>CM061133.1:242804126-243044054 GCA_030789695.1 Scilla litardierei | reverse complement strand
AACCTAATTCCTGATTCGGGTAGTCCTTTAACGACGATTATTGTTTTAATCGTTATCATAATAATTCTCATTAAAAGACTACACTTTAAAACGTTGTAAATGATTTTATTAAAATCCTAACAACGATTAGGATAGCAAGTGAACCTTATAGTTGATAAGGACTTAATAAAAGTTATTAACAAATCCTAAAATTTTGAATTTTAAGGATTCAACTAGTTGATAGGAATAATTAGTTGTTAATAAAAGTCTTGTAGTCTATGGCACGCATATAAGAATGACAAGCTTCATTCAATGGACCAAGATCCGGTCAATGTGCTTGGCTAAGTTTGTTGAATCACCCTAGCTAGTATAAGGGATAAGTGATCCTGGCTTAGTCAATTCCCTGGCCATGTTCCGCTGGACCGCAATGACGCGAATCATGATTATATGACACCCTGGACTATATCTTGTCAAATACGTTAATAATCTTTTTCAAGGTTAGCGTAGCGCTCTTTGTTTTAGAGGTTGGAAACTATAGGACCCGTGTTCCAGTTGTTGAGCTACACGCAAGCTGAGACATGGAAACCTTGTAGAAACCAACTTCTTAAATACATATGATGTAATCTTGATTTGACCCAAACCATCGTGTCATGAATACACTGAGCGCTGGCGTAAGTTAAATCTAATGATGTAGTGTAGACTTGACCCAAACCGTCATGTCGTGAATACACCAAGCGCTGATGTAAGTTAGGCTAGACAAGAAAACATGGGTCCGACTAGACTAGTCATTATGATTTAGATGAGCACACTCATAATCATAAATGGCTAGGGGTAAAACCCGATAAGAGAGTCACATATGATATGATTGATGAAGAGTCATCTACCGATCGCAGAGTCAAGCAATTTATTGAGCTACATCAAGGTTGTAAGACTCGGGGTGGTTGGATCACTTTTCCATTAATTTAATTTAATTAAATCGTTCATTATTATGGCTTAAAATGATCGTGAAAATTGTGGGAGGATATATATTGATAAAAGCCATTCTATCTATATTTAAAAAACATGAACATATGCTAAACTCGGGTAAGTTCTAAGTTTACCGATGGAATCAAAATGTAATATTCTAACAGAATAAATTAACTGGTCAAATATGTTGGTTAATTGAATATCAAGTTAAATTCTAATTGATAGACTAAACTTTATTCTCATTGACATCAAAATGACCTTCTTAAGAACAAACTTAAGGAATATGATTTCATTAAGTTCTGAGTCTAACAAAAGAGATGCACGCTACATGTCACTTGCCTCTATATGGGGCAGCTGGAACATATTGATGTTCAATAACAAGTTTCTCCATATAATTTTTGAGCAACACTCAAGGTTGTATAGAAAGCAGGTTCGATCCGTAAGGTTCGAAAATTCGATCAAACTGTTTGAATCAAATATGAGTGCATGGACGGTGCAAGACTATGTATCCCAACTGGATCTTGAGACAAGTAACTTGTTGAGTTACACTCAAGGTTGCAAAGCTTAGGCGTTTGGATATATGATATGCTTGCATAGCTATTTAAATTTTTGTTGAGACATTTAATATCTAAATGAGATTTAGAAAAGGAAGAAGGCACTCAGAAAGGTCAAATTTAGAAAGATAGTTTTATTTATCATTAGTAAAGGCGTAAGTAGGAGGAACTGAAAATGTCTCATATTTCATGTCCCGATTTCAGAATAATTGTTATACAAAAGACATCTAACACATTTTTGACAAATATCGTCACCTTGCTTCTGAAGCGATGTTTTGTGTTAGTAATTTGTAATAACTATAATATATTAAATGTTAATATATGAAGACACAAGATAGTAATAAAATTATATGGCAAAATAGACTAGGCCGTACCAAAGAGATTAAGCTTCACAAGTCACATAAAGAGGGGTCTGACCTCTCATATTATGAAGTCTCAGACACTTGTGAAGCTTATTCTCAAAGGTATGATGGTCGAAAATCCTTCTGCAAGACAGTGGGAGAATGAGTTATTGAACTCACAGTCTCGTACATGCTGATGTACACGGACCCAAGTTTAAGTTAGCCAGGATAAGTCGTTCTTATTATTATTACGACACGTGTTCTTGATGAAATACAAGTATAATAAAATAGAGAACAAAATGACAGAAGTATTTGAAATGATTCGATTAGATCAAAAATTCAAATACTTAGCTGTATATATCTTGCATAAATAAAAGAAAATGTAATTTTCTCTCAGATCAAGTATCTTAACATATTGGATGTGTTAGAGAGCCTGGATCGCTTTTGGTTAGACATAGTGCGACTTATGGCAACGTGACAGAGTTACAATCCTCCCTCTTAGGGGTAGCAATTTTCGGCCCGGCACGAGAGCCCGGCACGGGTCTGGCACGATAAGACCGTGCTTGGGCCAACAATTTTGGCCCGAAATTCTTATCGGACCGGGCCGGCCCGGCCCGGTTCATTTTCGGGCCGGACCCGGGCCAAGCTTTTCAGCCCATGGGCGGCACGGCATGGCACGAAAAGCATTTGATCGCCCCACTTCAATTTGACCACACACTGATCTAAAGCGGATTTCAGTAATGTGCATTCATTTATGGTGTTGAGTCCAATGTCATGAATCTTATCAGATCAAGGTCCAAATATCATAAATTTTAACAACTTCCCGCCAGTGCCAACTTTGATGTCTTCGGATCTTGGGGGTCGATCTCAGTTTTCGAGAAGAGACAAAGAACCACCAAACATGTTACTTCATCTTGCCAAATAAATGAAAACAATGTAGGACACATCACCTTATGCAAACCACTTAATCCTCTTCTTTCGTGCTCCATTTTGATGCATCTTTAAGCATATGAGACAAGTTTTTGTTTAAAAATATGATAAAATATTGTCACAATACATAATTCATTCAACCCTATCGGACCGAGCCGGACGGCCCGAATTTTTATCGGACCGTGCCCGTGCCTCTCAGGAATGGCCCGAAGTCTTATCGAGCCAGGCCGGCCCAGTCCTTTAAGAAAATCGGACCGGGCCGTCACGGCCCGATAAGACCGGGCCGGCCCGAATTGCCACCCCTACTCCCTCTGGGTTAAGTCCTAGATAGAAATGCCTAGGTTTTGATAAGATTCTATGGTGACCTTATTAGTAAGATATTCATTAAATCAATCGTTAGGAAGTTAAAGGATTACTTGAGTCTCTGAGACAAAGAGTCGAGTTAGACATCATAGTCGATGATGGTCTAAAGATAACTTCCAGGATGAAATTCAGAGTAGAGACTCTGATTTATAACTTGCTGCAAATGGTCCGTGTACGTAAATAAAGTATAGACTTTAGTTTGTGTCCCCAACGAAAATGTTTCTTATTGTCTGCAAGTAATTCTTCGAGTCTAGAAGATTGGTGCAGAAAGAAAATGGTGAAGTACAATTATGTTGTAAGAGAACGGTTTTCATCCTAAATCCAATAAACAGATTATGATGAAACTGTCTCACCAGCAGATGCATACAGATCTACATGGACCGAACTCGGTGTAAACGCTCATGATAACCATAAAAACTGAAGCATTCATTTATAGTTCGTTTTCTAAATATGATTTAGAAGAACGAACTTATATGAATTAGACAGAGAGTTTTCAAGGTCAGTGGGAGCGAATAAAACACATGCGAGGCATCAAGGGGATGTAACATATTATGATAAAGTGGTCAAAAGAGTTTAACACTTTTAAATATGAACCGTTTAAAATGACTAATAACTTATTAAAAATTATTGTCGTAAGGTACGATGAGCTTGATGAGATCTAGGAAAATTAACTGGATTCTAAATGACCAAAGAAAATTATTTGGATGAGATTCAAATGAATGGTCTAAGATAAACATAGAAAACCCCCTTAAGTCTAATCAGTAGACGGTTTAGGAGATCCACTCACGAAAGCTCTACCACGTGAAGTCTGAAAGACTTATGTATAAATGCGGTATGAGATACCAGGAAAATAGGCCTTAGTGCAAGTGGGAGATGTTGCGGGATGTATGCCCTCGAGGCAATTTATCTCCGTGTATCTATACAAACATCTTGTTCAAAATTACAGTAAACTGTATGGTAAGAATTTATCTAAGTTAAATCATAATGTAGTTATCATTAGAAATTAACTTAGGTAAAGTCTTGAGACTTAATGCTAGGTCAAACATATATCGAGATGTGGATCTCGATCATAGAGAAGTGCTTGACCGTCGGTAGCATAATTCTAGAAACTTTCATGTGTAGGAATATGATGCCCTCAAGGCCATTTATTCCTGTGTGAATAGCACAAACATCTTGTTCGAAATAACAGTAACCTGTTTGGTAATAATTTATCTAAGTCATATTGTAATGTAGTCAACATTAGATATCAACTTAGGTAAAGTCCTGAGACTTTATGCAAGGTCAAACGGGTATCGAGATGAGTATCTCGATCATGGAGAAACGTTTGACCGTCTGTAGCATAAGTCTAAAATGGTTCGTGGTCGCAGATGTTTCGAGACAAGGATATCGAAACATCGGATAGACCATTGTGTCTTAGTCTTCACCGTTTAGCGGTGGCGATGATCTCATGATCGCTTGACTTGGCGAAGTCGAAGACGAGACACAGGTGCTCATTAGAATGAGTTCACTGAACGATCCACTAGAGTTATCATATGGTTATATTGACCAATCTGTCAGTGATAACTCTGAGTGATGATAAGGTAGTTGGTCTTTTGACTTGAGGTCATTTTGACAGACCTGTGCGTGAACGGTGCCACTTAGATCAACTGACCTAGCTTCGAGGCAAGGCCTGTCGAAAGGTCTTTTGATTGGGTGTCACTTGAAACGTACGAGGCGAGTAATGACCAAGAAAGGATTCGTCTCTCCCGGTCAATGGGAGTTAGTGTCGTAGAGTTAGTTCGGTCTTTAGTAAAAACTCTGCGCAGAGTATGTTGGAAGAAGTCCAACATTTATTGACTAAAGATCGATAGAAACTAACCGGAGTCAAGTTATTGGGGTTGACAGTTTGACCGTACCCCAGACTTGATCTACACGACATATTTAAGACGAAGAGACTATAACTGCGGAATTCATCACGGAAACAGTCAGGTGGTCCCGACAATACTCATGTCAATGAGTTAACCACATAATGATGATTCCTGAAGCAGGGACGGCAACCACTGCTCGTGGTCACTGCCGTATAGGGCTTCGAGCCCAACCTGTTGTAAGGGTCAGGCTGTAGGGTCTCACACAGAGTGCAACGCTTCGTCTAGTAATAGGTAGAAAATAGTTAGGGAGAATATTTGCATTTGATGCAAAAGAAGAGATAAATGCATTTGATGCAATATGGTAATTTAAGCTTAGATAGGGACTATTTTGCATTTGATGCAAAAGCGATTAAATGTGTATTAAATTGTTTAATACAATATTTAATAAAATAAACGCAAGGAAAAGTTCACGGGTAAGACGGGAATGTCCCGGTCTAGACCCAGGTTTGAACGGCGTCCAAATTGGACACCAAATGCTCAAGTTAGAGCCAAAACAGCCCAAAGTATCAGACCAGGCCAGGCCCAGACAGAACAGGCTGCCTGGGCTAGCCCAAGCGCTGCCTGGGCTATGCCCAAGCTCGGCCTGGGCTAGCCAGGCACAAGCCTGGGCTTAGCCCAGGCTCGGCCTGGGCAAGCCCAGGCGCAAGCCTGGGCAAAGCCCAGGCCGCCTGGGCTCTGCCCAGGCGCGGGCCTGGGCACACCTGGGCTCTGCCCAGCGCCTGGGCAGAGCCCAGGCGCGGGCCTGGGCTCGCCCAGGCCGCCTGGGCGAACCTAGGCGCGGGCCTGGGCGCGCCCAGGCGCCTGGGCGAGCCCAGGCACGGCCTGGGCTCTGCCCAGGCGGATTCAGCACGCGCGGGTTGCGTGGGGCCCACCCATGGGCCCCACCTCTAGGGTTTTGAATCCTAAGTGTGCTGAATAAAATGACGGCTCAGTTTTTGCGAAAAACTAGCCTAGGGCTGATCTTTGGAAACTCAATTGGAGGGTCTAACGACCTCCGATTGACGAACGGTTTTTTCCTATGCGTTCACCGTTGAACGCTTGTCGTATTGATAGGTTGTATCGATCTTGAAGCTCAACGGTGAGTGAGTTAAAATTCACGGAAGTTTGCACTTTGTGAAGTGCAAACTAACTTGATTTTAACTAACCCAAATAATTAGTCCCACATCGGATTTTGAGAAAAGGGGAGAGTCCGCCGCCTATATAAATAGGGGTCTCCCCCCTTTCTCAAAACTCGTCCCAAGATCTAGATCTGAGCGGCTCTCGTAAATGTTGGAGCACGCTCGGATCTAAGCTTAAATCAAATATTTCTCTTCTCCCTAAATTTCTGCCTTACTCCTGCGGGCTCTAGCAAAGCTACAAAGGAGTTCGGATTCTGAATCTGAAATCTTGACGGAGGTTTCACTCGCGTGAAACTTTCTTCGGCGCGTGGTTGGCTCGGCGGCACGGGGATTGATCGCCTCGGGATGCGGAGCGGATCGAGGAGCGGTTCGGGGAGCGGATCAAGGAGCGGCTCAGCGTGGGATGGGAGCAGCTCGGAAGACGGCGCGGAACATCTCGCCTGCTCCAGGGCTGAGATTCCGGGTATGTGGTTAAAGTATTTTATTAGCATTAGTTTAGTTTAATCGCAGTAGGCTAGATCCTTCTTGGGATGGTCAGATCCATCCCAAATCGGCATAGATCTTGGCATAGGGTCTTGGACCTTAGGGCTAAGTTAAAAATAGTTTTTAACTGCATGTTAATTTAGTTAACATAGTTTTTCTTCCGCTGCTTTTGTTTTTCATGTCTATGTTCCGTCCGACTTAGGACGGGACTAGAGTTTTTGTGCCCTAAGGGACCGCCAATTCCCCAACAGTGGTATCGGAGCCTAGGTTTGCGTAGTGGATCTAGGTACTGCGATTTCATTAAACTGATTAATGCCTTTTAAATACTTTTAAATTTTTTAAAGTTATTAGATAATTTTAAAAATGTTTTTGAAGTTCAAAATTCTATGTGATAAAATTTTTGAACATGAAAATTTTTTAAAATGACGTTTTAAAATTTATGTGATAATTTTAAAACAAATTTTAAATATTTAAAAGTTTAAATTTATTTTGGATACTTAAAAATTTTATATGATAAATTTTTTTTAAGCATGGAAATTTTAAAATAGTGTTTTTAAATTTATGTGATAAATTTTAAAATTGATTTTAAGGCTTTAAATTTATGCGATAAGTTTAAAATATTTTAGATGTTTAAAAATTGTATATGATAAATTTTTGAACATGGAAAATTTTTAAATTCATGTTTTAAATTTATAAGATATTTTTTAAAACTGATTTTAAAAATCTAAAATTGTTTATGCGATAAACTTAGCATATTTAAATGTTAAATAGTTGTGCACTATCTTTATGTTGATAAAATTAGTGTAGCTTTATTTTAATGGCTTGTTAATCTTGTCCCTTATTTGATAACACAAGACAACCCTTTAGGTTAGCCATTAAAAATGATTAAAATTTATTACTTGAATTTTAATGACATGCTATGTTTTAATAAATCATTAACAACAATATTAAGACCTAATTCCTGATTAGGGTAGTCCTTTTAATGAATTTTTAAATTCTAATTGTTATAATTAATTTTCATTAAAGGACTTCGCTTCTAGCGTTGTTAATAAAATTTATTAAAATCCTAATAATGATTAGGGTAGCACGTGAACCTTATAGTTGATAAGGACTTAATAAAAGTTATTAAACAAATCCTAAAATTTTGAATTTAAGGATTCAACTAGTTGATAGGATTAATTAGTTGTTAATAAAAACTGTTTAGTCTATGGCATACATACAAAAATGACAAGCTTCATTCAATGGACCATGATCCAGTCAATGTGCTTGGCTAAGAGTTCTGGGTCAACCCTTGCTAGTCCAAGGGGTAGTGATCCTGGCTTAGTCAATTCCCTGGCTGAGTTCCGCTGGACCGCAATGTCGCGAATCATGATTGTATGACACCCTGGACTATATCTAAGTCAAATACGTTAATGATCTTTTTCAAGATTAGCCGTAGCCCTCCTTATTTTAGGGGTTAGCAACTATAGGGCCCGTGTTATAGTTGTTGAGATACACTCAAGCTGTGACATGGCAACCCTATAGAAACCAACTCCTTAAATACATAAGATGAAATCTTGACTAACCCTAACCGGCGTCTCGTACCCCGAGCGCCGGCGTAAGTTAAGTCAACGATGTAGTCTGACTTGATGTAAGTCTAAGACCTGACCCAAACCAACGTGTCGTGCATACATCGAGCTGCGGGGCAAGTCAGGCTAGACACGAAAACAAGGGTCCGACTAGACTAGACATTGTGATTTGGATGAGCACGCTCATGATCACGAATGGCTAGGGGCAAAAACCGATTAAGAGAGTCATATCCGATATGATCGATGAAGAGTCATCTTTCGATCGCAGAGTCAATCAACTTGTTGAGCTACACTCAAGGTTGTTTAGACTCAAGGTGATTGGAACTCTTACCCATTAATTTTAATTCGATTAAATCGTTCGTTATTTAGCTTTAAAACGTTCGTAAAATTAGTGGGAGGATATAGATAGATAAAAGCCAATCTACCTATATTTAATATTGAACATATGCTAAAACTAGGTCAAGACTATGTTTATCGAAGGAATCAGTATATAATATTTTAATAAGTTAACTGGTCAATAAGTTGATTAATTGAATATCAAGTTAAATTCTAATTGATATAATTAAACTATATTCTCATTGACATTAAATGACCTTCTAAAGAACAGACTTAAGAAATATGATTTCATTAAGTTCTGGGTCCAACAAATAAATTAAAGCTACATGTCACTCGTCTCTATATGAGGCAGCTTGAACATATAGGACATTCAAAGTATGTTTCTCCCTACAACTTGTCGAGCTACCCTCAAGGTTGTATGAACAAACAATTTTGATCCGCAAAGTTCGAAAATTCGATCAAACCGTTTGAGTCGAATACGAGTACATCAACAGTGCAAGACTATGTATCCCAACCGGATCTTGAGACTAGCAACTTGTTGAGCTACACTCAAGATTGCAAAGCTCAAGCGTTTGGATACATAAGTTGCTTGCATAGCTATTTATTTATGTTGATATCTAAATGTGATTTAGAAAAGGAAGAAGGCACTCCGGAAAGTCAATCGAGTTAAATAGTTTAATTTATCATTAGTAAAGGCATAAGTAGGAGGAAATGAAAATGTGACATATTTTGATGTCACGATTTCAGAATAAGTTGTTATACAAAAGACGTTTAACACATTTTGACGAATGTCGTCACCTTGCTTCTGAAACAATGTTTTGTGTTAAGTAATTTGTAATAACTATATATATATTAAATGTTAATATATAAATACACAAGATAGTAGCAAACTTATATGGTAAAATTAGACTAGGCCGAGTCAAGAGATTAAGCTTCACAAGTCACATAAAGAGGGGTCTGACCTCTCGTATTATGAAGTCTACGGACACTTGTGAGTCTTAGCCTCTTAGACACAATGGCCGAAATCCATCTGTAAGACAGTGGGAGAATGAGTTGTCGAACTCAGTCTTGTACATACTGATGTACCCGAGTCTAGATTAACCAAAAATAAGTTATTCGTATATTTTATTAAGACACGTGTTCTTGATGAAACACAAGTCTAATAAAATAAAGAACGAAATGACTAAAGCATTTAAACTGATTCGATTAGATCGAATGGTCAAATACTTAGCTACATAAAATCTTGTGTAATTAAAAGAAAATGTGATTTTCTCTCAGATTAAGTCTGTTAACACATCGGTGTGTTAAAAGGTATGAATCACACTTAATTAGATTTAGTGTGATCCATTGTAAGTGACCCTGAGTTAAGTCCTCCCTCTGGGTTAAGTCCCAGATAGTAATGCCTAGGTTTTGATAAAGTTCTATGAGAACATTATCAATAATATATTCAATAAAATCAATCGTAAGGAAGTTGTATTATTACTCGAATCTCGTGAGACGGATTGTCAAGTTATACATCATAACTGATGATGACTTAGTCAACTTCTAGGATGAAATTCGGAGTAGTAACTCCGATTTAAAACTTGATGCAGGTCCGTGTGCGTAAATAAATTTGAGAATTTAGTTTACGTGCCCAAGGAAAATGTTTCCTCACTTTCTGCAAGTAAATCTTTAAGTTGAAAGATTGGTGCAGAAAAGAAAATAGTGAAGTACAATAATGTTGGACGGGAACGGTTTTCATCCTAATTTCTTTAAAACGGATTATGATGAAACCGGTTTCGCCAACAGATGTGTACAGATCTACTCGGACCAAAGCCGATGTAAAACGCTTAAGTTGACCATGAAAATTTGCGCTTTCACTTATAAGTTCGTTTTTCTAAATATGATTTAGACGAACCAACTTATATGAATTAGCCAGATAGTTTTCAAGGTCAGTGGGAGCGTATAAATTACATGCGAGACATCAAAGGGATGGATCATTTATTTTGACAAAGTTATCAAAAGGCTTGATACTTTATCAGAAATAGATATGAGCCATTTGAAATGACCAATAACTAATTTAAAATTATTATCGTAAGGTACGATGAACTGGATAAGATCCGGGGAAATAAAATATTATAGATTCCGATAGACCAAGTGAATTATTTGAATAAGATTCAAAAGGTTGGTCTAACATAAACATAAAAACCCCTTAAGTCTATAGTGTAGACGGTTTTAGCAGATCCACTCAAGAAGGCTCTACCACATGAAGTCGGGAAAACTTATGTGTAAAAACGGTATAAGATACCGAGATAAATGGGCCTGAGTGCAAGTGGGAGATGTAGGAATATGATGCCCTCAAGGCCATTTATTCCTGTGTGAATAGCACAAACATCTTGTTCGAAATAACAGTAACCTGTTTGGTAATAATTTATCTAAGTCATATTGTAATGTAGTCAACATTAGATATCAACTTAGGTAAAGTCCTGAGACTTTATGCAAGGTCAAACGGGTATCGAGATGAGTATCTCGATCATGGAGAAACGTTTGACCGTCTGTAGCATAAGTCTAAAATGGTTCGTGGTCGCAGATGTTTCGAGACAAGGATATCGAAACATCGGATAGACCATTGTGTCTTAGTCTTCACCGTTTAGCGGTGGCGATAATCTCATGATCGCTTGACTTGGCGAAGTCGAAGACGAGACACAGGTGCTCATTAGAATGAGTTCACTGAACGATCCACTAGAGTTATCATATGGTTATATTGACCAATCTGTCAGTGATAACTCTGAGTGATGATAAGGTAGTTGGTCTTTTGACTTGAGGTCATTTTGACAGACCTGTGCGTGAACGGTGCCACTTAGATCAACTGACCTAGCTTCGAGGCAAGGCCTGTCGAAAGGTCTTTTGATTGGGTGTCACTTGAAACGTACGAGGCGAGTAATGACCAAGAAAGGATTCGTCTCTCCCGGTCAATGGGAGTTAGTGTCGTAGAGTTAGTTCGGTCTTTAGTAAAAACTCTGCGCAGAGTATGTTGGAAGAAGTCCAACATTTATTGACTAAAGATCGATAGAAACTAACCGGAGTCAAGTTATTGGGGTTGACAGTTTGACCGTACCCCAGACTTGATCTACACGACATATTTAAGACGAAGAGACTATAACTGCGGAAATTCATCACGGAAACAGTCAGGTGGTCCCGACAATACTCATGTCAATGAGTTAACCACATAATGATGATTCCTGAAGCAGGGACGGCAACCACTGCTCGTGGTCACTGCCGTATAGGGCTTCGAGCCCAACCTGTTGTAAGGGTCAGGCTGTAGGGTCTCACACAGAGTGCAACGCTTCGTCTAGTAATAGGTAGAAAATAGTTAGGGAGAATATTTGCATTTGATGCAAAAGAAGAGATAAATGCATTTGATGCAATATGGTAATTTAAGCTTAGATATGGACTATTTTGCATTTGATGCAAAAGCGATTAAATGTGTATTAAATTGTTTAATACAATATTTAATAAAATAAACGCAAGGAAAAGTTCACGGGTAAGACGGGAATGTCCCGGTCTAGACCCAGGTTCGAACGGCGTCCAAATCGGACACCAAATGCTCAAGTTAGAGCCAAAACAGCCCAAAGTATCAGACCAGGCCAGGCCCAGACAGAACAGGTTGCCTGGGCTAGCCCAAGCGCTGCCTGGGCTATGCCCAAGCTCGGCCTGGGCTAGCCAGGCACAAGCCTGGGCTTAGCCCAGGCTCGGCCTGGGCAAGCCCAGGCGCAAGCCTGGGCTTAGCCCAGGCGCGGGCCTGGGCTCGCCCAGGCCGCCTGGGCGAACCCAGGCGCGGGCCTGGGCTCGCCCAGGCGCCTGGGCGAGCCCAGGCACGGCCTGGGCTCTGCCCAGGCGGATTCAGCGTGCGCGGGTTGCGTGGGGCCCACCCATGGGCCCCACCTCTAGGGTTTTGAACCCTAAGTGTGCTGAATAAAATGACGGCTCAGTTTTTGCGAAAAACTAGCCTAGGGCTGATCTTTGGACACTCAATTGGAGGGTCTAACGACCTCCGATTGACGAACGGTTTTTTCCTATGCGTTCACCGTTGAACGCTTGTCGTATTGATAGGTTGTATCGATCTTGAAGCTCAACGGTGAGTGAGTTAAAATTCACGGAAGTTTGCACTTTGTGAAGTGCAAACTAACTTGATTTTAACTAACCCAAATAATTAGTCCCACATCGGATTTTGAGAAAAGGGGAGAGTCCACCGCCTATATAAATAGGGGTCTCCCCCCTTTCTCAAAACTCGTTCCAAGCTCTAGATCTGAGCGGCTCTCGTAAATGTTGGAGCACGCTCGGATCTAAGCTTAAATCAAATATTTCTCTTCTCCCTAAATTTCTGCCTTACTCCTGCGGGCTCTAGCAAAGCTACAAAGGAGTTCGGATTCTGAATCTGAAATCTTGACGGAGGTTTCACTCGCGTGAAACTTTCTTCGGCGCGTGGTTGGCTCGGCGGCACGGGGATTGATCGCCTCGGGATGCGGAGCGGATCGAGGAGCGGTTCGGGGAGCGGATCAAGGAGCGGCTCGGCGTGGGATGGGAGCAGCTCGGAAGACGGCGCGGAACATCTCGCCTGCTCCAGGGCTGAGATTCCGGGTATGTGGTTAAATTATTTTATTAGCATTAGTTTAGTTTAATCGCAGTAGGCTAGATCCTTCTTGGGATGGTCAGATCCATCCCAAGTCGGCATAGATCTTGGCATAGGGTCTTGGACCTTAGGGCTAAGTTAAAAATAGTTTTTAACTGCATGTTAATTTAGTTAACATAGTTTTTCTTCCGCTGCTTTTGTTTTTCATGTCTATGTTCCGTCCGACTTAGGACGGGACTAGAGTTTTTGTGCCCTAAGGGACCGCCAATTCCCCAACATCATGGTCGTAGATGTTTCGAGAAAAGGATATCGAAACATCAGATAGACCATTGTGTCTTAGTCGTTACCGTATGCGGTGACGATGATCTCATGGTCGTTCGACTTCGCAAAGTCGGAGACGAGACACATGTGCTCATTGGAGAATGAGTTTGCTGAACGACCCACAAGAGTTATCATATGCTTATGATTGACAAATCTGTCAATGATAACTCTTAGTGATGATAGGCAATTTGGTCTTTGACTTGATGTCATTGTACGAACCTGTATGTGAACGGTGTTACATAGATCTCTGACCTATCTTCGAGGCTATGCCTGTCGAAAGGTCTTTGGTTGGGTGACATTTGAAGCGTGCGAGGAGAGTAATGAACAAGATAGGATTCGTCTCTACCGGTCAATGTGAGTTAGTGTCGTAGTGTTAGTTCGGTCTTTAATGAAAACTCTAGCCAGAGTATGTTGGAAGTTTTCCAACATTATTTCACTAAAGATCGATGGAAACTAACCGGCTTCAAGCTATTAGGGTTGACAGTTTGACCATACCCTAGGCTTGAGTTAAACGACATAGTCTTGACGAAGAGACTAAAACAGTGAAATTCATCACAGACACAGTCAGGGTGGTCCCGACAATACTCATGTCGATGAGTTAACCACATAATTATGATACTGAAACATGGACGGCAATTGCTGCTCGTGGTCACTGTCGTCTGGGGCTTCGAGCCCCACATGTAATAGTGCCAGGCTATAGGTCTCACACAGAGTGCAACCTCCGTCTAGTAATAGGTAGAAACATTAGGGAGAATATGCATTTGATGCAAGGGATAGAAAATTGCATTTGATGCAAAAGATATTTTAAGCTTAGATAGGGACTATTTTGTATGAGATGCAAAAGGAGTTAAATGTGTCGTAAATAGTTTACGACAATATTTAATATAATAAACACGTGGAAAAGGTTGCGTGGATGAAGGGATCTTCCCGATGTAAACACATGTACAAATTGCACTCAAAACAGAGTCCAAATGCTCATGTTAGAGACAAAACAGCCAAAGGAGCCCAAATGGATCAAATTAACAGGTTTGGGCTGAAACATGCCTGAAAACGGGAGCGGACGCCTACTGGGAGCGGGCGCAGGCTCGTGCCCGCTCCAGCAGGCACGGGCGCCCGCTGGAAATGGGCACTAGCCCGTGCCCGCTCCAGCGAGCGTGGGCGGCACACACGCCTCGAGGCACGTGCACTGCATGCGCCTGGTGCAGGTGGGCCCCACGCGCTGCCTAGGGCAGCGTGAATTTGCTGGCGGCTGGTTTTGTGTGAAAAAGTATTTTTTGGGCTCATCTTTGGACGATCAATTGAGGGGTCAAACGGACTCTGATTGACTCACCGTTTTTTTCCTACGCATTCACCGTTCAGTGCTCTTCGATTTGATAGGTTGTATCAAGATCGAAGCTCAACGGTGAGGGAGTTAAAATTTATGGAAGTTTGGCCTTTTGTTAAGGCAAACTAACTTGATTTATTAACTCCAAAAAGAATAGTCCCACATCGGAAGTGGATTAAAGGGGAGGGGTCCGCCGCCTATATAAATTGGGGTTTGCTCTCCTCCTCTAAACTCGTCTCAAGCTCTAGATCTGAGTGGCTCTCAAAAATGTTAGAGCACGCTCGAATCTAGACTTAAATTAAATATTCTCTTCTCCATATAATTTTCACCTTACTCTTGAAGGGCACTAGCAAAGCCATGAAGGGGTTCGGATCCGATCCGAAATCTTGGCGAAGGTTCAAACTCAGGTGAAACTTTCTTCGGCGCACGGTTGGCTCGGTGACAAGAGGATTGCTCGCTTCAGTTTGAGGAGTGGTTCGGCGTGGGACGGGGAGCGGCTAGGAAGACGGTGCAGTACACCTTGCCTGTACCAAGGCAAGGTTCCGGGTATGTAAATTTAATTAGCGTTCTTTTAAATCACAATAGCTTAGCTCCCTCTTGGAATGGTCGGACCCATCCCAAGTTGGCAGAGATCCTGGCTAAAGGTCTTGAACCTTAGGGCCTCGTTAAATAGTTTAACGTATCTATGTTTTCCGCTGCATTCTTTTCCATCTGTGGTCCATCCGACTTAAGATGGTCACAGAATGTGCCATAAGGGTCCATCAAAACCCTACAGAAAGATCATGTTGTTATTGAATCTAATGCTACTGATTTTTATGAAGATAGATATCCTTTTAAATTGAAGAATAGTGGGGGCTCAAGTTCTAGTAAATTACCTGTCACTAGTATTTATGAATCTGATAAGGAATCAGAAATTGAACTTAGGCGGAGTAAACGTGCTAGATTAACGAAAGATTTTGGTTCTGATTTCTTTACATATACCTTAGAAGAAGATCCTAGCACTCTTAAAGAGGCTTTGTCCTCTGTAGATGTCGAACCAAACGACCCTGTAGGTTATCGCCCCACCGAAGTTTCACTTCAATGTCCCATCGTTCAGCTTCGAGCTTCCTCGCACCAGAGCCTGCTCGACTGATCGGCCCCAAAGGCCCTCACTGTCT
Organism: Scilla litardierei; assembly: GCA_030789695.1. Taxonomy (NCBI): domain Eukaryota; kingdom Viridiplantae; phylum Streptophyta; class Magnoliopsida; order Asparagales; family Asparagaceae; genus Scilla; species Scilla litardierei. Next base: position 243,028,095 of record CM061133.1, on the reverse strand, counting down.
TCCACGTCAGTGAAGACCTTCAGACCTCCATACTACCAATCAGCGATGAGAAAACATCTCGAAACACGCAGTATCCCTCTCATCCAGAAAAGTAGGGGAGAAGATCGCGACAATATCTATAGAAATCTTGGCCACCAGGGACGTCTTGGGAAGAGACCGGGAGTGAAACACACAGTTATTCCGCTCCTTCCAGATGTGTCAAACAACAGCAGAGAGGACACGCATGGAGAATCGCCCCACGATCTTGGTACTCTCTTTTGCTCCAAACTTCCGTCGAAGAAAGTGAGCAACAACATGTAGAAATTTTGAGCAGGAGGGAATACCAAGCTTAAGCTTGCAAATGCTCTAGATAAAGACACTATGCTCGCAACAAAAGTAGAGATGACGAGCTGTTTCCTGGTGAGCATCACAGAAGACGCGGTTGGAAGAGGTTAGTATGCCCCTATGGGCCAAGAGGTGTGATGTGGGAAACTTGTCGGTGAGAGCATGGAGGAGGGTGATCGCATACTTAGGCGTATGCCCAGAAAACCAAACCAGAGAGCATAGACGATAAGGGGGGGGCAGGGTACGAATGGAATCCCAAGCCGAGCGGAGGGTGCACACGGTAGTAGAACTCCATTCCCAAGAATCAATCGCTTCACCCAAGGAGACTGAGCCAAAATGAGAAGAAAAAGGTAACAGTCTGCCAGGGAGATCCCAGATGCTGCCAATCAAGTAATCTGAAACTCGCCGATATAACTGAGAGAGGGGGCAAAGCCTCGCGATAGGACCGCAAGGGAGCCAAGGATCAAACTAGAAGGAGGTGGTATGTCCATTGCCAACCCGATGACGCATACATGTCGAGTCCGCCTCGCGCCCACACAAGATGTGCTTCTAAGATCAAGAGTCAATCGGGCAAGGCTAACCGAGGAAGAGAGGGGTATGCCACAGATATGACGTCCTCATGAAGACAGCCCATGGTAAGGAAGAGTGAAGGAGGTGCCATAAGATTTTAATGCTCACCGCCATGCCCACATCACGAAGGTTACGGAGGCCAATTCCCCCTTCGCCCTTAGGCTTACTCATATCCCATCACTTCCAAAGATAAGGCTTGGACCCCCAGATGAAGTCTCTGCATATACGATCAATCTCTGCCAGAACTGAAGCCGAAATACGAAAATATTGGATCCAATAGGAGACCATACCTTGAATAACAGTACGGACAAGCTCAATCTAGCCAGCAATAGAGAGGAGTCTAGAGGACCAGCAGACGAGCCTAGACTTACCTTTGTCCAAAATGCCGAAGTACATATTGGCCGAGGGGTGAGCCTCATATATATATATATATATTGACAACCCAGAAAAATCCCCAACCCCCTCCCCCTGCCTTTGGCTTTTTTAGGAGGGTAAGGTGAGAGCCCGGCCGAGACTATGCAAACTGGGAGGAAACCGTCGTGCCCCCAACGGCCCCCAGGTAAGTCCGGGAGGGGAGATGTAGCCCAGGGTAAATAATTCCATAACAAATTCCACAATAATTACCAAGTCACGGCGGCCATAGGCCTCGAACCCCGAACCCATTGGCTTTGGAGCAGAATGACTTACCACTAGGACACACACACACACACACACACACACACACACACACACACAAGTATATACCCGTGCCCCAAGGGCACGGTTCATTTAAAATTTCTCCCCTCAAAATCTTGGATCCCATATTTTTATTTTAAAAGAAAAATAATAGCACAAATTATTAAGTCCCCCTCAAAATCTTAATGCCCACAAAATTAAGTTCCCCGAGAATGCAATTCCCCTCAAAAATTTATAAAATTTAGTTCCACCTCAAAATTTAGTTTCCCCAAGAAAATTTTGTTCTCCTCATTGTTTATTTAGTTCCACAAAAAATTTTTAGCCCCGCAATATTTAATGCCCCAAAAAATTTAGACAAATTTAGTTCCTCTTACACCCATTGTTTAGACATATTTTATATGATGAAGATAATAATTAATTGTGTAACTAACTATACTTATTGACTCGAAGAACATTGTCTGTACATTATCTTGTTTCCAACTTAATTTAACTGTATTCTAGATTCACCGTATTCTGTACTGCAATCACATACAAAATTTGATGTATCACTCTAATTGGAGAGATTCAGGTATGGGCATTTGGAAAGATACATGTATGTGAAATTTTTACATATCACTACATTTGGAGAGATTTAGGTATCAAACTGCTCGCTTTTATTTCGTATTTCTTTGTTGGTTTATCTACATTCTGTTATCTTAGGCTCAGTAATTTGATTTCTATTATTACCTTCACCATCCCTACATATATAACAGTTGGATATTCGACAACTCAAAATGCTTGATATCTGGATTTAAACTATGAATCAATATTTTAGCAAAGAAATTACCTTGAGCTTGGTCCCATCCCGAAATGTTTGCCAAGAAGGAATCAGTTCAATAATGTGATCGCTAACACAGAGAAGCCATTCCATTTCCCTCTGTCACATGGATTTCTTCTCAAGAGGCAGCGGCTCTAGCCTCCAAAGCTAGCCAAAATGCATGGCTGCAAAATGGAGATGAAATCGAACTTATTTCGATGACAGTCGTATCCAAACCAAATTTCGCCATAAAAGAACTGAAAAGATCAGCTTACCACAAAGATTAGTAATGGCATTTAAAATCGCCAATGCAGTGCATACACCTTCTCCATACCCCGACATTTCTTCTCCGAGCAACAATTTCGAAAACCTCTCCTTCATCAGCTCGATATCTAGCATAACATAAGGTACAATTTCATTCTTTCAGTAAATAGTCAATTTCACAGATAAGTTAACTGTTGATGATGGTGATCGAGAATTTGATTTTGGTCAGAAGGACGGATATGTGTTAAAAATTATCTGTATTTTTCATCACATTTAGCTGGAACGTACTCTTAAAAATCAAGGACAAAATCAAAACATGATACACAGGGCTTGGGATGATGTTGTTCCTGAACAAAATCAAGAACAACATCATCCCCTTTTCAACTCGAGTCGTCTCATCATTAACCCCCGAAGTTTTAATCATTGGCTGAAAAGATTGCTTCTCTATGTATATGAAGATTATGGACATATCCGATGCATAAGTGGCTATTAACGTTTGGCACAATATGCCATTCATGTCACAAAACTACATCTATACAATATATGCAAATCCTGGAAAAACATCATGATGTTGCATTTCCTAGCCTCTTCACAACCCTTAGGAAAGTCCAAGATCAAGAGATATGGCAAGCAAATTGATGTAAAAATTTTCTAGCCTCTTCACAATGCTTATCATACGTAACGGCCATTCTCGGTTATGATCATATCATATAATTAACAGGATGGCAACCTTGAGCATATGTAAAAAAATTCCAGCTTATTCACAACTCTTAGCATATGTTAAAAATTTGGGACATCCCTTAGTTAACATGAAAACGTTTGCGACATCCCAACATATCAATATGAAATGCATACTTGGGATGTTCTTGTCTTACTAAACTATTTAGTGGTCTTGATATTCTTTTCCAACTTTTTAGTTGCTACTTGAAGATGCTATTGCCAATCGGTTATATGCCATACATTTTCTCCTCTCATTGGGTCTGATAAGGTATGCCAACAAATATCCTTTTATCCTCTTTTGGTCATTTTGAGGGTCTGTAGAAATTTTTGTGTTTTTAGGGTCACTAAAATTTGAGGGTCTGTAGAATTTCTTGTCATTTTGAGGGTCACTAAAATTTGATGCTAAAACAAAAGGAAATTTGCTTTAGCAGTTATATTCCTTTTCTCAAAGAGAAAGGCAATGTAGAATGATAATGGATCCAGTGGATATAAGAGTGTCTTGACCTGCTTCAAGTTTTGACATGTAGTTTTGTAAATAGAAATTGAATTTAACAAAATGAACTCATTATGATACCATTCCTAATATTTGTAACGGCCTGTTTCTATCGTACCTACTTCGTGCACGTGCTTTTGATCGTGCACGTGTTTATTTTAGACTTTATTTGTTTTTGAACGTTTTTGTGTGATATGTCGTCGTGATCGTCTCTGAAAGCATTAGATTGTGGAATAACTTGGGAACGACATATCTTGAGTAGTTCTTCCGCGATACTAACTTATTTGACGTGACGTCGCGACTTTCTGTTTTGACGCGAGACGTTTTGAATTTTAGTTTCGTCTCTCGACATCGAAATTTAGATCCGTCTTCTCCACTATCTTTCTTTAGTCATCTAGAACACCCCATAATTATTCTATAATTTTTGGACTTAATTTGACCTATTTTCCATTTTTTTGAAAGCTTTAATTAATTTTAAAACCTATTTTTATAAAAGTTTTAATTACAATAAAATTACTATATTATAATAACATATTAAAGAATTTTCTGGCAAAGTTTCAGAATTTTTGGCCGCACCCATCTTGCGTGAGGGAGAGGAGAGCAATTTTAAATTATATTAATTATTTTAATTATTTTAATTACGATTTTCTTAACCCAAACCCTAACCCTAACTCTTTTATATTTAAATAAACCATAGGCTAGGTTATTTTTGCAGCCACACAAACCCTAGCCGTCAAAAACCCCTCCCGACGTTCGTCGCAACGTTGTGACGATCGCAACGTGCACGACCGACGGCCACCCCCGCAAATCTCAGCGCACGACCAGAGCAAGCCCCCGCATCGCCGCTTGCAGCGCCCGCTGCATCACCCCCCCCCCCCCCCCCCGCTGTCGCCCGCTCCGACCGAGAGCACCGCTCGGTCAGACCGAGCGCCCGCTCCGCACAGCCGCTTGGCCCGCTCCGCTGCACCCGCTAGCGTCCGACCGATGGCTTCGCCCGCTGTGACTGAGAGGCCGCTCCGCATCTCCCAAGCGCTGCATGCCCGCACCCGCAGCTCGCACGACCGACGGGATCTGTCGGTCTGACCGACAGAAACCCTCGCACCGCCGCTGCAACCGAGCCCCCCCCGCATCGCTAGTGCACGACCGAGAGCTTCTCTCGGTCTGACCGAGAGAACCCTCCGCAACGGCAGTGTACGACCGACCGAACTTCGTCGCAAGTGGGTTTCTCCCACACCAACTTCTGTGGTGGGCCCCCCAAGTGCTCCTGAGGTGTTGTGGGCCCCCCTTGGACCCCTAGCACTGCTGTGGGCCCCACTTGGACGTGCCACTTCGCGGATTTGCCGTCTACGACGTTGCGACACGTCGTAGGCCTTCGTCGCAAGTTCGAACCTTTGGAGAGACGTGCGAGGACCAGATCTGAAGCTGAGGAGTTCTCCGATCAGACCCGACATCCAATCTACAGCAAACTCCGGATCAGGTTGGTTCCCCGAAACTCGTAGAAACCCCCACAATAGCTGACTGAACCCTAAACTAAAAACCGTCAAATTGAACTAAATTTACTTTCCAGCTCCTGTAAAACGTTGTACGAACATAGAAAATCGACGAACGGACTAATTTGACTGTGCACATAGGATAGATCGTCGATTAGGCTGAAACATCAAAAAGTGACTTTTGACGAATAGGATAGTCCCGAAAACCTAGAAACGAACCCTAATAGGATTTGATGTATTTGAGACCTGACATCGTCGCCGTGGCGATATTTCAGACGGACTTCTGCGGACGAGACGCTTGGACGAGACGCTTCGAGAGGACGACGCACTCGCCGTTTCAGGCAAGTGTACCCACTTGCGTTTTTGACCGTGCCTTGGTCTTAGATTGCTAGAACTGTTAGACTGTGACTGTATAGAACCGGACGTGAAATGATAGCGTCCGGGACGCCCCTGACGACTCAGACTTGACGACGAAGTCTGAGCCTGACAACAACAACTTTGATGTTGTAGGGCTATCATGTGTGTGCGTGTGTGTGGACACCCTAGAATAACTCTCCCGTACACTGGTCGTGTCTTGTCACTGTCATCCACACTGGTCGTGTCTTGTCACTGTGTTACAAAAAGCCTTCGGGCGTTTCAGATGCTCTCCTTGTGGGAGTGATCTCTGAGCTACAAAAAGCCTTCGGGCGTTTCAGATGCTTCCCGAGCGGAAGTGATCTCTGTGTTACCAAAAAGCCTTCGGGCGTTTCAGATGCTCTCCTTGCGGAAGTGATCTCCGTGCTACAAAAAGCCTTCGGGCGTTTCAGATGCTTCCCGAGCGGAAGTGATCTCCGTGATACAAAAAGCCTACGGGCGTTTCAGGTGCTTTCCTTGCGAAAGTGATCTCCGTGCTTCCTGTCCTGAGTTCTGGGGTTTTGGGGTAGGGTTGAGCGTGCGCACGGTGAGAGGGTCTGATCCCCCTCGAACCGTAAGGCGTGAACCCTTCGTGTCGTGTCGTGTCGTGTCGTGCCGTGTCGTGTCGTGTCCTACTTGTCTTGTCCGTCTTCGTCTTGTCCTGACACCTTTAGGCTAGTCCCGTAGTCGGTAGCACACGCTACGACTACTGCCTGCTACGTTTTTACTTTCCTGCTACGTTACTTCTCTTGAACTTGTTGTAACCCCAGCATGCTAATCAACCAGTATACTGTTGTGTAAAAGAACCTCAGCATGCTAATCAACCAGTAAACAGTTGTTTAAAGTTCGGTGCACTTGCAGTAAAGTCTAACCCTTCTTGTAGACTTTACCTGACGTACAGTTCCTTTTTCTTGGGTGCTGTACGTCAGGTGTTCAGCCAGAGATCGTGGACGAAGCAGACTCGCTGGAGTACGAGGAGCCGAGGACGCTGATCCAGAGTCCGTGCCTGACGAGGACCAGACCTTGAGGTCTTTTAGTCGCCACTTCCCGAGGGTACTACTTTTCGGTTTGTCTTTAAACTTGTGTTGCCATGCTTAGGCTTCTTTTAGACTTTGTACCAGTTGGATATTATTTCTCCATGTAAATGAATGCAAATTTCCTTTCCGTACTTTTGTTGTTTCGAACTATAATAATGCAAGAACCTGAAATTCTTTTAAAATGGTACCTCTACAGACGCTTATTGGGTCCGAGCTTCTAAAGCTCTGGCCTAAGCGGGCCTCGTCACGTTTCGCTTCCGTCCATTTTGGGAAGCGGGGCGTGACAGGTTTTAGTGGTGGCCCATGCAGGTCTTGCAAAAGTTCGGAACAATAAAAGTACCGCATTCATTTGATATCCACGTACAAGTCTGAATTAGTTTCCCAGTCTTAGATAGTAGGAAGACTTAGGTAGATGCCTCAGGTTGATAGTCGGACGCCTTGGTTAAGATTTAGTCGTCCTCGTCCTAGACTATTTTAGCATCCCCATTTGATCCTGATCGTATTAGATATTTAGAGTCCTTCTTTCAGTTAGTCGCTCGCCCAGCTCCATCGACTTCGGGCCCAGCAGAACGTAACCTCGATTCTCTTAGGAACCCTCTCTTTAGATCCTGATTATATTCTAGCTCATTAGGAAGTCTTAGAGCTGAGTTATCCTAAATCTTTAGACGACCCGATGATTAGAACCCTTGTCCTCTAGCATCCCTCTGATCCTTGCAAATTTTGTGCTATCGACCATAGAGTCCCATCGTAGCTCTTCACGATTCATATCTTACGCGTAATCTTCATGCGATCATTTTTCCTTTCTCTCGATTCTCGTGATCGTTTCCTGACGATCATCATCAATCCTTCGAATCCCTTCCCTGACCAATTCTACCTCCTCTAAAATTATTTTCGACTTTCCTTATTAAGTTTTCGCTCCAGATTGATTTCTTTGAAAACCCCTATATTATATATTTAAAATTTGCTGTTTTGGATCGAGTTAAAACTTTTAATTGACTTGGAGCTTTCTTGGACGTAAAAATTTTAAGTCAATATCTCGCACTCGTTTTAAATCATTATTCCTCAAATTCAGTTTTTATTTGCCTTGTTTCTAAAATATATATATTACTTTTATAAACTACACAATATATTTCTACTATCTTGTATTTATTTTCAAAATTTCCCCTTTCCCAAAACCTGCTTCCTTTAAAAGTATTTTCGAAATTCATTATTAAATTCTCCGCCGAATTTGACTTCTTTGAAAACTTTTATTAATTATTTAAAATTTCTTATTTTCGGTTAAGTTAAAATTCTTTCGCAAATTTTGAAACCTTTCGGTCGTGAAAGTTTTAAGTTACGACCTCGTACTTATTTTCGAATCAGTATCCATCGAATTTTAGTTTTAAAACTTTGTTATCATTTCGGGAATTCAATATATCATTTTTCTACCTACGAAATTTATTTTAACCATTTACGTACGTACTTTAGAATATTTTTCTAAAACAAAGGGGGATTTTAAATTTCTTACATATAAACATCTCTATGTTCATCGTGCTCATACTTCAAGAACCTTTGTTTAAATTCATTTTCATTTACAAAACAATCGCTACCTCATCCCACTTTTATTTCCTTTATTTCTTGTTTTCGAAACCCATTATTAAATTCTTCGCTCGGTTTAACTTCCTTGAAAACCCTTTATTATATATATTTAAAATTTATTGCTTTTCGATTAAAAGTTCCTTCTTAGATTTTGAAATCTCCTTGGTCGTCAATTTTCAAGTTACTATCTGGAAATTATTTCAAATCGGTATCTTTCATATTTTCATTTTTAAAACCGTGTTAACATTTTGATAATTCAATTTATATTTTTCTGGGCTACCAGATCTATTTCTAAATCACTTACAGTTCATACTTTTAAAATATTTTCTGGACTAGGTGGAACTTCAATTATTTTTATTATTATTATCATATCTGTTCTATGTTACTCGTGACCACATTTCAAAATCTTTGTGAAAACTTATTTCCATTTGCAAAACAATCGTTTTACACCCAACCAACTACCTCCTTATCTTGCCTTATTTGAACTCGTTCCTTCCGATCTTATTTCGTTCCGCTTTTGATTTAGTTTTCCTTCCTTCTTTTATCTAGACATCAGACCTTGTAGATATCCATGTGATCTCCAGTTTAGGAGTAGGCCCTCTGGTAGGTGATGTCGTTGCAGTGCCTGAGTATAGGTAGAGTGTGTAGACCTGTATGAGTGTGTCATCTTTAGGATCCTGATGTTTGTCTCCTGTGTCTTGAATGTGTACTCAGTGTTAACCATGGTAAGCTGGAAGTTGTCTGAATGACGGTATTCATACTTATATGAATGGTGTCATCGCAGGCAGATCCTTAGACTTAGTTTTAATTTTAATGAATGGTTTATCTTGGTTGTATGTGAATCATATCAAAACTTTGTTTTTTTAAAAAAACCAAATCTTTAAAGTTTTAAAACTAGCTCACAAGATCACAAATCACTTAACTTCCCTCATCCATTACCGCAACACCACACGTTTTTCCCCAAATGTTTTAAAATATTTCTTTGGCCTTAAAGTCTCTCTTTCCCTTCTCTTCTTTCTCCCTTAAACAAAATTTTCGTGTTTATGATTGTTATATTAATTGGGCCTAGCTATTATCGTTGTAGGATTTTGTTTGCGGGTAGGCTCAGGGAGTGAGATGAGTTTTATTATGGCAATGATTAATTGATTTTGGGAACACGAGGATGATGGATTAGAATATTTTTTTTTTGGATGAAAAGAATGAACTGTCTCAGACTTATTTATAAAACCGAAGTGTGGTGGACTCAATGGGGAATTCTGTTTGAATGAAATTATATGCGAGGAGATGATAACTTATCAGACTTGAGGCTTAGACGGGTAGTAGATAGGAGTAACTGCGGAGAATAGTATGAGTTAGGGTGATCATGAGATTGAGTAGAGCTTATATTAGCATTGAGACTGATTGATGAATTGACGTGAGAAGACTTTGAGAGTAACACGACGTGTTGAGATTAATGGATGGTTAGGTAGTCGGACTTAATATTGGTTGGGATTAGTTATAGTGAGTAGGATGAGGTGTAATTCTGACAGATCAAAATATTTGGTGGATGAATTTATGGGGAGATATGACGAGAATGTATTGAAGACACGACGATTGCTGATTGGTGAAGGTATTACAGGATAGACAAATGTTTTGTCTTGGATTGGTGGATGACTAGAATCTCATTTTTGGAGATTTATTAATGATGGGAAAAGATTTAGAAATTTAAAAGATATTATTGAGAAGATGATGATGCTTAGTGGAGTGGTACGATATCAGAAGATGATATTATTTCTATGAGAACTTGGAGTTGGAAATTGGAACGGTAATGATGGATCTATATTATTAGGAGGTGAGTTTAGTCGTGGCTTTGCCCAGTGAAAAGATGGATTATGAGGAATTATTGAGGAATGTTGTTCGAAGTTACAGGATTAGAAATCTTTATGAGTAGATATGATAGTCGCGGGTATAAGGTTATATGGGTAAATTATTACTAGTGTGAGTGATTCCGAGGGCGGAATCATTTCTAAGGTGGGTAGAATGTAACGGCCTGTTTCTATCGTACCTTCTTCGTGCACGTGCTTTTGATCGTGCACGTGTTTATTTTAGACTTTATTTGTTTTTGAACGTTTTTGTGTGATATGTCGTCGTGATCGTCTCTGAAAGTATTAGATTGTGGAATAACTTTGGAACGACATATCTCGAGTCGTTCTTCCGCGATACTAACTTATTTGACGTGACGTCGCGACTTTCTGTTTTGACGCGAGACGTTTCGAATTTTAGTTTCGTCTCTCGACATCGAAATTTAGATCCGTCTTCTCCACTATCTTTCTTTAGTCATCTAGAACACCCCATAATTATTTTATAATTTTTGGACTTAATTTGACCTATTTTCCATTTTTTTGAAAGCTTTAAATAATTTTAAAACCTATTTTTATAACATTTTTAATTACAATAAAATTACTATATTATAATAACGTATTAAAGAATTTTCTGGCAAAGTTTCAGAATTTTTGGCCGCACCCATCTTGCGTGAGGGAGAGGAGAGCAATTTTAAATTATATTAATTATTTTAATTATTTTAATTACGATTTTCTTAACCCAAACCCTAACCCTAACTCTTTTATATTTAAATAAACCCTAGGCTAGGTTATTTTCGCAGCCACACAAACCCTAGCCGTCAAAAACCCCTCCCGACGTTCGTCGCAACGTTGCGACGATCGCAACGTGCACGACCGACGGCCACCCCCGCAAATCTCAGCGCACGACCGGAGCAAGCCCCCGCATCGCCGCTTGCAGCGCCCGCTGCATCGCCCCCCCCCCCCCCCCCCCCCCCCCCCCCCCCGCTGTCGCCCGCTCCGACCGAGAGCACCGCTCGGTCAGACCGAGCGCCCGCTCCGCACAGCCGCTTGGCCCGCTCCGCTGCACCCGCTAGCGTCCGACCGATGGCTTCGCCCGCTGTGACCGAGAGGCCGCTCCGCATCGCCCAAGCGCTGCACGCCCGCACCCGCAGCTCGCACGACCGACGGGATCTGTCGGTCTGACCGACAGAAACCCTCGCACCGCCGCTGCAACCGAGCCCCCCCCCCCCCCCCCCCCCCCCCCCCCCCCCGCATCGCCAGTGCACGACCGAGAGCTTCTCTCGGTCTGACCGAGAGAACCCTCCGCAACGGCAGTGTACGACCGACCGAACTTCGTCGCAAGTGGGTTTCTCCCACACCAACTTCTGTGGTGGGCCCCCCAAGTGCTCCTGAGGTGTTGTGGGCCCCCCTTGGACCCCTAGCACTGCTGTGGGCCCCACTTGGACGTGCCACTTCGCGGATTTGCCGTCTACGACGTTGCGACACGTCGTAGGCCTTCGTCGCAAGTTCAGACTTTTGGAGAGACGTGCGAGGACCAGATCTGAAGCTGAGGAGTTCTCCGATCAGACCCGACATCCAATCTACAGCAAACTCCGGTTCAGGTTGGTTCCCCGAAACTCGTAGAAACCCCCACAATAGCTGACTGAACCCTAAACTAAAAACCGTCAACTTGAACTAAATTTACTTTCCAGCTCCTGTAAAACGTTGTACGAACATAGAAAATCGACGAACGGACTAATTTGACTGTGCACATAGGATAGATCGTCGATTAGGCTGAAACATCAAAAAGTGACTTTTGACGAATAGGATAGTCCCGAAAACCTAGAAACGAACCCTAATAGGATTTGATGAATTTGAGACCTGACATCGTCGCCGTGGCGATATTTCAGACGGACTTCTGCGGACGAGACGCTTGGACGAGACGCTTCGAGAGGACGACGCACTCGCCGTTTCAGGCAAGTGTACCCACTTGCGTTTTTGACTGTGCCTTGGTCTTAGTTTGCTAGAACTGTTAGACTGTGACTGTATAGAACCGGACGTGAAATGATAGCGTCCGGGACGCCCCTGACGACTCAGACTTGACGACGAAGTCTGAGCCTGACAACAACAACTTTGATGCTGTAGGGCTATCATGTGTGTGCGTGTGTGTGGACACCCTAGAATAACTCTCCCGTACACTGGTCGTGTCTTGTCACTGTCATCCACACTGGTCGTGTCTTGTCACTGTGTTACAAAAAGCCTTCGGGCGTTTCAGATGCTCTCCTTGCGGGAGTGATCTCCGAGCTACAAAAAGCCTTCGGGCGTTTCAGATGCTTCCCGAGCGGAAGTGATCTCTGTGTTACCAAAAAGCCTTCGGGCGTTTCAGATGCTTCCCGAGCGGAAGTGATCTCTGTGTTACCAAAAAGCCTTCGGGCATTTCAGATGCTTCCCGAGCGGGAGTGATCTCCGTGATACAAAAAGCCTACGGGCGTTTCAGGTGCTTTCCTTGCGAAAGTGATCTCCGTGCTTCCTGTCCTGAGTTCTGGGGTTTTGGGGTAGGGTTGAGCGTGCGCACGGTGAGAGGGTCTGATCCCCCTCGAACCGTAAGGCGTGAACCCTTCGTGTCGTGTCGTGTCGTGTCGTGCCGTGTCGTGTCGTGTCCTACCTGTCTTGTCTGTCTTCGTCTTGTCCTGACACCTTTAGGCTAGTCCCGTAGTCGGTAGCACACGCTACGACTACTGCCTGCTATGTTTTTACTTTCCTGCTACGTTACTTCTCTTGTACTTGTTGTAACCCCAGCATGCTAATCAACCAGTAAACTGTTGTGTAAAAGAACCTCAGCATGCTAATCAACCAGTAAACCGTTGTTTAAAGTTCGGTGCACTTGCAGTAAAGTCTAACCCTTCTTGTAGACTTTACCTGACGTACAGTTCCTTTTTCTTGGGTGCTGTACGTCAGGTGTTCAGCCAGAGATCGTGGACGAAGCAGACTCGCTGGAGTACGAGGAGCCGAGGACGCTGATCCAGAGTCCGTGCCTGACGAGGACCAGACCTTGAGGTCTTTTAGTCGCCACTTCCCGAGGGTACTACTTTTCGGTTTGTCTTTAAAACTTGTGTTGCCATGCTTAGGCTTCTTTTAGACTTTGTACCAGTTGGATATTATTTCTCCATGTAAATGAATGCAAATTTCCTTTCCGTACTTTTGTTGTTTCGAACTATAATAATGCAAGAACCTGAAATTCTTTTAAAATGGTACCTCTACAGACGCTTATTGGGTCCGAGCTTCTAAAGCTCTGGCCTAAGCGGGCCTCGTCACGTTTCGCTTCCGTCCATTTTGGGAAGCGGGGCGTGACAATATTTGAGCATAGTCATGACTCACAAGTATGAGCGAATCGGTCGTAATATCCTAACATAGGGCGAAACTGCAAAAGTGAAGCTACTGGAGCTTTAAGATGACATTGACATTTTTTCTGGCCTTTAGTTTCTGATCACCAGGGATTTTATTCTGAGATCACTGAGTTTTCAATCAAGAATGATATGTTCTCCATGGGAATCTGGGTAGAATTTGTTTTTTGCAGCAGCCAAAAATGAATGAGTTAATTTTTTAGTCTTATTTTATCATTTATGCTAGACACTTTCAAAGCATCAATTGAAACAAACAGTGTTATGTGAATTAATTCAATAATTGGAAACTTGATGTCTCTCAAATTTCTAATATGTGATAGAATGCAATTGGGTTATTTGCTGCCAACTGGCAGTATGCTTGTCAAAATCATGTAGAGTATGTCACATGATAAATTCTGTGAATATCAATTTTGTTTATTCCTCATCTTGTGCTTGTATTATCTCGTTCAGGCCACTGAGTAAGTCACTCCAATACATTTCTATTTGTTAATTGCAAGAACTGTAGACTTAACCTTATATGGTTAAACATGATAATTTCGGTCTGTTTAAAGACATCAATGTTGGAATTATTTCTGGTGAACTTGCAGTTTGAAATCTTGAGTATTTTCTAGTAGCTCATGTTCTTGAGTAGCTCATCTAGTCTCATGTCTTGTAATGTAAACTGGTGATCCACTGGGGGCAGGACAAATATATCATTGATATCAATCATATAAAAACTTATCTGGAGTCTTGTAATCTAAACATTCCTTTTGTTTAACTGGATGGCAATCTTGAGTTGCCAGTAGAGTTTAGTTTTTCTATGCCATGAGAAAATATATGTGAATTCATGATATGCAAGTTAAAAGTTGAGAATCAGAAATAGCTATCAATCCTACACAAACTTATCAAGTATTCCCCCTTTTTCCTTTCCAGCAAGTTTTCATGGCATTTGGGACATCATACTCAAGTAAATGTTTTATTGGATTTAAATTTAAGAATTTGTGAACTCTTAAATTATGTCAACTATCATTACAGCTTTCAAGATATTAGTTTAGGGAGGCTTTGACTCAAGTTTTGGTGCTACCTACTCTATTGTGCATGTGTTGGCTAAAAATTGCAAATTTGATGAAAAGCTAGGATCTTCAGATGGATTGATCTCAGCCAAGGTAGAGTTTAACAATGGTTTACTTCACTTTATTAAAAATAGTAGGATCCTACGCTTATTAGAATAGATTGAAGAAAACTGGAAGAGATCCAAACGAATTTTCAGGTAAACTTCCACCCTTTCAGCAAAATCACAGAATAAATTGAAGGAATCAAGATCATTTGACTCATAGAGAGAATAGACTACAGCTACATATATTCAGGTAAAAACCCAAATATAAATAAATAACTAAATATTAACTAAATTCTCAAAAAGTCTCACATGCCATGCCGACCATGCCGACTAATGCATCAATTATTTGAGGGAGATGAATCATGACAAATGCAGAATAAGATGACTGACATGAATGCTGAAGTGCAAGTAGAACATCCCAGAAAACTCACTTTCAGCTACCGGCAATGTAATTCAGATTCATTTAGTTGGAGAGCTTCTTGAACAGCTTCAACCTCCAGAAATTCCACTTAAGCAAGTCCCTTGGGTTGACCAAACTTGGAAGTGATGTTGTACTGTCCCACAAACCTGGAAGTGATGTTGTACTTCTTCAGGGGTGTATGAGTAATCCACCTGCAATTCCATGAAAGAAATTGTGATGTGAATACAAATTTTACTTATCATGTTGGTGGTAGAAATGTATTTATAAGATAAATGCAATGCAGATATAGATATTACACATTATGTCGATGGTAGAACATATTTACTCATTAGCATGAGGAAAAAAAGTTGGTTTATTTGACACAAACTATCATATATTTAACAAATAATCTACATAATGTATAATGAAACTACAGATAAAGGCTTAATAAGTATTGTACATTACAGGCACGAAAGCATACATTAATGATCATATTAAGTTAAGAAGCAAATGAAACTGGATCTGATAGTTTGATCCCATGGAAATGAAACTAATAGGAGGATCCTAGCATGGATAATTACACATAACCATAGGACCCAAATGATAATTCACAGGCTGCAAAACTTTTGTATATCTTTCATATATATAGTTTTGCATATCTTTCATATTCAGCCACAAAAATTGCATATCTTTCATATTCAGCCACAAAAAAACAATAGTTTTGCAGGTATCAAATGAATCTTTCATATATCACACTCAATGATAATTCAGCCACAAAATGAATCTTTCAAAATGTTCAATGAAGAGCAAAGTTTTGCAGTACTTTTGTATATCTTTATGTTACCTCTATAATACAGCATCATCACTCAAAACCAAGACACAATCTTTCATCTTATTAAATAGAGATAAACAATGTAAGAAGTTAATGAAATGAAAAAAATAATCAACTACTAAGTATTAAGGGGAGTGGTTTCAATTTAATAACGGGGCAAACTTCGCGTACGTTGTCCTTATCATACTATAAATTCTCTTGGGCCCCAAGTGTAACCTCAATAACTTGCCGAAATATTTGCCACTCAATATTTGTACACAAAAAATAGTATGAACGCTAATTAAAACGTGCAATCAAAAAATTAATAGGCTCATTATATCAAACACCTTGACTGCACATCGAAAAACATAGAGCAAACTATCACAATCAAAGAAAAGCTAAAGAACCCAACAAATAATCAAGGGGAAAAAATTTGACCATGAAAAATAATCTCAACATGAAGAGAACAGCGAAGGTGGTCTCTAATATTCTTCTCCTCGTTGATGTCTCCCATGGATATGTGACTGGTGATGATGAGGAGGTTCTTGAGGTCTTTGAGGGATTTTTGTTAAGAGAGCAATGGCTATCTCCTTCGTATTCTTCGTCATCTCTCTTATCTTGCTCTACAATGCATCTTCTTTCTGAACCCAACAACACTAAGGCCACCATGGCGGCCACCACACTGAAGTGCTCATAACTATAGAGACGCACTCAACTTCGAAGGGCAGAGGTCATGGAAGCTGTCGGCCATCCAAAGGAAGACATCGGGGATAGAAGAAAGACATACTTTTGTTTGTAACTTCCATGAAATTACAAATCCAAGACTTTTGATTGAAGATTCTCAAATCCAATTTCAAATTTTTTTGAGTGGCTGACTTTTTTGGGCGCCCAGGTTCAAGGGAGGGGGAGAGAGAGAGAGAGAGAGAGAGAGAAGGTTTAACATTACTTGATGTTTGGGCAGCAGTTTTTTATTTGGCTCAAACTATAAATTTCAAAAATCCACCCATTTTCAAACATCCCCCCACATTCTCTCCAAATTCAAACAAAAAATTTAAAAGCTTCCCCCCAAAACATTGTCCTAGTCATCAAACTTTATCCCTTATCCAATTACTCATATCCAATTTCTCATATCTTATCCAATTTCTCTTATGTTATACAACAACTCTTAACAACATCCCTCATATATACCCAATTTCTCATCTCTTATCAAAAACCCATATCCAAAAACCCATGATAACATCCCTATTTTATAGAATAGATATATATATCTATTCTATAAAATAGGGATGTTATCATGGGTTTTTGGATAAGAGAAATTGGATAAGAGATATTGGTTATGTGTATTGTTGTATGTGGATATGTGTATTGTTGTATAAGAGATTTTGGATAAGAGATAATGGATAAGAGATATTGGATAAGAGAATTTGGTTTTGGTTATGTGTAATTGGGTGTGATGTTTATATAGATTGTATATAGGGTAAGAGAAATTGAGGTATGAGATATTGGATATAAGAAATCACATCACATCACCTAAAATTCAAATCAGAATTTTTAAATTTTGAACTCAAAATCAACGTTTATTTTGATCACATCCTCTTTATTTTGATCACATCACAAACGGAGGGAAAAATAGTTTGATCCCATCAGTTCTCGCCATCACAAAAGGAGGGAAAATTTTTGATCACTTCCCGCTAAGCTCAAGCTCACGTTCCTCACAAAATTTTGATTCACTTCTCGCCATCACAAAATTCAAAGGGAGAGCGCATGTTCCTCCTCGTCATCTTCTTCTACCTCCAGCTCAAGAAGAGCAAGAGAGAGCACGAAGATCAAGCTTGATGTCCTGAACCACGGTTAGCTCTTCCTCTTCTCCTCAATTTTTTTTCTTTTACTTTATTTCATCCTCATCAAGAAGAGCACCCCCATTGCAGTGCATTGAGCTTCATCACTTCCTCAGCAACTCAACCATTGGTTTGTGAGTTTGCTAGCTTCATCACGTCCTCTGCACCTCAACACTTGGTGAGCACCTCAACCCTTCATTCAAGTATCTCTTTTTAGTTAAGGCAGTTGCACTTTAAGTCAATTTTAGTTTTTATACTTTTTGTATAGTTTGTATAGTTTTTAGAGTTGGTTATGGGTTTAAAACTTTCAGTCAAAATAGTGATCAAATTGTTAATACTGAATTTTGTCCTGTGAAAATTCAAATACCATGGACATTTTGGTTATTTTGAAAATTGTTAATACTGAATTTGTTAATTGTTAATACTGAATTGTTAATACTGAATTCAAATACCATGGACATTCAAATACCTGTGAAAATTGTTAATACTGAATTTTGAAAATATCTCCATGCTAATATTAGTCCTATAGTTTCAAAATGGATAGGCCCATCAGCTGGACTAATATTTGCTCCATGCTAATAAATTGATCATATGAAATTGATTTATCTTAAAGTTTTAAACCCATCAAGCTATTTTGGTTTTTTTTGTCCTAAAGTTTGTTGGCATTCAAAATGGATAGGCCCATCAACTTTCAGTCAAATTCATTTTTATGGTGTTCTTCATTTTTATGTTTTGAATTCAACTTAATTCATGATGAATTCAAATTTTGACTGAATTTGCTGAATATGAATTTCCTGAATTTCCTGGATATTTGCAACTGGAAATTCAGCAAATTCCTGAATTTCCTGAATTTCCAGTTGATAAGCTCTTCATTTTCATTTTCATTTTCATTTTGCTTGATTTTTTTAATTTTGCATGAAAGTGTCCTGTGAAGCTTTGGTTATTGGATGAGAGCTTGCTGATAAGAGCTTGCTAATTCTGATAAGCTCTTCATTTGGTTATTGCTGATAAGAGCTTGCTGATAAGAGCTTGCTGATAAGCTTTGGTTTTTGAGATAATTTTTTTTTGGTTTTGCAAGTTGACTGTTGATGTGGTTTGGTTAATTTTGCATAAGCTCTTCATTTTGATAAGCTCTTCATTTTAAGCTCTTCATTTTCATTTTCATTTTGCTTGATTTTTTTAATTTTGCATGAAAGTGTCCTATGAAGCTTTGGTTATTGGATTTGAGCTTGCTGATAAGATTTTTTCATTGTGATAAGCTCTTCATTTTTTAAATTTGTTAATTTGTTAATGAATTTGTTAATGAAAATTTTTTTAAATATGAATTTGTTAATTTGTTAATGATAAGAGCTTGCTGATAAGAGCTTGATAAGAGCTTGATGATTTTTTTAATTTGTTAATGAAAATTATAATGTTGGATGAGAGCTTGCTGATTTGCTTCTTTTTGGTTATTTTTTTAACAGGACACTTTCATGCAAATAAGCAAAATAAAGTGTTTGCAAATGAAAGTGTCCTGTGAAGCTTTGGTTATTTTGGTTAATACTGAAGAATGCAAAGAAAGTGTCCTGTGAAAATTGTTAATACTGAAGAGCTTATCATCAAATACCATGGTCATTTTGGTTATTTTGGTTAATGCTGATAAGCTGTTGAAAGTGTAATGTTATTTTGGTTAATGCTGCTAAGCTCTTCATTCACCAAAGAAATTTTTTGAATTTTGCATTAATTTTGGTTATGTTGATAAGCTCTTCATTTTCATTTCCATGGTATTTGATGATATAAGAACTTATGTCAACAGGATTGGATGAGAGATTCAACAGGATTGTATGAGGATTGGATGAGAGAATTGGATGATATAATTTCAACACCATAGTTCATTTTTCTATGCCATGGTTCATTTGGTTATTTTGGTTATTTATTTTCATTTTCATTTTGCTTGATTTTTTTAATTTTGCATTTTAATGTTGGATGAGAGCTTGCTGAATTGCTTCATTTTGGTTATTTTTTAACAGGACCCTTTCATGCAAAGAAATTTTCATTTCCATGGTATTTGATGATAACCTATTCATGAACAAATAACCAAAATAAAGTGTTTGCAAATGAAAGTGTCCTGTGAAGCTTTGGTTATTTTGGTTAATACTGAAGAATTTATCAACATCCCATGAAATTCACAGGACACTTTCATGACAATTTTGACCAGATTTTGACCAGATTTCAAATGCAAAGAAAGCGTCCTGTTAAAATTGTTAATACTGAAGAGCTTATCATCAAATACCATGGAAATGAAAATGAAGAGCTTATCAACATTTTCATTTTCATGGTAATGGTTATGTTGATAAGCTCTTCATTTTCATTTCCATGGTATTTGATGATATAAGAACATATGCCAACATGATTGGATGAGGATTGGTGAGAGAATTGGATGATATAATTTCAACACCATAGTTCATTTTTCTATGCCATGGTTCATTTGGTTATTTTGGTTATTTATTTTCATTTTCATTTTGCTTGATTTTTTTAATTTTGCATGAAAGTGTCCTGTTGAAAGTGTCCTCAAAATGTTGCGAAATTTTAATGTTGGATGAGAGCTTTCAATATGAGCAAGCATGGAAACAGTGCAGTATTCAACTTGGTTATGTGAATACACCCATATCTTGCAGTTAACTTTCAATATTGAGATATTCAGAAATTTTTTATGGGATAAATTTTTCATGAACTTGGTTATATGAATACACCCATGTGGCTAAATTCTGGACTTCAATAACTTTCATGAACTTCAATAACACCCATGTGGCTAAATTTTTATCAGTGCAGTATTCAAATAACCAAATGAAAATATGTTTCCATGAAGTTAACTGCACTTTCATGCACTTTCATGAAGTTAACTGCAGTATTCATGAACTTCAATACACCCAAAAGTGCAGTATTCAACTTTTTTGCATATCTCAATTCACTGATAACTTTTTCAATATTGAATACACCCAAATGAAAATGTTATTGAAGTTCATGAAATTTCAATTTCTGGATATTCAGAAATTCTGGATATATGATTTAGCATGGAATATGATATTGACTAGTTATTGAATACACCCAAAGTATGCATTGTTATCAAGTGATCATATGCATTGTGAGAGTTTGTGGCAATGAAAAAAATTTGTAGCAATATTATGTCCTGTAGATGGAAACCTGAATGTTAGAGTTTTAAGCTCAAAATTGATCTGCTTGATTTTATGAGAGTTTTAAGCAGAGCTCAAATTTTTGCTCAAATTTTTTTCATTGCATCCAACCTACACTTCTGTATGCACTACACCATCAATACTTTAAGAATATTCTTAATATTTTTAAATACTAATAACAGAAGTGAAAATATTCTTAAATGGTTTTTGTTAATTTCAAAATGTCATGTTATTTTTTGTTTGGATGTAATCATGATTGTAATCCAGACCTGGTAGTATAGGTTGGATGTATTGGTGAGTATTTTGAGGGAGGAATGCTTGCAATTGACAGCATAGCTAAATTTGGTATAACCTCATATGAGGTTATGCCATCAATATTTGAAATTCTTAGGTGAAATTGAAATTCAAGTAAGAATTTTGAGGTTATGCTGTCAATAGTATTTTGAAATTGAAATTCTTAATGTGAGAATTTCAATTTCAACCTATTTAGGTTATGCTGTCAATCCATTGCAATTTTGAAGTTCAATAGTATTTTGCAGTTATGCTGTCAATCCAGCATAACTTCAAATTTCAGCATAACTTCAAATTTCAACCTATTTAGGTTGAACTAAATAGGTTATGCTGTCAATCCAGCATAACTTCAATTCTTAGGTGAAATTGAAATTCAAATATTGACCTGCATAGTTGAGTATTTTGAAATTGAAATTCTTAAAGTGAGAACTAAATAGGTGGGCTATCAATCGGTGAGTATTTTGAAGTTGATAGCCTGCATCGCTAACAAGAATATTGACAGCATAACTTCAAATTGCAAGCATAGCTAAATTTGGTATAACCTCATAGGTGAGTATTTTGAGGGGGGGAATGCATTGACAGCTCAATTTCAAGTAAGAATTTGCACATTGACTTGATTATTGGTATAACCTCATAAGTGAGTATTTTGAGGGGGGAATGCAATTTTTTTTGAAATAGCAATATTCAATTGAAATAGCAATATTGAACTGAAATTGCTACTTCAATTTTGAACTAAAATTTTGAACTGAAATAGCAATTTCATTTAGCAATTCATAATTGAAATATAGCAATCTAAAATGAAATTGCAATATTGAACTGAAATTCACCTTTGTAGTTATTATTTGTATAACCTCAGAGGTGAGATTTTGAGGGGGGAATGCAAATGTGTCATGTGTAGAGATTATTGGTATAACCTCATAGGTGAGTATTTTGAGGGGGGAATGCAAATTTTTTTTGAAATAGCAACATTTTGATTGGGACATACCCACATTTGTCAAAAATTTCATTGGGACATACCCATATTTGTCAAACATTCATGGGACATACCCAAATCTGAATGAATTGAAAAATTTTGAAAGAGAAAATTTTTTGACTGAAATGAAATTTTCAAACCAATGACAAAATTTTGTGCTTATTTTTCAACCCAATATTCAATTTTGAACCTTGAATGAATTTCATTTCAGTCAAAAGACTGAAATTTTGCCTGAACATGAAAATGAGCATAGCTAACATGAATATTGAATATTGAACATGAAAATGAGCATAGCTAAAATTTCAATTTGATTATTTAAGCAACTCTTATCCATTTCCTCATAACAAAAGCTCATTTCAGTCATTAGATCAAGTTTCAAGTTTCAAACAAATAAATTGAATTGGGATATGTGATTTGAATTGAATTGGGATAGCAATATCCTGTCAAGTAACAATTTTGAATATATGAATTGAATTGGGATATTGTATATGAATTGGAATTTTGAATATCAATTTGAATTGTTATATGATATCCTGTCAAGTAACTAAAAATTCTCAATTTGAATTTTGAATTTGAATTTTAGTTACTTGGACTGGGATATGCTAAAGTTCAAGTAACTAGGATAGAGGATATCCTAGCAATATCCTGGGATATGAACAATTGAGTTCAAGATTGGGATATTAACTCAATATGAGTTCAACATTGAGTTCAATTGAGTTTATATCCTGGGTATGCACCCAAGATTGAGTTCAATTGAGTTCAAAATTTGCATTTTGAATGTCAAATGATATTGTTACTTGACAGGATATGCACTCAATTTGCATTTTGGATATGCACTCAATTAATCATGTTAAATTATGTTGATTATTTTACTTTGATGTCATAACAGGACATTTTGTTAAATTTTGTTACTTTGAAAATTTAACATGACATTTTTTGTTACTTTGAAAGTGTAATTTAACAATATTGTTATATCAAGCCAAAATTCAAAATTCAGTGTTGGATCAAAATTCTTTTTGGAGTTCATTTTACACACAATATTTTTGGAGTACACAAAATTCAAAATGCTTGATATAACAAAAATGTGAGTTCTTATATCAAGCAACTGAACTCATTTTCAGGATGAGAATATTGATGAAAACTGAAT
Organism: Scilla litardierei; assembly: GCA_030789695.1. Taxonomy (NCBI): domain Eukaryota; kingdom Viridiplantae; phylum Streptophyta; class Magnoliopsida; order Asparagales; family Asparagaceae; genus Scilla; species Scilla litardierei. Next base: position 243,004,802 of record CM061133.1, on the reverse strand, counting down.
TTATTTTAATGAACACTGAATTCATTTTGATAAAAATTTTGATGAACCTTTTGATGAATACATCATTTTGAATTCAGTGTTAAGAAATTTAACAGTTTCATTGAATTGAGAAATGTGTGTCTGAAACTTTTGAAAATAGTATGAAACTTTTGGAAATTTATAACTTATCCAATAAACATGGATACTTTCATTATAGGACATATATGTTGATTAACAGTAGGACATATCAAAATTTAGCATGTTCAAATCTATTTTGATAATTTTGACATATATGTTGTATGTCATGTTAACAGTAGGAATTTTGATATGTCCTATAATTGAGATAATTTTTGACATATATGTTCAAAATTTAGCATAACAGTAGGACATATCAAATATTCTCAACATTGATACTTTCATTATCAAAATAGGCATGTTTTCTCATGGATAAGAGTAGACTAGAAATAGATATGAGATTGAGAGATGCTAAAATAAATTTCAGTTTGAAAATGCTAAAAACTGATAATGCTCATATTTGAACATGCTAAAAACTGATAATGTTCATTTTTGAAATCATTAAATAATGTTCATATTTGAAATGTCATTCAAATGGCTTTAGCTCAACTCATTACATTTAATTTCATTGTCATGTTAATTTGGTTGGACTACTATTTGCTTCACTCATTTGAAATGCTCAATCTTCACTCATTTTTATTCATATGAATTGCTAAAGAATTTAGTCCAATTGTTTGCATGTGTAAATTCTAACTATTTTGGTTTAACTATTTACAGGACAAATTAATCATGGATAGCACCCTCCACCAACTGAGAAACTTTTGCCATTTTCTAAAGAACTCACCACTTTTGTTTGAAAATACACCAAGCTTGTAGGCCAAGGTATTTCTCATTAGTCCTCCTCAATGGGTTTTATAGAAAATTTGAGAACCTTTAGGAAATGAATACTAAACAATTTGATATTCTTGCTTCAAAGGGTTTTATAGTAAATGAATATTGAATGAGTTTGCATGTGAGTTTGAATGATAAAGCATACTTGGCTAACTAAATTTGATACTTAAAGCTATTTTGTCCTGTGAAATGAATTCATATTTTGTCCTGTGAAATGAAATTGTCATTCATTTAGGCTAAATGAAAAGATGAGTTCTTGATGAGTTCTTGATGAATTCTGCCACCGGAAATTGCAATGGATTCATATGTCCTGTGTGAGAGAATGAACTATTTGAAATGTTGAGCAAACCATTCAGAATGAACTATTTGAACTATGTGCTATGTTGAGAGAATGAACTATTTGAAGCACATGTTGGGACATTTGAATACATATGCTTTTATGAAATGTGCTTATCAAATTCAAGCCTCACAGTGTGTTATCAAATTCAATACATATGAGTTCAATCTGGAATGAATGTGCTTAAGTTAACTTTAATTTGGGCATTTGAATCTGGGCTCATCAAAAACATATGAGTTCAATACAAATTTCTAAAGCAAATTCATTCAAGTTCAAATACAAAATGCTAAATACCGATTCAAATGCTAAAGAAATTCATTCCATATAAATTCAAGCCTCAAAGTGTGTTATCAAATTCATTCCATCAAATGCTTAGTTATTCCAGTTCAAATTCAAAGTGCTAAATACAGATTTGATGTATTTGAGTCTAGGCTCATCAAATGCTAAAGAAATTCATTCCATATAAATTCAAGCTTCATATAAATACTTGATGTTAAATGTCAGATTCAACTCATATGTATTTGAACTCATATGTATCCTGTCATATTCATATAAATACTTGATGAAATTTCAATAACTTTAATTTGGGCATTTGAATTTGGATGAACTGAAATGAAAAGTTAATGTGCACCTGTATTGATGGGCATTTGCTTTAGCATTTGATGAACTGAAATGAAAAGGTAAGGCAAATGCCCAGATTCATATAAATACTTGATGAACTGAAATCTGGGCATTTGATGAACTGAAATGAAAAGCTAAAGCATTTGCTTTAGCCTCAAAACCATGTTTGTTTTGATTAGCTTTGTTAATGAGCAAAGTTAGTTAATGTATGTTTTGCACCTGTGGGTTTCATTTCAATAACTTTAATTTGGGCATTCATTTCAGTTCATATAAATACTTGATGTTAAATCCTGTCATATTCATACAAATACATATGAGTTCAAGTGCCCAAATTATATGAACTAAAATGAATTTGAACTCGTTAGTTATTTTAAACTTATTTCTGTTATTGTTAGTTCATGGCATGCTATGATATTGTTAACTCATCAATGACATATCATAGCATATGAATAGGTTGATCCTGTATTCAAATGAACACACATGATTGGTGGGTGATCTTGTATAATGCAGCTAATGATATTTAACACAGATTATTCATAGCTATGATATTTCCAGTTAATGTGATCAAACTGTGTCCTTTAATATGATTGGTGGGTGACTCACCCACCAATCATATGCTATAATATCCTATGCTATGTGCAATTTAACAGGATCACCCACCAACCCTACATGATATCATAGCAGGTTAACAGATTATACAGGATATCATAGGATCTGTTAAATGCCATACCATACAGGATCACCCACCAAACATTGGATCACCCACCAATCCTGTTAAATGACATAGCATAGCATAGCATATGCATATCTGCATTATACCAAGGCTGTTAACTATCATGTGGGTTAACAATATCATAGCATATGCATAGGGTTAACTGGAAAAATAGTGATGCTATGATATTTGGCATGTTGGACTAAAAAATTGATGATATGCATATGGTTCTCTGCTATTCCACCAAAACAAAGAATTAAACACCAAATTATGTGTTCAATTTATTTTGTGCTCTTCATGTTTTGAAGATGGAATTTGAAGATGAACCAAATTTTGAGTTATGTGAGAACTGAAATGTGTTGAATTAGTTGGATATTTATTGAGTTCAAAAGATTTAAACACAAAATTCTGTGTTCATTTTTTTGTTATACCAAATTGCCATCTTCAAATTTGGTTCTTGGTTAAAAACTTGGATGTATTTAACGCCCTTCAAAATTGGATATACTGTGTTCACATAACTCAAAATTTGGTTCTTCAAATTCCATCTTCTCAAACAGCTATGTAATACTGAAATTTTGTACTACTGGAATGAAATTAACTTTGAGAACCTGCTATAACATGCTCATTTCAATGCAAGTATAGCAAATGAATACTTGAATACTCCAAGCATATCAAAGTATATCCAAGCTTGAATACTTGAATACTTGAATGAGAAAAACCTTTGAATGATAAAGCTATTTTGAATGAGAAAAACCTTTGAATGATGGCTAAAAAATGTTTGAATGATGGCTAAAAAATGCTTGACTTAGAAAGCAAAAGAAAGCAAAAGAAACTAACTTGGTATGAAGCAAGGCTGTTTATTTTTTGATTTATTATACATGTTGAGAGCCTCTCAAGATTAAATTCATAGTTGACCTAAAATTGTGTGAGTAATTAAACAATGTGAGAACTAAAATCTCTTGAGGTGACCTAAATTTTGGGGAACTAAGACTTTGATTGGGGAACTAAGATTTTGAGGGGGGGATTTCTAAAATGAATCATGTACACGATTTCAGGGGAACTAAGATTTTGAGGGGACAATATCTAAAATGAATCGTCCCCACATTTTCGGGGGAACTAAGATTTTTGGAGAATGGAGAAGGGGAGGCTTATAAGTTGAACATTGAGCACTACCCAATTATCCCTAAATGCACAATAAACTTAGTTTTGTGAAATGAAAGTTTTGTGAAATGAAATGGTCATAAGTTGATAGTTATGTGCAGTTTTTTAATGTGAAGTTGATAGTCTGCAGTTGCAACTTGATGTGAAGTTGATGGTCTGCAGTTGATACATAACCATAGTTCATTTTTTATGTGAAGTTGAAAGTTATGTGAAGTTTTTTTCATCAAGTTTCATCAAGTTCAAATACAGTTGAATGAGAAAAATTTCAATTTGATTATTTAAGCAACTCTTATCCATTTCTTCATAACAAAAGCTCATTTCAGTCATTAGATCAAGTTTCAATTTTCAAACAAATTTCATTTTTTTCATCAAGTTTCAATTTTTTTCAGTCATTAGGACTCATTTTGAAACATGACTCATTGGGACTCCTTTTGAAACATGACTAATAGAAATTTGCTTAAGTTATACAGGACATTTGAATAAATCTGCTTGAATTTGAAATGTGCTTGAATTTGCTGAAGATAGTTCATTCAGATGTTTGGACATTCTCTCACATAGTTGGGACATTTGAAGCACATTTTGGGACATTCTCTCACATAGTTGGGGCAAATCATTCAGAATGACCATGTGATTATATGAAATGTGCTTATCAAATTTGAATGAACTATTTGAGCAAACCGTTCAGAATGAACTATATCAAGAATATTTGAGGTCTGAAATTATATCAAGAATATAAAATTATATCAAGAATATCAAATTTCACCCTTGCGACGATGGCAACATAACATGAATCACAATGACACAATTTTTGAACAAGATGTTGAACCATCAGCCAGGTTATTATCCACTTGACTGTGCCACACATCTAATATACGCTAATAATGTATTTTAATTGTAATTAGTTTGGGTTTAATTTGGATAGGGCTTTAGCTCAACGCAGTAGGAGAGAACGAGAACGAGAACAAGAACAACAAAACATATCTCACGCTCTGATTTCTGACGGTGTACTTGATATACCTCAAATAAAACCAGCCGTGACAACTTCTCCGGTTGAACAAGAAGATTCTGTCTTAGCCTCGCGTAACGATATGATTTCCGGACAAGTTCCTGGACCATCTGTCAGGTCATTATCAACCCGCCTGTACATAAAATCTTTTCTCCTCCCACGTATTTTAGTTGTGTTTATTTTTGTGTTTAAATTTGGATAGGGCATTAGCCCAATGCAAAAGGAGAGAACGAGAACAAGAACAACGAAACATATCTCACGCTCTGACTTCTGATGGTGTACTTGATATACCTCAAATAACACCAGCCGTGAAAACTTCTCCGGTTGAACAAGAAGAGCCTGTCTCAGCCTCGCGTAACGATATGATTTTCAGACTTGTTCCTGGACCATCTGTCAGGTCATTATCAACCCGCCTGTACATAAAATCTTTTCTCCTCCCATGTATTTTAGTTGTGTTTATTTTTGTGTTTAAATTTGGATAGGGCTTTAGCCCAACGCAAAAGGAGAGAACGAGAACAAGAACAACGAAATATATCTCACGCTCCGACTTCTGACGGTGTACTTGATATACCTCAAATAACACCAGTCGTGACAACTTCTCCGGTTGACCACGAAGATGCTGTCTCAGACTCGCGTAACGATATGATTTCTGGACAAGTTCATGTACCATCTATCAGGTCATTATCAACCCGCCTGTACATAAAATCTTTTCTCCTCCCATGTATTTTAGTTGTGTTTATTTTTGTGTTTAAATTTGGATAGGGCTTTAGCCCAACGCAAAAGGAGAGAACGAGAACATGAACAACAAAACATATCTCACGCTCTGACTTCTGACGGTGTACTTGATATACCTCAAATACCACCAGCCGTGACAACGTCTCCGGTTGAACAAGAAGATTAAGTCTCAGCCTCGCGTAACGATATGATTTCCGGACAAGTTTCTGGACCATCTGTCAGGCCATTATCAACCCGCCTGTACATAAAATCTTCTCTCCTCCCATGTATTTTAGTTGTGTTTATTTTTGTGTTTAAATTTGGATAGGACTTTAGCCCAACGCAAAAGGAGAGAACGAGAATAAGAACAACGAAACATATCTCACGCTCTGACTTCTGACGGTGTACTTGATATACCTCAAATAACACCAGCCGTGACAACTTCTCCGGTTGACCACGAAGATGCTGTCTCAGCCTCGCGTAACGATATGATTTCCGAACAAGTTCCTGGACCATCTGTCTGGTCATTATCAACCCGCCTGTACATAAAATCTTTTCTCCTCCCATGTATTTTAGTTGTGTTTATTTTTGTGTGTAAATTTGGATAGGGCTTTAGCTCAACGCAAAAGGAGAGAACGAGAACAAATACAAGCAAACACATCTCGATATATGACTCCTACCAGTGTACTCGATATGCCTCAAAGCACATATGCAGTACCAACTTCTCCCGTTGAACATGAAGATGAGGTCTCAGCCTCGCACAACGATACGATATGTGCTGAAGATGATGAACCATCTTCCAGGTTATTATTCATAAGAGCTAATCTGCCTTAATGTAACTTAATTTTATTTAATTATTTTGGTTTTATTTTGGCTAGGTGTTTAGCTCAATGTCGAAGGAGAGAACGAGAAAAAGCTCAACGAAACATATCTCGATATATGACTCCTATCTGTGTACCTCAAATAACACCTGGATTAATAACTTCTCCAGTTGAACAAGAAGACGCTGGCCCATCCTCGATCTTCCGATGTCGGTCAACTCAGCATGGCTCTGGTCCACCAACTCAGGTTGATTTTGGTCGGCACTATCTTGGATTAATGAACATTCCATGCCCTCATTGTTTAGCCTTACACTGGTTGGATGAACAGTTATCGAAGTCAACTTTGAGAACACATCTTTTTGGAACATGTTGTTTGCAAGGAAAAGTAAAATTGCCGAAACTTAATGAACCCCCTCCAGCACTTCGAGAATTATATGATGGTGACAGTGATGCATCAAAATCATTTCGAATGTATACTCGGGAGTATAATGCAGCTAATGCATTTACCAGCCTTAGTGTGACAATGGATCAAAGATTGATTGCTGGCAGAGGCCCGAACATATTTACTATTCATGGAGAATTACTCCATCGAACAGGATCACTTCTGCCCCAATCGGATCAAACAGCAAGTTATTGTCAACTTTACATATATGATCCGGATTCTGCTATGGAGTTCCGAAGTAATAGAAATCCACATTTGAGCAAGGATGTCTTACAAATTATTCAAAATTGTTTATCGGGCATAAATCCATTCATCAAACTATATTGTCAGGCGTATTCTGTTTTATCTCAAGCAGATTCATGTGGTCATGATCTTCCTGTATATCTGCATTACAATTCAAACAAGGATCGTCGCCGTTATAACCTCCCAACCGAAGATGAGATTGTGGTTATTTTACCTGGCGATGGCTATCGACCTTCCGGGATGCGAGATATAGTTTTACATCTTCGAGGAAATCATCAATTAATGCAAATCAATGAGACTCATCCTGCATACTTACCATTACACTACGTCTTATTATTTCCTGATGGTCAGCTTGGATGGGAACCTGAGTTGAAGCAGTGGGATCCAGTTCAAAACATATCCTCAAGTAGACGCCTGACCATGTGTGAGTTTTATAGCTACAGTCTGTTTGAAAGACAGAACGAATATTCTTCAATTTTGAGAGCTGGAAAGTTATTCCAAGAGTTCATAGTTGATGCTTGGGCAGCAATTGAGCAACATCGTTTGACATTCATCAAATGAGAGCTCTATCAGGGTCTTGCAGATATCGATGCATATGCCAGATGCGACCAAATTGGACAGCGCATGATACTTCCTTCATCTTTCACTCGCAGTGCACGTCACATGTTTGAAATATTTCAAGACTCGATGGCTATCACACGTTATAACAAGCACCCGGATATTTTTCTTACCATGACCGCAAATCCAAAGTGGCCAGAAATTACTTCGGCTCTACTGCCTAATCAAAAGGCTACCGACCGTCCAGATTTAGTCGCACGTGTATTTGAGTTAAAAAGAAAGGCTTTGATGAAGGAGATTGATGGCAATAATGTATTTGGAAAGAAAGTAGCACATGTATTTACAATTGAATTTCAGAAACGGGGTCTTCCACATATGCATGCTCTTTTCTTTCTTCGTGGACCCGATAAGATTCATACATGTGATCAAGTGGATAGAATTGTATGTGCTGAATTTCCGGATCCTGCTCAAGATCTTGCATTATTCGATACTGTGTCAAAATGTATGGTACATGGACCATGTGGTGCTCGAAATCCAAATGCTTCATGTATGGAAAATGGTAAGTGTACTAAGAAATACCCTCGAAATTATGCAGATGCAACAACCTTGGATCGTGATGGATATCCTATTTACCGTCGTCGTAGTAATGGGCATCTATATACTGTAAGGGGGCATCAGGTTGATAACCGAGATGTTGTGCCGCACAACAGGTATCTCTCAAGGCGCTTTAACTGCCACATTAATGTCGAAGTTTGTGCTGGGGTAAGATGTGTGAAGTACATTCATAAGTATATTTATAAAGGTCATGATCGAACCACAATGGTATTGGGCGCAGTAAATGAGATCCAACAATACCTTGATGCAAGATATATTGGACCACCTGAGGCTACCTGGCGAATATTTGAGCATCCTTTGCATCAAGAGATTCCGTCAGTTCAAAGATTGATACTTCATTTACCAGGGCAACACCGTGTTATTTTTTATCCAAATGAAGATGTAGATGCAATAAGGTCTAGGGCTAAAATGATAAGACAACTTTGACTGAATTTTTTGCATGTTGCGCTTTACATGAGTCTGCACATGATCTCACATATCAAGAATTTCCTCAAAAGTTTGTGTGGCATTCGTCAACAAAGGTCTGGACTCCAAGACAATCTGGATATGCAATTGGCAGAATGTATTTTGCCTTCCCTAATTCTGGTTTGAGATTTTATCTACGGTTGCTACTAACAGTTGTTAAAGGGCCAACATCGTGGGAAAATTTACGCACATTCAATTCTATCGAGTACCCTACATTCAAAGCAACATGTATTGCAAGAGGTCTTCTTGAAGATGATTCCGAGTGGAGACAATGTCTTTCCGAGGCTTCAATTATGAAAACAAGATATCAATTATGAAGACTGTTTTGTATTATTCTTATCGAATGTGTGCCAATCGACCCCCTTGTATTATGGAATGAATTTTCAATGCACATTTGCGATGATCTTCCACATAAATTACAAACTTTATTTGCAATTTCTACCCCAACTCAAGGCCAACTTGAAGATTATGGATTATTCCTTATCAATGAATTGCTTGAGAAGTACTGTAAGTGTCTATCCAACTTTCCACCAATGCCACTTCCTGCTGGAGATTGGAATGCAATTGTTGGCAATAGATTGTTGCATGAACATCAGGAACTTATAAATAAAGCGAAACAATTGGATGCACAAAAAGACATTGATTGCCTCAATGATGCACAACGCAATGCTTATTCAGTAATTACTTCATCAGTATTTGAAAATAAAGGTACTACATTCTTCTTGAGCGGCGGTGCTGGAACTGGAAAGACTTTTTTGTACAATGCAATAGCAACAATGTTGCGTAGTCTTGGAAATATAGTTATCACCGTCGCGTCTTCCGGTATTGCATCATTGCTACTTAGCGGAGGTCGGACTGCACATTCCACATTTCGTATCCCGTTAGATGTGCATGATACTTCAATTTGTAATTTTAGCAAGCAATCCATGCAAGCTCAATTATTCAGAAAAGCAAAACTTATAATATGGGATGAAGTACCTATGCAACTTCGGCACTGTGTTGAGGCAGTGGATCGATCGTTACAAGATATGTGTGATAACCCAAGAGCATTTGGTGGTATTACTATTGTTCTTGGTGGGGATTTCCGACAAATCTTGCCCGTCATACCAAAGGGGGTTCGAGAAGAAATTGTTGGTGCCTCATTGAGACGATCTGTATTATGGTGCTCTGTACAAGTTTTGATCTTGGATCAAAATATGTGGTTAAATAACTCATCTGTTGAGAATGCAAATTTTGCAAAATTTATTTTGGAGGTATTTTATTTCATGCCTAACTTAATTTTACTTACTATCTTTATCTTATCCATTCCTTAACTAAAATTATATCTATATTTATTAGGTTGGGACAAATCCTACAGAAGTGGTAGAACTTCCTTCTAACATATTCAGGTGCAAGGATTTAAACGAGTTAATACTTCGAATATATCCGCAGCTTGATATTGAGGGTGCCGTGACTCCGGCATACCTTACTGAACGAATAATTCTTTCTGCACGGAATGATGATGTTACTTTTATAAATGCTGTTGCATTAAACATTTTTCCGGGACAGAAGATTACGTATCAAGCTGCAGACAGTTTTTTTGAAAATGATGAAACCGATCCAACCATTATGAATAGATATCCAACTGAGTACATAAACTCTTTGGATCCTCCTGGGTTGCCACAATTTACACTTGAGCTTAAGGTTGGTTGTCCTATTATTTTATTACGAAATATTGCACCTAAAGACGGGCTCTGCAATGGCACTCGATTGATGGTTGTCAGATGTGCATCACGTGTCATTGAAGCTCAAATTTTAAATGGGGATAAAGCCGGTTGTTTTGTGTTTATTCCAAGAATATATTTGTCTCCATCGGCTACAGAATTACCTTTTCATATGACAAGAAGGCAGTTTCATGTCCGTGTGACATATGCTATGACGATTAATAAAGCCCAAGGACAATCTGTAAAATTCGTTGGAGTTGATTTGCGGACCCCAGTTTTCAGTCATGGACATCTTTATGTTGCACTTTCAAGGTGCACATCTTTTGATCGTGTATGTGTCCTTCTTCAGCCCAACATAAATAACACAGAAAACATCGTTTACCTAGAAGTTCTGCTATGATTTCCAATGTATGATAAAAATTGGATGTAAGTTTTTTAACTTTTTTTCTTTACATTGTTTTATTTATATTATTTGTTTAAATGATCTTTTAAAAACTTATTATCGATTGTTGTCTAACATGCAGGTATATCATTATCATACGTTACCAAGCTTTAAAATGTGGACCCACATTACCATATATGGCAGGGTAAGAAATTTTTTCCTTTACTACATTTCATTGCATGACTTAATAGTTTTTGGTATGCATTGTTTGATAAAATATATTGGTATGTATTTTTATATAGATAGATGATGATGAAGATTTGGCAAAAACTGTAAGTTTCATATCATAATTCTACATTATTGACCGGCGCCCCGCTTGCGTTGCGGCGGCGCGGTGTCGTTTACCGCAAGTTTCACGGTTAGTGTAGGGTGCGGGAATATCGACCTCAGGGAGGCGAGGTTGTGCTTGGGTCAGGTAGGACCTAAATCACCCCGAGGGGCGAGCTAGCCCGAATCGGTGAATGGTTGTCACGAAAGGAAATAAAAGGGTATGAACAACAAGAAAGAAAACCCGGGACTTTGGTTTCCAACCCGACGAGAGACTCTCGCCGATACGGCCTACGGGTATGGATAGCGATCGGGATTAGGGTCTAATGGTGAGACGTTGCCTCTGAAAGTGGTACCGGCGTCCCATGGGCCCGATATTCTGGTCGGTGCCCAGGATGATACACCGGACTTCCCGGATTCGATCAGTGGGCACTCCCGTGTCCATTAACACTGATCGATCCCGGGAGCACTAAGCCCGCAACGATATCTCCCAACGTCTCATCATGCCGCTCCTGCGTGCTAGGATTCGGCGTCTACGCTAAGGGTGTGAGCTATGGCTAGGGAGTCAACCGCCAAGTTTATTCCCCCGTGGCCCAACGGCCAAAGGCGGTCTTTTTCCCGCCGATGACAATGAAACACCCCGCTTAACCGTTAGATTCCTACTCCCTATCGATTTCCTAACCCTATGGACGCATCGGGAAGAGCCCCCGAAGGGGTTTCCACCAAAATCCCAGATTTGGGAACTACTCACAAAAATTCATGAAAAAGCGATCTAAATGAAATTTAACCGTTGGAATCATAATCGGACAATTGCAATACGGAAGTAATAGAGTAATAAAGACAATACTAAAATTTTAGAAAGATCTGAAAACTTACAAAAGAGTAACAATTACAGCCGTCACAAGGAGATAAAACAGTAGAAAAAATAACAGCTCCCGTTTCTGGAACCCTAGGGGTTCTATTTATAGACCTTCGTATCAACCGATCGGTTGACAAGTCAACCGATCGGTTGATCCGTTACAAATTAATAACAGAAAACGGTGAGCTTTCACCCGATCACATGAACCGGTCGGGTGAGTTCTTGAGTGACCGGTTGGATCTTGGAGCAGTCGGGTGAATCGATCGGTTCGACGTCCGTGTCTTCAGCTCTTCTTCTTCAGCTACAGATGAACCGATCGGGTGAGAGTCACCCGATCGGTTGGCGTTTTGCTTCGAGAAAACAGAGAACAGCCCCCGCTGAACCGGTCTGCGAACCGGTCGGGTGACTTCTTTGTGAGCTGCGGTAGAGACCGGGTGGTGCACGCGTGCATCACCCGATCGGTTGGAGATGACCAACCGACCGGGTGAGGGGCTTAAAGATGAATTCTTCGACGTTTGACCACCTGGATCACGCGTGACTTCTCCCGTTGCTCCGGGGACTTGGGATATCATCGTTAAACGTCCCCTACGTGGTCAATCCCCTGCAATCATGGATAAACAAGAAAAGTGAAAGAAAACGGGAAAATACACGAAAACGAATAAGAGACGGCAGAAAAACACGGAGAAAAACAAAAGAAAACGTGCGTGAATATATGAAATATAAACGCACGTCAAAATCCCCCAAGCTGAACTCTTCCTCGTCCTCGAGGAAGACGAGTGAGAGTAGGAGCTCGGAAGGGAAAAATAGAGAGGAAGAAAGAAAAAGAAAACTCTAAACCCTAGATCGTCCATCAGACCCACCAAAATCAGAAACGACACACCAAGCAAGCAAACGCCAAATCACACCACTAAACCTAGGAAAGCGAGTCCAAATAAGTGTCGTGGGTCCATGCGGTGAAGTGCGAGTGAGCGTGGTCGTGTGCTAGCAAATGGTGATGCTTTCTACAATGTGCTATGAGGCTCGATATACACAAATCCAAGATATGACCCAAAATATCGATCCGAATTGAATTAAGCGGCGAATATAAGTTCAAGCATGCATGAGAAGAGTGAGAATAGAAGCGTATCATGCATCAGGGACTCCACAACTAGGGTTAAGGAAATCACGCCGCTATAGCCTAGATACTAGCTAAAAAGTTCCTAAGCCAAGTGTTTTCGATAACGACAGGGGTTGAGATGATGTGGAGAAGAACACTCGGTGCAAATTCTCGCCTTCCCTTTATTCTTGGCGAGTAGGAAAAAATATTCACACGGAAATTTTTTTGGGTTTTGGGCATTTGTATTTTTTTTTGAATTTTGGGCTATACACAAATTTTCTTTTCTTTTCTTTTTGGGTTTTTCTTTTCTTTTCTCCTTTTTTTTGGGTTTTTGGGTTTTTGGCTATACACATGTGTACTCTTCCAAGTGGGAGAACGGTACACGACGAGGGGATTTGCACCAAGTAAAACAAAAAAGAAGTCGAAATCTAAACATTCTGGCAAAGGAAACTATTCTCGCTAAATAGAGCATAGGCTAAATGGGTTATCCTAGTCCTTAGTTGTGGAATCCCGACGCATGCGAATTGAAGTATACGATATAAATATAGCATGCATATAGTGGAAACAAATACCGCATATTCAAATCGGAGCATGATAATCTAGGGGTCATTCCTGGACAGGTATATAAAGCAAAATCACAAAGCAAAAGCACACCAAATGCTAGTCACGACACACGACTCACAAAAAGCTAAGTGGACCCACGATGCGTGAAATGCAAGAGGACTCGAAATCCTAGGGATAGTGAGTGTGATTATCGATGCAATGCTAGGTGTGTGTGACTTTGTGGCGATTCATCATAGGATTCATCTCTAGGAGAAAGAGCTAAAAAGGAAGAAAAGAAAAAAAAGAAAAACACGGAGAAAAACGACTCAAATAAACGAAAAAGAAGGACTCAAACGACGCACACAGTGTGACTCCCCCAAGCTGAAGTTTGCATTGTCCTCAATGCGATATGAGTGAGTACGGGAGGGCAATGAAGATGGGGGGGGATACGCACTGACACAAAAAGAAATGAAAACCAGGAAAACACATAGATGAAACTGAAAAAGAAAGAAAGATCAGAATCAAAATCAAACAAAATAAAAATAAAAATAAAAACAAAAATAAAAACACAAGCACGACACTCAAAAAATGAAAAAGAAGCACACACACAAAAATGAGAAAAACAAACACGACAGCACACCAAAATAGACGTCCCCCAAGCTAGACCAGAAAGTGCTAGCGAAATGATGTGATCGATGAAATGCAGAGATGTGCAAGGGGGAGTCAAAAACAAAAGAGGTGAATTTAGAAAGCAACACGTAAATAGTCCCCTCCCTCCGACAGAGACAAAGCAGGGCCCCGAAAAGACAGATGGGCACAAATATGGGGGGGCAAAAGTGGGAGAGAAAAATCAAGCAGGGGCACCACCCTCTGGGGGTGGTGACGGGGGCCTGCGCTGTGGACCAGGAGTCGTGGGGGGTGGAATGTGGAGCTCGGAGACGTCGGGTGGATCTTCACGGATGTGGCGAATGAAGCTTTGAAGAAACGGGAGGTCTCGGTCGACGGATTCCTCGGTTATCCGACCACCCTGACCAGCTAGGAGGACCATGGCCGCAAATCGGTCGGCATGGTCATCGGTTTGGAATTGCATCCCATATTCGGGAGCGTAAGCACGAGGTGGGGAAGTGGTGGATGGGTTGGAGGTGGTGGGCTGTGTGCGACGGGTACGACGGGTGGGCCTAGAGTTCGAAGAGCCGGCGTCGGTGGGCTTAACACGACGAGGAGGCATTGTGTGGGTGTCGTTCGTGCGCGTAGGTGCGTAAGAGTACAATGAATTCAACACAAACACGAAATACGACCAACAAGCAAATGGAATATTTGGGGTAAGATTAAAATTAAGCAAAGGAGCGAGTTTACCCAAATGAGATGAAGATAGTTGCTCGTAGACGCCCCGATGCTACTCGATTGGAGCACGCTGTGAAGCCGCAGCGATCTCTTCAACAAGTTTCGATGTTGGGGAGAATGGGTGAAATTTAGGGTTTTGTGTGTAGGGAGATGGCGGGGGAATGGAGGGAAATCGATGGTGGACGGGTAGGGAGATGGCGGGGGAAGACGATCGAGGTTGATCTTGGGGAAGAAAGAAGGCAGGCGCACGAGAGGAGTCGAAACGGCGGCGATTTGGGCGATCGGGCGAGGATGGAAATGAACGGGTGGTCGGGGGGGTGTTAATATAAGGTTTTAAGTCGACCTGACCGGGTGACTTGTCACCCGATCGGTTGACGGTTAGGTCGAAGTCCTTACCGAAGAAATGCTACAGGCGAACCGGTCGGGTGACTTGTCAACCGATTGGTTGGCCGCTCCACTCATTTTCCCGAGAACTTAGGGCTACTCACCCGGTCACGTCAACCGATCGCGCTCGAACTCAACCGATCGGTTGATATTCCCCAAAAATTTCCGAGAGTTCTCCCCAGCTCACCCGGTCTGCCACCCGGTCTCTTCATTACTCAACCGATCGGGTCATATGGGGGCAGATCTCGGCATGTATCTGATACATCCCAACCGATCGGGTGAGTTGTCATCCGATCGGTTGGGGCTTGTTTCCTGCAAAAACCAATAGATTTGTTTAAGTCCCCGAACGGATGTTCTCGCGGCTGATTTTATTTATAAAAATAGACAAAATAAAGTCAAAAAATAACGCTGAAAAGTGGGGAAAAAGTTTAGAACATGGGTTGCCTCCCATGAAGCGCACTTGTTTAACGTCGTTGGCTCGACGCCCGCAGCGGTGGTCAATTAGGATCCGGAGGGTTAGAGGAAAAGTTGTCGCTGGTGGGGGATTCGACCGGAGAGAATTCTGGTTCTCCTACTGCATAGTGTTTCAGACGCTGCCCGTTTACTTTAAACGGCTCATCCCTTCCCATTATCTCGATAGCCCCATGCGGGAAAACCTTGGTGACGCGGAACGGTCCCGACCATCTTGACTTGAGTTTCCCAGGAAAGAGCTTCAGCCGTGAGTTGAACAGGAGAACTAAGTGCCCTTCTTTGAATTCCCTCCTTAAGATTCGCTTATTGTGCCACCGCTTCAGCTTCTCCTTGTAGATCTTGGCGTTCTCATAGGCATTGAGCCGGATTTCGTCGAGTTCGTTGAGTTGTAGCTGCCGGTGCACTCCTACCTTCTTGGTGTCGAAGTTCAGATTCTTAACTGCCCAATATGCCTTATGTTCCAATTCCACAGGAAGATGGCAAGCTTTCCCATAGACGAGCCGGTAGGGAGTTGTGCCGATAGGAGTTTTAAATGCCGTCCTGTAAGCCCAAAGCCCGTCAGGGAGCTTTGATGACCAGTCCTTCCTGGAATTGGCCACCGTCTTTTCTAGTATGCTTTTAATCTCCCGGTTAGAGACTTCCGCCTGACCGCTGGTCTGCGGGTGGTAGGCACGCCCCACTCAGTGTTGTACCCGTATTTTTTAAGAGGGCCTCAAATTTCTTCTCTATAAAGTGGCTCCCTCCGTCACTGATCAGGACACGAGGCACACCGAACCGCGGGAAGATGTTGCTTTTAAAGAACTTGGCCACCACTCTGGAGTCGTTAGTTGGACTGGCCACCGCTTCAACCCATTTCGACACGTAGTCTACGGCCACCAAGATATACTGGTTCCCCGAGGAAGAAGGGAACGGTCCCATAAAGTCCACTCCCCATACATCGAAGATTTCTATCTCCAGGATGTAGTGTTGAGGCATCTCATTTCTTTTGGAGATATTCCCAGCTCTTTGGCATCTATCGCAGGCTTGGACGTAAACATGTGTGTCCTTGAAGAGTGTAGGCCAGTAAAATCCGCTTTGGAGAATTTTTGCGGTGGTCTTGTAGGTGCTCGCGTGCCCTCCACATTGATGCCCGTGGCAGTGGGAAATGATGGAAGTCGCCTCAGTTTCAGGGATGCATCTTCGTATCACCCCATCATTGCAGGTTTTGTATAGGTGGGGGTCATCCCAATAGAATTTGCGGACCTCATGGAAAAATTTCTTCTTCTGCTGAAAGCTCACATTGTGGGGAACGATGGCACAAGCCAGATAATTTGCGATGTCGGCGTACCAGGGGGTCCAGGAGGAAGAGACAGAGAAGAGATGCTCGTCAGGGAGTGAATCATCGATCGGTGTAGCATTTAAATCGAGAGTGGGCATCCTGGACAGGTGATCGGCAACAACATTCTCCGCCCCCTTCTTGTCTCTGATTTCCAGGTCAAACTCCTGGAGGAGGAGAATCCATCTAATGAGTCGTGGCTTGGCTTCTTTCTTGTTCAATAGGTATTTAAGAGCCGCGTGATCCGTGTGTACGATCACCTTGGCGCCAACGAGATATTGTCGGAACTTATCCATGGCGTAGATCACCGCGAGCAATTCCTTTTCCGTGGTAGTATAATTTCTTTGGGCGGCATCAAGGGTTTTGCTCGTATAATATATGACATGAAGATTTTTATCTTTCCTCTGCCCTAGGACGGCACCAACCACATAATCACTAGCGTCACACATCAGCTCAAAGGGGAGTTTCCAGTTTGGTGGCTGTATTATGGGTGCGGAAATCAATGCTTGCTTCAAAGTGCGGAAGGCCTCCATACACTCCTCGCTGAAGACGAAAGGTGTGTCCTTCACGAGGAGCTGGGTCAGAGGCCTGGAAATCTTCGAGAAGTCTTTTATGAAGCGGCGATAAAATCCCGCGTGTCCTAAGAAGCCACAGACTCCTCGAAGATTGTGCGGTGGTGGAAGCTTTTCAATCACTTCGACTTTAGCCTTATCAACCTCGATTCCCCTCGAAGAGATGATGTGTCCCAGCACAACTCCCTCTTGGACCATGAAGTGACACTTCTCCCAGTTTAGGACTAGTCCCTTTTCCTGACATCTCTCCAGGACCTTAGTGAGATTACTGAGGCACGAGTCAAATTTAGTTCCGTAGACTGAGAAGTCGTCCATGAAAACCTACATGATGTCTTGGGAGTAGTCGGAGAAGATAGCGGACATGAGTCTTTGGAATGTAGCAGGGGCGTTACAAAGTCCGAACGGCATTCTTCTATAGGCATACGTCCCGAAAGGGCAAGTGAAAGTCGTCTTCTCCTGGTCATCGTTATGAATAGGGATTTGAAGAAATCCTGAATACCCGTCCATGAAATAGAAATAATTATGCTTCGCCAGCCTCTCGAGCATCTGGTCAATAAAGTGGAGGGGGTAATGATCCTTCCTTGTAGCCTTGTTCAGCTTTCTATAGTCAATGCACATCCTGTACCCAGTGACGGTCCTCGTTGGTACAAGCTCGTTCTATTCATTGCAAACCACCGTCATCCCTCCTTTCTTGGGTACAACGTGCACCGGGCTAACCCAGCGACTATCGGAGATAGGGTATATAATACCGGCATGTAGAAGCCTAACAATCTCTTTCTTCACAACTTCCATCATTATGGGATTTAACCTCCGCTGTGGCTCAATCGAGGAGGCTTGCTCATCTTCAAGCAGAATTCTGTGTGAGCAGAGGCCTAAGCTAACCCCTTTTAAATCCTCAATTGCATATCCGAAAACTCCTTTAAACCCTTTTAGAACTCCAAGAAGTTTGGTCATTTGGTCTTCGGGTAGTGAAGAGTTGACTATAACCGGAAGGGTCGAGCCTACTCCCAAATATTCATATTTAAGCCCAGGCGGTAATTCTTTCATCTCAACTTCTTGGGGCCCTGACGCAAACTTTTCAAGCTGAGCATCCTCAAGGGAAATGAGTTCTTCGTGGATTTCACGGAAGCCAGCATCCGGAATCTCACCCTCGGCCGTGGCTCCGCACGGCGAAATTTCGCAGGGTATAGTGGGAACGATCGAGGGATGCACCGGGTCTCTTCCGAGCTCATCATAATTATCCGGGAAGAAGGCTTGTAGGTGAAAACAGGTTTCAGTCATCGATGATTCTCCACAACCGTTTCCAGCTTCTCCATTGTCCAAAGATCGGGGACGCTCAATAGAAGTCTGCAAGGGATAGATTGATTCCTGTTCAGCGTAGCCTACAAACCCGGTCGGGTGGCTCTCCTGACACAACTCTGCGGTTAACTCTTCTTCACTACATTCGAGACCATGGTTGTCGATATACGCCACTTCTCCGTGGGGAAAGGGAGTTGCCATGGCAAGGTGCTCCTGCGCATCTCGATATCTCTGGCCTTCCACAGCGGCAGACAGGAGGGATAGTATATTTGAAGTATTCAGTGATTCTGCTAAGCTCTGCGCCAAACAGCGGATATGGTGAGAGTGATCCCAGATGTCTCCTGAAACTGCATGCAACATCTTTGCCGTGGGGCCGGGATCTTATACGAAAGGAGAGAGAGAGAACTGCACAAGTGGCAAACACGTCAAAAGCACAGGTTGCATAAACGGGAACCGCAAGTTACGATGGAAGCACGGCGATCCAGTCAATTAGCTCTATACAATTACTATCCACAGTATATCCAAGTGAAATCTAAAAGTGTAGAGAGTGCGAAAATTATCGCGAGGTAGGGATGTGAGCTAGACACGAGGGTTCAAGAGATCCTAAAATAACAAGCACGTTGCCTCCCCGGCAACGGCGCCATAAACTTGACCGGCGCCCCGCTTGCGTTGCGGCGGCGCGGTGTCGTTTACCGCAAGTTTCACGGTTAGTGTAGGGTGCGGGAATATCGAACTCAGAGAGGCGAGGTTGTGCTTGGGTCAGGTAGGACCTAAATCACCCCGAGGGGCGAGCTAGCCCGAATCGGTGAATGGTTGTCACGAAAGGAAATAAAAGGGTATGAACAACAAGAAAGAAAACCCGGGACTTTGGTTTCCAACCCGACGAGAGACTCTCGCCGATACGGCCTACGGGTATGGATAGCGATCGGGATTAGGGTCTAATGGTGAGACGTTGCCTCTAAAAGTGGTACCGGCGTCCCATGGGCCCGATATTCCGGTCGGTGCCCAAGATGATACACCGGACTTCCCGGATTCGATCAGTGGGCACTCCCGTGTCCATTAACACTGATCGATCCCGGGAGCACTAAGCCCGCAACGATATCTCCCAACGTCTCATCCTGCCGCTCCCGCGTGCCAGGATTCGGCGTCTACGCTAAGGGTGTGAGCTATGGCTAGGGAGTCAACCGCCAAGTTTATTCCCCCTTGGCCCAACGGTCAAAGGCAGTCTTTTTCCCGCCGATGACAATGAAACACCCCGCTTAACCGTTAGATTCCTACTCCCTATCGATTTCCTAACCCTATGGACGTATCGGGAAGAGCCCCCGAAGGGGTTTCCACCAAAATCCCAGATTTGGGAACTACTCACAAAAATTCATGAAAAAGCGATCTAAATGAAATTTAACCGTTGGAATCATAATCGGACAATTGCAATGCTAAAGTAATAGAGTAATAAAGACAATACTAAAATTTTAGAAAGATCTGAAAACTTACAAAAGAGTAACAATTACAGCCGTCACAAGGAGAAAAAAAGTAGAAAAAATAACAGCTCCCGTTTCTGGAACCCTAGGGGTTCTATTTATAGACCTTCGTATCAACCGATCGGTTGACAAGTCAACCGATCGGTTGATCCGTTACAAATTAATAACAGAAAACGGCGAGCTTTCACCCGATCACATGAACCGGTCGGGTGAGTTCTTGAGTGACCGGTTGGATCTTGGAGCAGTCGGGTGAATCGATCGGTTCGACGTCTGTGTCTTCAGCTCTTCTTCTTTAGCTACAGATGAACCGATCGGGTGAGAGTCACCCGATCGGTTGGCGTTTTGCTTCGAGAAAACAGAGAACAGCCCCCGCTGAACCGGTCTACGAACCGGTCGGGTGACTTCTTTGTGAGCTGCGGCAGAGACCGGGCGGTGCACGCGTGCATCACCCGATCGGTTGGAGATGACCAACCGACCGGGTGAGGGGCTGAAAGATGAATTCTTCGACGTTTGACCCCCTGGATCACGCGTGACATCTCCCGTTGCTCCGGGGACTTGGGATA
Source organism: Scilla litardierei (assembly GCA_030789695.1). Classification (NCBI taxonomy): domain Eukaryota; kingdom Viridiplantae; phylum Streptophyta; class Magnoliopsida; order Asparagales; family Asparagaceae; genus Scilla; species Scilla litardierei. Next base: position 242,983,886 of record CM061133.1, on the reverse strand, counting down.
TCATCGTTAAACGTCCCCTACGTGGTCAATCCCCTGCAATCATGGATAAACAAAGAAAAGTGAAAGAAAACGGGAAAATACACGAAAACGAATAAGAGACGACGGAAAAACACGGAGAAACACAAAAGAAAACGTGCGTGAATATATGAAATATAAACGCACGTCAATTATATTTTTAATCTACTATGTTTGCATTAACATTTTTCTTCTCACAGGTTCTGTTACTTCAAAACAATCACATAAATGTCAAGCTATGGGGTTATATCGGATTTTAGTTTGATAAGGTATGCATACCGTTACAAACATTCCCATTTTGAAATTAAAAATTAGTGACTGTTTATTATTATTATTATTTCCAGCAAATTGCTAAAAGAACTTTACAAGCAACGGCGACGAGTCACATTGATGACAAAGCAATCTTCTTTTCCGAGGTAATATAAAAATCTTAGATTTTGTTTTTCAAAATATCATGTTCATTGACCATACAAGTACCTTTTTGTTATAGAAGTGGAAGATGGTTCTTGCCGAGCTTGCTTGGTTCCAGAAAGCACGCCATCCACCACTCCAACGAAAAAAGGTAAATAAATGTATGAATTTAAAATTTTCCATATTATCAAATATATATTAATTTTTCTAAGAAAGTTATGTTCTTAATTTATCTAGGTTATTGCTCATCCTATTAACCTCCACTTTGGATTGAGCTTGACACTCCATCTTTTTATAATGTGATGATGAAAAGGTTTTCTGCTTAAACATGATGAAGGTAATAAAAGTGAGTTGTACAAAGTAATTAGATATATCTTCGTTTCTAATTTTTCTATTCTAATCTATGATTTTATTTTTTATTTTCAGGACACACGGCACTAGCTTCATATGTAAATTTTGTTGGTTTTAAATGCCTGTGTGAGAGATGGTGAGAGATGGTGTTTTTGAAGGTGGACTGCATGGTTCAATCCAAAATGTATTTTTGTGTATATTTGTTCATAGTTAAGGGTTTTTTCTTTTAGCATATAGTTTAGGTTGTGTGATATTATAAGTCGATGTACTTTGCCCACAAGCATAGCCAGAAAGGTGAAAAGGAAATCGAAAAAATCTTTGCCAGCTTCAGCCAAACAGCACTCTCTTCATCCCGTTGTTTATCATATGCTTTAAATAAATGAACAGAACATGTGAATCATGAATTCTCAATTTTGGTGTGAATGTTGTTTGAATTTGCTCCCCTTTTTAACTAAAGCAGGTCACTGATATTGTTTGAATATGGAGATGTATAAATACTATGAATTAACTTTTAGACCTGCTTTAGCTCATTTTTTGTTTTTAACATTTGATTATGTTTTTGTTGGCTAACGATAATGTTGGTTTGCTTCTCCATGGGTTAAAATGTGGAGAGTTAAAAAGAGTCCATGTCATAATTAATATTAGAAAACAATTTGTCGGCCAATTTCTCAACATTGTATCATTGGCTATAAAAATTTCTAATTTAATGGAGAAATGTTCTGTCTGATTTTAAAATCATGAAATGTGTTCTTTTTCTTATCATGTGTATGTTACAGATGCCATTAATAGATTAAATTATGATTTTTTGTTTAGAGTATTGGACATTAGAATTAGTTCATAGGCCAATTAGACATTAGAATGTTACAGATGAGTTATCATGGGCTAGAAAAATTCTCTTTTATGCATTAATCATTTCGTTATAGCTGGTTCCTTGGTTTATCTCGATTCAGTTGCTTCGGTACTCAGCGAACTACTAGCTAACTAAGGATCGCTCCAATGGCGGTATGATTCCAGGATCTGGTTTTTTTCGATGCCATATCACTAAATCTTTCTCTGACTATTTCTCATCATTGTATCATAGGCTTAAAATCATGAAATATGTGTTCTTTTTTCTTATTCTAATTCTTTTAAATTGTGTTTGTTACAGATGCTTTAGAATGCCTATTTTTTCAACAAAATTATTTGAACATGGATATCTACAACTCGATCGATACTGATAACTGGTGAATAATTTCCAAACGATTGAAATCAAATTCTTGATGCTTTGTTTAGGTTTTTATGGAGAACTTTAAATTTTGGGTTGTTTTATTTGGCAATACTGTTCATTTTGGTTTATAGAGCAAGGATTTTATTGTTTTTAAATGTGAAATACCAATCGTTGATGTCAAATTCTTGACGTTGTAATTTGAGAGTAGATGACAACGTGGTATTTGAATTGCTTGAAGTGAATTTTAAGGAATTATGATGAAATATATTGTCTTAATGTTGACACCTAGAGAAATTTTTTTTTGATTTGATGTAGTTTTGGGGGTTACAATATGCATGTTTATAGTTAAAACTTGACGTGAGGTGTATGTTCTGCTGGTTATATGGATGGTGGTTCGTGTAGAGAAGACGATGAGCGATCTCTTGATCAGGACGGACTAGACGATGCGACTCGATCAATATTGATCACATGTGAATAATTTCCAAATGATTGAAATTTCTTGGGATGAGCTAAATTATGGGTGATCTTAGATTTTGAGGGGGAATCGTAAATGAACCGCGCCGAATGCGCCCGCTAAATTTTTTTAACTAATTTGGTGTTCTGCACCGAAGGCGTCCGCGCCGAATTTGTTGTTCCGCGCTGAATGTGCATGCGCCGATTTCGTTGTTCCACGCCGAATGCGTCCGTGTCGCTAAATATTTTTACTCTAATTTGTTGTTCCGCGCAATTTTGACCGTGGAAATAATTTTTTGGGGAACAAAGATTTTGCGGGGGAAAATCTTACTTGAACCGTGCACGCGGGCACGGGGTATGACTAGTATATATGTGTGTGTGTGTATATATATATAGAAAAGTATCGGTCAGAGGCCCCTTTATTAATAAATATACAAAACAATACAGATACAGATGTGTGGTATCAATCGGGATCTGGTTTCAATAGAGTGGGGAGTGTACACAAGCATCGTCACCCACTGCTTTTGAATCCGAACCCCAGGCACAACACAGAATCATAAGAAACTCACAAAATATCTCCAAAAATTTCATAGCAGAGTAGCCTACATATATCAAATATATATCAAACTCAAAGCTCAGGTCAGCCGTTATCAATAATCTACCAATTTGATAGAATTTTGGCAGCTTCATCATCAGCTTCATCTCAATTCTGCAATGCAATTCTTATATCTGCTGCAATTTCCCCAAAGATAACTGTTTTGCATCTTTGAACCTTGTCGAAAACACGTCTATTTCTTTCTCTCCAGAGGTGCCACACCGTAGCGGCCAAACCTGTTTTTGCCATCCATCCCAGTGTTTTATTGTTTGCAAACTGGGCAAGGAAATAATCCCCTACATCGGCCAAATCATCACTAATTGCCGAAGTAACTCCAAGTTTCAACAGGGCTCTGCGCATGATGTATTAGGAGAATGGGCAGCAGAAAAATATGTGGCCGATAGATTCAGCCGCAGCCTCATTACACAACAAGCACCCATTGCTTACAGTAATCCCCCAACCCGCCATAATGTCCTTAGTGAGCAGCTTACACTTGAAGGCACGTAGAAGTACCAGCGCCATCTTGGGGATGTGTCTGGGTACCAGATCAGCTTGTAGAATGGGAAGGGGGGACCTCTGGCACGGCTATTCTCCCAAGCATCCCTGAATCTGAAGATCGGCCCGGGCTTCCATTACCACGAATCATTGCCAGCAACCAAGATTACTTGCTGGAGGAGAGGCCTGATGTGATCTATAGCAGGGTCGTTAATCCATGCTGAACCCCCCCCAGTACTCATTGACCCGCTTATAGCTATCACCCGCAGGAACCTCATATAGGTTTTTTAGTGGCCCACAAGGCAACCAGTTGTCGTGCCAGAATAAGGTATCGTTCCCATTTCTCACTCTCTTAGTAATCAGTTTCTGCGATACATTTCTACAATGTAGGAGGAATTTCCATGTACCTGATTGAGTAGTCATGCCTTTCGCCGCAAAGAATGAAGCAACGTCCATGTATTTTCATCGCATGTAGTCCGCCCATATCCCCTTCCCCACAAGCATTCTCCATGTTAGTTTCACTCCTGAAGCCAAGTTCAGTTCAGAGAGAATTCGAAGTCCAATCCCCCCTTCATTTTTCGGCTTGCAAGCATCCTTCCAAGCCCATGTGCAAGTGGTCCCCCAGATAAACTTCATACACAAGGCAGTAATCGTTCGGAGCACCGAGTATGGAATCCTATAAACGTGAGTCCAGAAAGATATCATTCCATAGATTACACTTCTTACCAGCTCTATCCGCTCAGAGATTGATAGTGAAGTAGAGATCCATCCACCGATCCTCAAACTAATTTTGTCCACTAGTCAGTTGTACATGGTGGCCTTTGGGTATTTGTTGGATAATGGCAATCCCAGGTAGGTGGTGAGTGTCGAGGCCAGAATTACCCCCGGAATTCCAGCCAACTCCTCTGGACTATTTGCCCCTTTACTGAACATAGCCACGCTTATTTCCCAGTTGATATGAAGACCTGTATGATTTGAAAACTCCTCCAGCAATGTTTTAATGTCTTCAAAGGTCTTTTGATTCGCCCGACAAAACACAAGTAAGTCATCGGCAAATAGAAGGTGGGACACAGAGCCTATGCGCCTCATAGGGTGGATGGTTTGCATGGTGATAGCCTTAGCCACTAGAAGGGAGAATGCCTCCATGATAATTACAAATAGGTAAGGCGAGAGGGGGTCACCTCGTCTGAGGCCTCTGTTACCAGTGAAGAATCCCACTGGGGATCCATTTACCATCACCGAGAAAGAAACTGTAGAGATGCATTCCTTAATCCAATTTAAGAAAGTATGTCCAAACCCCATCTGGTGTAAAATAAAGTATATGAATTCTCTGTTCACACTGTCGAATGCCTTCCTAAGATCCAGCTTAAGACATGCTCTCCCCCCCCATGGGGTTACTAAAATCTCTGATCTGCTCGTGGGCAAGCAGAGTGCAGTCGGACACCTGTCTCTCTAGGAGGAAAGCAGATTGATTTGGCGAGATAAGCTCATGAATGACCATCTTTAGTCTGTTGCATAAGATCTTACTAATTATCTTGTAAATTACATTGCAGCAGGCAATAGGTCTGTAACCCACAGGCTCGTAGAATTTGAATTTTTGGGCACCAGAGTTAAGAAAGTGTGGTTGATCTGTCGCATTATGATACCAGTTTTAAAGAAGGATTTGATAGCTTCTATCACGTCATCGCCTATCAAACCCCAGTTTTGTTGGTAAAAATATCCCTTGAATCCGTCCGGGCCCGGCGCTTTATTATGCCCAATTTGGAATACTGCATCTTTAATCTCATCTTTGGATAGTCTTCTCTCTAGCCAGGCTGCACCTTCCACTGTCACCTTCCTCATGGGAACTAGTTTTGGAAAAATTCTCTAGTAACTAGATTGGTTATATAAGCATTCATAGTAAGATACAGCTTCAGATTTGATATCTTCATATGATTTGTTCTGTAAGCCATTCGCATCCACTAGATGGTGCAAATTGTTGTGGATATGCCTCGCTCGCATCGAGTTGTAGAAAAATTTTGTGTTTCTATCTCCCAGTTCTAGCCAATCCTACCTGCTTTTTTGTCTGAACATTTCTTCCTCCTGATCCAGTAGGGTTGCAAGCTTATTAGAGAGGTTGTGTTCATTGTCTTGGAGATCCTGGCATAAATGTAGGGAGCTGTCATTCCGAATTGCTTCTAACATGGTTCGGCACTGGTGAATATTGTTTTCGCCTTTTTGGATTTTTGCCCAGGCTTTCAATTCATGCTTCAGCCTGCGCAGCTTTTCAACCATGCGGAACATGCACTTGCCATTGGTGTGTTGACTCCAGCTTCTGTCCATTATTTCCTTGTATCCTGACATATTAGACCAATGATTGAAAAATTTGAACGGCTTTGGATCCGATTGTACCTGAGCATGGAGGTTGACAATCATCGGTGCATGGTCGCTAGTATGTGGGTCCAGATACTCAAAGTAAGACTATGGTAATTTGTCGGTCCAGTATGAATTACAAAGGATTCGGTCGAGTTGCGTAGCTATCCTTCTATTACCCAGTCGATTGTTGCACCAGCTGATCTTAGTGCCCTTGCTCTTCAGATCAAGTAGCTGACAGTAATAACAGCAGTTGTTGAAATCATTTAACATGCTCGCCTCCAACCTCCGCCCTCCCATCTTGTCTTTAGAGTGCAAAACACAATTAAAGTCCCCACCCACCAACCAAGGTTCATTATTTATTTTGGTAGCATCATCGTGAAGGGATGCCCACAGCTCTCTCCTTTCAATGCTAGAATTGCTACCGTAAATCCCTGTAAGAATAAAAGTAAAGCCCCAGCATTTATACACCTGATAGTGATGTGCTGAGAAGATTTTGAAATAACTTGTGGCTGCCACACCAAGGGATTCAGGCCAACCAGAATCCTTCTGCCTCTATGTAATGGAAAGTTATCAATAATATTCCAATCTTTTGGGATACAAGATTTCCTTCCTATTGATTCGATCCTCAACTTTGTTTCCAGCAACACTACCATAGCTGGCTTCAATTTTTTGAGTCTATCCCTAAGGTCACGTCACCTCACTGAATTGTTGAGGCCCCTTGTATTCCACAGGAAGACGGTCATTGGGAGGGGTTGGGGGTTTGACGCACCTGGCTCGCCTCCTTGGACCTGGTGCTTTTGCGCGTCGCCATTGCAGGCTTTGGAATAGCTGACTTTTTCATTGCACCCTCAACAATTTGCTGCATCTCCACATTCTCTAAAACCCATTCAGGATTGTCATATAACATCTCCTTCGGCAGCCTATCAATGTCATCTCCACCGGATCATCTAATAAAGATGGCCGGCATATAGAAGTACCGGAAGTAACTGTGGTATCTGAAGTGGACTCAGCAATCCCAGGTTGCCCACCAGCCCCATACGTTTCTTTGTGTGCAGTAGGATCAGTTGTGTCTGAAGCTACCATAGGTATTCCCTCTTCAGTAAATGGAACCTCCTTAATAGCAGGACTTTTCAGGCTCATCTTAGCCTTCGCACCCTCCGTAACACCCATATTCTCATCACATAAAGTTGGCTCAGATGAAGTTATGTCAGTAGTGTCTGGACCTGACATATGGGGTTTACCTGGTATGAGCACCACCTCGCAATCAGCGTGTCCAACAAACCCCTCTCCTGCATTATGACGCGACCCTTCTCCTAAACTGTCCAACAGACCCCTCTTATTTAAGCCATCTATTCTCTTCCCAACGTTAGTTCTTGGTATATCCCCTTCATCATTCCCCCTATCTTGGATTGAAGAGAGCTCAGCAAGTGCTGGACACTACTTGTCAGAGTGTCCAAAACAGATACAGTGACTACATCTAGGTGGTTCTCCCTCGAACTTGGTGTTTATTGTGATTACCTCTCCCTCATCACGCTCAACTTCCACAACATTCGGAATTTTATATATAATAATTGTTAGATGCGTGTTTTCCGGAGGAGCGATTGGGGTGACCTAGGAGCCGGCGGCTTGGGGAACTCCGGTGGTTCTGAAAGCCTGTCTTGGGGAGATCAGCAACGCAAAGGTCACAGTGGTCTAGTGCCTGACGCTGCTCGGGGTCATGAGGACCAACATCAAAACCGACAGGATGATGGTTGGCAGTTTGTTGGGAGGAAGGAACGTAGGGCAAGGATTCCACAGCAACCATGAGGGGGTTCATACCATGGGGACTTTAATGGAAAGAGACAGCCGCGTGGTCCTGCAAATCAAAATGGGAAGTCGACGGCAACAAACATTGCAGACTTGGGAAATGAGGGTAAGGTGTTTGCTAAAATACGGGTGAGACCAAATGTCTCGATCAAGATAGATACTACTGCTGCAAACTCTACTTGGTCTGAGGTGTGTGCAAATAGGCGCAAATATGAGGAGTCCATAGGAATGACATTAATCTCGCCTAAAATTCAGGCTAATGGCGTTCCTATTGCGTGTGTGCCTAGGTCTGTGTTGGATAAGGGGGTTGAGTTGTGGAGTAACACATTGGTAGGATATGTTCTTGGTGAAGTACCGTTTTATGGTCAGATACTAGCTTGGTGGAGAGGCTATGGAAGGTTAGAAGGAGAGTTCAAATCTACAACAAGGAGAACAGCTTTTTCTATTTCAGGTTCGAAATGAAAGAAGAGTGCGAGAGAATTCTATGCAGGTGTCCTTGTCTCTTTGATGGACAGTTGGTGGTGATGAAACAATGGAAGCCATCAATACACCATGAGCGCGACATTCTGACTACAATTTTCGTATGGCTGCAACTACATGATGTGCCCCTTAATATGTGGAATCTAGATGCACTCAACATCATTGCATCGGTTGTAGGAACTCCCTAATCCCTGGACCGTGCGACAGCGAAGTTGGAAAGAATTACTTACGCTCGATGTTTAGTAGAGGTGGATGCGAAGAACCCACTTCCGAGTATGTATGTATGTATGTATATCTATTATACATTTGACAACCTTTTTTGAATTCTAGGGCTGACTAGGACAAGATAAAGAGTGGCTGAGATTTGATCTTGGTAAAATAATGGTTGAGATTGGATTTTGTGAATATTTTAGTGGGAAAACTTAAGTTTTGTGGTGAAAAGTGTCTTGTAAACTAAAACTTTGAAATTAAAAGTGTATTGGGAAAGATTGCAGAGATTAAATTTTTTTGGGGGGAAAGTGTCTTGGGAACCAAAACTTTGAAATTAAAAGTGTATTGGAAAAGATTGTGGAGATTAAATCTTGGGGGAAAAGTGTCTTGGGAACCAAAACTTTGAAATTAAAAATGTCTTGAGAAAGATTGCGGAGAAACATGATCCATTAAACTAAACAAAGTAAAAAAATAGCGTAAAAAATTTAGTGGAACAACAAACTAGCGTTAAAAAATTTAAGTTAATACCGTCACCGAAAAATACCATGAGGTATGTTGTTCCGCGCCGAAGGTGCCCGTGAAATTTTTTTACGCTAATTTGTTGTTCCGCGCCAAAGGCACATGCACTAAATTTGTTGTTCTGCGCCAAAGGCGCCTGCCCCGAATTTGTTGTTTCGCGTCGAAAGCACTCGTGCGTTGTTCCGTGCAAACAAACGGTGCCCGCAATTTTTTAACGCTAATTTGTTGTTCCGTGCCAGAGGCACCCCCGTCGAATTTTTTGTTCCACGTCGTAGGCGTCCGCACCGAATTGTTGTTCTGCACCGATGGTGCTCATGCGTTGTTCCGCGCTGACTTTGTTGTTTCGCCCTGAAGGCGTCCGCGCCGAATTTGTTGTTCAATGCCGAAGGCGCCCGCGCCGTATTTGTTGTTCCGCGCCGAAGGTGTCCATGCGACTAAATATTTTTATGCTAATTTGTTGTTCTTTTAAATTTTGGCTGTGGAAATAATTTTTTGGGGAACAAAGATTTGGCGGGGGAAAATCTTAAATGAACTATGTCCGCGGGCACGGGTTATGACTAGTGTATGTATGTGTGTGTATATATATTAAAACACAACTATTTTTGAATTCTAGAGCTGACTAGGACAAGATGATTAGGACAAACAGGTTGATAGAAAGACGACTTGGATTTAATCTTGAGAAATTAATGGTTGAGATGAGATTTTGTGGAAAATTTTGGAGGGAAAACATTTCTAGGGAAATGAAAGTTTTTGGAGAAATGAAACGTTATGGGGAATGAAATTTTCTTGCAAATAGTAGAGTGCATGCAATTAATGCATTAGGAAAAAAATTAACTTGCACTTACTGCTGCAGATCGAATGCTGCTGCAGATCGAATGATCTCTCCGTCAACGCGGGGCCCATCATTCCTTCGACCCATGGGGTAAAGATAAGAACATTTTCTCGGCCGAAGGCGCCCATTAAATATATTTACGCTAATTTGTTGTTCCGCGCCGAAGATGCCCGGGCCGATTTTTTACGATAATTTGTTGTTCCGCGCCGCTAAATATTTTTACGCTAATTTGTTGTTCCATGCCAAGGACACCCGCGCCGATTTTTTACACTAATTTGTTGTTCCGGGCCGAAGGCGCCCGCTAAATATTTTTACGCTAATTTGTTGTTCCACGCCGAAGACGCCCGCGTCGATTTTTTACGCTAATTTGTTGTTCCGCACCTAAGGCACCTGCGCCGATTTTTTTACACTAATTTGTTGTTTCATGTCGAAGGCGCGCGCACCGATTTTGTTGTTCCGTACCTAAGGCGTCCGTGCCGTAAATATTTTTACGATAATTTGTTGTTCTACGCAATTTTGACCGTGAAATTAATTTCTTGGGGAATAAAGATTTCGCTGGGCAAAATCTTAAATGAACCGTGCCCGCGGGCACGGGTTATGACTAGTGTGTGTGTGTGTGTGTGTGTGTGTGTGTGTGTGTGTGTGTGTGTGTGTGTGCGTGTGTGAAATTAAGCCTCATATATATATACTAGGAATTACCCGTGCCCATAGGTCACGGTTTATTTAATGGCTAAATTCCCCCTCCCAAAAAAACAAATTTCAAGTTCCCCCAAATTTCAAGTTTTCCTTCAAAATTTCAAGTTTCCCCCCAAATTTAAGTTTACCTCCAAAATTTAAGTCCCCCCAAATTGTCATTGCCACCTAGGACAAACTTGCCACGTAGGACAAAGCTTTGTCCTAGTAGGATAAGATTCAAAATCTTCATCCTTTATTTTGTGTGTGTGTGTGTGTGTGTGTGTTGCCCACGAGAGGGTGTCCTGGTGGTAAGTCATTCCACTCCAAAACCAAGTGTCATGGGTTCAAGGCCTCTGGCCTACATGGGTTGGTATTTGTTGGGGAATTATTTACCCTGGGGCTACACCTCCCCTCTCGGACTTACCCGGGTGACGCCGAGGGCATGGCGGTTTCCCCCCAGTTTACATAGTCTCGGCCGGGCTCTGGTCTTACCCTCCTATGCCGAAGGCAGTGGGAGGGGGTTGGGGATTTTTCTGGGTTGTATATATATATATATATATATATATATATATATATATATATATATATATATATATATATATATATATATATATATATATATATATATATATTGTTGTGAAGGGAAAAGTAGAGTAATAGGTGTAAGGGGTTAAGAGCCCCCCTACCCTCATATGTATAGCTTTCAATGATGGGCCAGATACCCAATGGGCCTCATGGGCCTATTCATAACAATTTCCCTTATCCAACCAACATTGAATAAGAGGTGGATTATTCAGGATCCGAGTTAGGATAACTGTCTTTTTAAATAAAGAACAGTTAATCCATAACTTCTCCTGTTTTAGGGATGTGTCTAGGGGTGGATACTTCAGGATCCAGAGTCAATGAGGTTGCCTTGTCAAAACCTTGACTACGGAAAACCCTGTGGGGAAAAAACCAGTAGCCAAGGGAAAAGAGTACAACTCTGCAGTTGACTCCCCCTCATCTGACCAAGCTTCAGGCTTGTAGATTTCCTATGAATCTATACATCAGTCTCCTATGTATCTATACATTCATAGTCCTCTCATCCTGACCCAGTTTACATTTCTTCACTCTCCTCATCCCAATCCCATATACAAGTTTCTCAAAGATACTAGTAGGCAGGGATTTGGTAAGGAAATCCGCCAAGTTATTACGTGATTGGATCTTCTGTACCTCAATCTGCTTTTGCTTCTGAAGGTCGTGCGTCCAGAAGAACTTGGGGGAGATATGCTTCGTCTTGTCGCCTTTGATGTAGCCGTCCTGTAGCTAGGCTATACATGTTACATTGTCTTCATGGAGTGGAGTAGGCGCAAGGACGCCGGTCATCAGGCCGGTGGAGGTGAGAATGTACTGGATCACATAGCGTAGCCAGAAAACTCTCCATGCTTGCTACGTGGATCACTAGAAGTTTTGAGTGAGTGGATGAGACGGTTGTCATTGTCTGCTTTACAGATCTCCAGGATATGGCAGTGCCGCCATAGGTAAACATGTATCCGGTCTGAGACTTCTCTGTATGAGGATCGGACCTGTAACCTGCATCAGCATAACCAACTAAACCAGTTGATGCCCATTTCCTATAGAATAGACCTAAGTCTATGGACCCTTGGAGGCAGCGCAGAAGATGCTTAACTCCGACCCAGTGCCGCTGTGTAGGTGCAGCACTATATCTTGCTAGTAAATTGACTACAAATGCTATGTCAAGACGAGTGCAGTTAGCCAGGTAAAGGAGTGCACCGATAGCACTTAAATAAGGCACTTCATGGCCTAGTACTTCCTCCCCCTCTTCCAACGGCCGGAAGGGGTCTTTATGCACATCTAATGATCTGACGACCATTGGGGTGCTGAGGGGGTGGCACTTATCCATTTGGAACTTTTTCAACAAGTTCGATGTGTAAGTTGACTGATGTAACAGGATCCCATCGTTAAGATGCTCTATTTGAAGACCTAAACAGAATTTTGACTTTCCGAGGTCTTTCATCTCGAAAGTTTCTATCAAGCTTCTGGAAATCTCGGCGATCTCTTCAGGAGATCCGATGAGGTTTAAGTCGTCCATATAGACGGCTCTAATGACAAATTTTGTTTCCTTTGCTCTTATAAAGATGCAAGGACAGACAAGGTCATTTGTAAATCCTTGTTTTGCAAGGAAGTCGCTCAGTCTGTTATACCACATCCTTCCAGATTGTTTTAGACCATACAATGATCTTTGCAGTTTCACTGAGTAGATGTCACGTTGTCTCTGTTTTAGTGCTGCATGCAAGGAATAACCGTCAGAGAATCTCATATAGATGTCTCGTCTAAGTTGTCATATAGGTATGCAGTCACGACGTCCATAAGCTGCATATCTAAACCCTCCTGGACTGTTAAGCCAATGAGGAATTGGATGGTGATCGCGTCCATGATCGGGGAGTATGTGGCTTCAAAATCCACCCCTGGCCGTTGGGTAAAACCATGTGCTACAATCCTTGCTCTGTAGCGAACGATCATATTTTGTTCATTTCGTTTTTTAACAAATACCCATTTATAACCCACAGGTTTTACACCTTTTGGTGTCTGGACTATAGGTCCGAAGACCTTGCGTTTTTTGAATGAATCAAATTCCACTCCTATTGCCGCTTTCCACTTTGGCCAATCATCTCTGCTTTGACATTCTGTCAGAGAGCGTGGTTCAATATCATCGTCGCAGTACACGACGTTGATGACAATATTACATGCAAATATGTCAGCTATGGTTGTGATCTTTCTGTCCCAATACTCCCCAGTTCGTACATAGTATATCAAAACTTCATTTTCTCCCGGTTTTCCTCTGTTTGAGAGTTTGGGAGAGATAGGGTAGCAGGGCTGATAGTAGCATCCTGTGGTGGTATTATTTTACCATTGCCAAGGGTCCTACTATTTCGAGGGACTTGGTCCTTGGATCCCGGTGGTCGTCCTCTCTTTTTAAGAGGTCCAACCATTTCTGCTGCAGGCAGATTGCATCCATGTTGTGGTATGCCAATCCTAGCTGGAGTGTTAGCAGCAGGGACGTGTGATCTGACAATATTCTGGTTGTCAGTAAATTTGTCCGGCAAGAGATGGACAGTGTTTTGGATATGGAGAATCTTCAGGACCTCCTCCTTGCACTGGCTTGTGGGCGGATCGAAGTGACATAGTGTCTTTGTATCCCAAGTGATATAGTCTGAAGCTTCGGGCTTCTTTGTTTGTGAGCCTAGTCTTGGGAATGATGTTTCATCAAATTCACAGTCTTTTAGACGTGCCTTGAAAACGTCTCCCATAAGGGTTTCTAGGAATCTTATTATGGAAGGGGTGTCAAACCCAACATAAATGCCTAGGCGACGTTGTGGCCCCATCTTTGTCCTTTGTGGTGGTGCTATGGGGACGTATACTGCACAACCAAATATTCTCAAGTGTGAGACAATTGGTGGAACTCCAAGTTCTAGTTACATTGGAGAAGATGACTGACCTCCAGAAGGTCTTAATTTTATTAAAGATGCAGCATGCAAAATTGCATGGCCCCATGCATTCACTGGCAGCTAGGATTGAAGTAATAATAGACGAGCTATCCATTGCAGTCTCTTAATTAGAGATTCTGCTTACCCGTTTTGGGTGTGAACATGCGCTACAGGATGTTCGACTTCAATGCCATGTGCTTGGCAATAGTCTAGGAAGACTTATGATGTAAACTCCCATGTATTGTCCAGACGAAGTTTCTTTATCTGGTAGTCGGGGAAGTGAGCCTGCAACCTGATTATCTGAGCTAAAACCTTAGACAGTGCTAGGTTACGGGTGGACAGTAGACAATGTAATGACTGGTTTTCATGTATCTGGATTATTTATATATATATATTTATATATATTTGGTTGCCTTCTCTTTGGTTGTGATTTCCTTTCTCCGTGTCCGTAGTTTTTGTTTTTGTTCGTTTCGTCATGTTTTCCTAGCTTCTTCCGTTGATCGTCGATTTCGGAGTAAGTCATTTGTGACGGGCTTCATATCGGTCATATCTTATTGTTAGATCAAGCCTAGGAGTCTTAGGAATCGATCCCGGAGCTTCGCGCTCCATTTCGGAACTTTCTGTGCACGTTAGCCGGTACAAGAAGGGGAACCGACCGACTAGATGACGATTTAGTCGGTCGGTAAACCTTCATGGACCGACTAGTGGGCTTTGTAAATTGTACAGAAGTTACTGTTTATCGTTAGTCGGTCTAAGAACATTTATCGACCGACTAGGTTGCAAACTAGTCGGTCAGCAATCGTTCTTTAACCGACTAGCTCTATGATCATTTTGATACCAAGTACTATTCATTCTTAGTCGGTCTAAGAACGTTCGTCGACCGACTAGATGAGAAACTAGTCGGTCAGTAGTTGTTCTTTGACCGACTAAATCTAAATCCTATTTTTCGTCAGGAGTTACTGTTTACACTTAGTCAGTCTGCGTTGGTCTACCGACCGACTAGTTCACAAACTAGTCGGTCAGAGGTTGCTCTTTGACCGACTAATCAGTGTCGAAACCCTAATTTCTGGGCAGCCGCCAGCTCTTCCTATTTAAACCCCCCAAACGTTTTTCTTTTCTTCTTTCATTTCTCCTGAGCCTCCTTCTTCCCCAAATCACCATCCATCTAACCCTAGCCTTCCTCCTTCATCAAGCGCCTCTCCCCCTCTCCATTTTGGCCGGCCATCACCTCTAGGTCGCCGGAAAACCCCCAAAACCCCCAAAATCTCATTTCCTCCATATTTCCCCATCCATTCCAGATCTGAACCATAGGTTCCCCAGATCGTTTCTTCCGTCGCCGTGCTTGCTCGGCATCGTTCTTCCGCTAACGATTCGGTAATAACTCGATTCTATAATATTCTCATAACCCATTTGTGTTTTTGTAAAACCCTAATAAAACTAGGTCGGATGTTGTTCTAATGTTAATTTACCATGGCAGCGACCTCTTCCCCGTAGATTAGCGTCCGTGAGACGAACCTAAGTGATCGTCATCCTCGGTGCTAGGCAAGTGAAACTTGCCACTTAGGGTTTTGGGCCATGTCTTAGGCCATTTGCTTGTTGTAGGCGTAAAAGAGACTAGGCGACGAAATGATACTCGCCTAGGCGCAATTTCAGGAACTAACTTGACAACGAAGCTAGATCCGTCATTTATCATGTTGCATAACTACCATGTCTTGTTTAATTTCAATTAACGGTACGCGAATTAATTGTCATGTCATTGCATTCTTCAAGTGTTCCCATGATTGCGTAGCTCCGCTACACCTTGTGAAATGATTGAGGCTAGGCACCTGCTGTTAGCGGGCACAACCCCACGCCAAATTGTGAACCTTAAAACAAGCTCTTGTGCGGGGCAACCCTGGCTCATTTACTGAGCATCATGTACAGGGAACCTGGCTTGTTTACGTGTGGGATGGGGTAAGGGTTAAGCGGCCATTCAACTGGGAGTATGCCAGATCAGCAACTTCAGTTGTAAGGCGTAAACTCTGGGTTTTGGGGTAGTGTTAAGCGGTCAATCAGTGTGAATGTCCAACAGTTCAGCTGTAAGGCGTAAACATCTACAAACAACTTAAAACGTGACTAGTGAAAAGATTGAGATTGTTAGTAGCTTGGCTACTCTTGACATGCCCCGATAATTGTCCTCTTGTACTTATTGTTTCACCATGTCTTACTTGTGCACTCATACCTTAACTGCCATGTCATGCATACTATAACTGCTAGGTTGTTAGTTTGCCTTCCTTTTCAGTTTCCTTGCCCAAGTCTTTTAGACTTGCTGACATGTGCCCCTTTACTCTTTTGGGTGACACATGTTAGATCCTGAGCCTGAGTTCATTGTTGAGGACGAGGTGTTTACAGACGCCGAGCCCGAGCCTGTGTTTGATGAGGACTTCATGGACACGGGCGATCAGTCGTAGAGACTGTTTGTGTTGTTGTTAGACTATTTTGTTGTCGGTGCGTGGCACCAATACTTTGTTATGTTGTCCCTTTTGTTGGCCTTGTTCTGGGCCTTTAGACTCTTTCTTTTAGCCTGGTGGCTTTTCTGGATGTTGAACTTAATTTTAAAGTTGGACAAATTCTGAGATTTGAGATTTTATTTCTGTCTCTCCTTGTGTTATTATTGTTGTTCCGTTTGTGGTTACAGGGACCTGCTTATGTTTTATTGACGCTTATCGGGTTTGGGGCTTCACAGCTCCACTCTCGTGCGGATCTTTTCACATCTCGCCTCCATTTTAGGGAAGCGGGGCGTGACAGGTTTTGTTGGTGGCCCATGCAGGTCCCTTCTGTAACTGCGATTATCGGAATAACGATGATAACATTAGAATGACCAATAAACTAAGTTCGACATCTGAGTCATAAGCTATGAGTCTAGTCTGCTTCGTTTTCTGTGTCATTAGATGGCAGGAAGGCGATTTACACGTGGTGGTGGTAGTGGTGCGCCCCCTCATGACGAGGAGCCGGAGCGGGAGCCCACCAACGGAGAGATGATGTGGATGATGCTTCAGATGATGCAAGTGCAGCAGGGCATGCTCTTGCAAGTCCAAAATGCTCCAGTTGTTCGAGCTGGTCGGGCAATCCAGGATGCCCCTCGCTCCGACCCGGGAGCGAAGCAATTTCGGGAGCTGGGTCCTGCTTATTTTGATGGGTCTGAGGGTCCTCTGGCTGCCGATGAGTGGATTCAGAACATAGAGGATAATTTGAAGATGGCCAAGATCACCCCGGCTGGATGGGTTGATTTGGCGAAGAGACAACTCAAGAATAATGCTCGGAACTGGTGGGATGCGGAAGAGAAGATGCTGGTGGAGCCGATAGCTTGGGCTACCTTTAAGTACAGGTTTGATGAGGAGTTCTTTCCAAAGGCTGCTAGGAAGGAGATGCTGCAGCGTTTTATTGATCTGAAGCAGGGGAGCTTGACGGTGGACCTGTACCACCAAGAGTTCACTAGGCTTAGTCGGTTCGCACCAAAGATGGTGCAGGATGCTGATGAGAGGGCTCAGAGGTTCCTGCAGGGACTTGCTTTGGAGCTTCAGAGTTTTGTGTCTTCCTCTGATCTGGACTCTTATCAGAAGGTTCTGGTCGCTGCGAGGAGGCAGGAGCTGAACCTGAGTCAGAGGAGAGGACATGTTTCTGGTGCTGGGAAGAGGCCTATGGAGCAGGCCAGGGCGGTGGTTAGGCCAGGATTCAGGCCTAATCAGCCAGCTCAGTTCAAGAGGCCAGGAGGGCCTAATCAGAAGACTTGCCATTTCTACGGCAAGCCTGGCCACATCAAGGATTAGTGTAGGAAGTTTCTGGGCCAGTGTTTGGTTTGTGGTGATGCTTCTCATGTCGCGAAGGATTGTCGGCATGCGAATCAGTTGCGGAGGGCACCTGTCGCAGCACAGTCGTTGCAGCAGAGAGTGCATGTTCCTGTCGGTCGTGGAGTAGCTCTTGTTCCACAGAGGCAGGCTTTTCAGCAGGCTTTTCCACCGAGGAGGCAGGCTTTTCTGATGACCGCTGTGGAGAGCGAGGCTATGGATGAGGTTATCGCAGGTAATCCTCAATCTAGATGTTACTTTCCTAGCTAGTTTTGATTGTTAGATTATGTTGTTTGCTTGAACATGATTGTTTGCTAGACTATGGCTTGATTGTTAGACTGTTTGTAGGTGTGATTTTGGTGTGCACATTTCCTGCACGAGTCCTCTTTGACTCTGTGCATCGATGTACATTATTTCTCGGAGCTTCGTGGAGAAGCATGCCTTGTCGACGTTCCCTCTTTCCAAGAGTTGGAATATCGTTACAGGGAATGGCGTGGTCTCGGTGCATCGTGGTTGCAATTCTTGCTCGTTGGTGGTTTGTGGACATGAGCTTTACGCTGACTTCATTTTCCACGACATCATCAACTATGATGCGGTCCTTGGGATGGATTGGCTTGCGAGCTTCTATGCTACGATCGACTGTCGGAGGAAGAAGGTGGTGTTCGAGATTCCCGGACATCCAGTATTTGAGTTCAGCCGAGGTAGCAGTTCGCTCGGTCCGGTCAGATTTCGGGCCTGGTCGGTGGAGTTTGTGGCTATGCAGATGAAGCTGGAGAGGCCAGCGGTTGTGCGGGACTTTGATGACGTCTTCCCCGAGGAGATGTCTGGTTTGCCACCTGATCGAGCTCTGGAATTTTCTATTGATCTTGTTCCGGGAGCACAACCAATTTCGAAGGCGCCATATCGTATGGCACCCGCTGAGTTAGAGGAATTGCGGAGGCAGCTGGATGAGCTTTTGCAGAAGGGTTATATCAATCCTAGTGTGTCTCCGTGGGGAGCATCGGTGCTGCTGGTGAGGAAGAAGGATGGTTCACGTCGTATGTGTGTGGACTATCGGGAGCTGAATGCGGTGACCATCAAGAATAAATACCCGTTGCCTCGCATCGATGATATTTTTGATCAGCTTGGAGTTTCGAGGATGTTTTCGAAGTTGGATCTGAGGAGTGTTTATCATCAGCTGAAGGTGAAGAAGGAAGATGTTCCGAAGACAGCGTTCAGGACGAAGTATGGACACTATAAGTTTGTGGTTATGCCCTTCGGCGTAACTAACGCACCCGCAGTTTTCATGAATTTGATGAACCTGATTTTCTACGACTTTTTGGATAAGTTTGTCGTTATCTTTATTGACGACATTCTGATCTATTCTAAGTCGGAGGAGGAGCATGCCTCGCACTTGAGGACGGTGTTGGAGATTTTGAGGAGGCATCGTTGTATGCCAAGTTTTCGAAGTGCGAGTTTTGGCTGGACAGAGTTGCTTTTCTGGGGCATGTGGTGACTGGAGATGGTATTTCAGTGGATCCCGAGAAGATCAGGGCCATCAGAGAGTGGCCTGTTCCGCAGTCAGCGTCTGAGATCAGGAGTTTCCTTGGGCTTGCTGGTTACTATCGGCCCTTCATTAAGGACTTTTCCTGTATTACTGAGTCGATGACCAGATTGACGCGGAAGGATGTGCCTTTTGTTTGGTCGGGTGATTATGAGAATGCCTTTGGTATTCTGAGGGAGAGATTGACAACTGCCCCTATTCTTGTTGTGCCTGATCGCAGCGGTGGATTTGAGATCTTTTGCGATGCTTCTGGCAAGGGTCTCGGTTGTGTTTTGCATCAGCATGGACATGTAGTGGCTTATGCATCTCGTCAGCTCAAGGTTCATGAGAAGAATTACCCGACGCATGATTTGGAATTGGCTGCTGTTGTGTTTTCTCTTATGATTTGGAGGCACTTCCTGCTGAGTGAGAAAGTGAAGATCTTCACCGATCACAAAAGCTTGAAGTATATTTTTACTCAGAAGGAGCTCAACATGCGACAGCGTCGATGGTTGGAGCTCATGGCGGATTATGAGATTGATTTGCAGTATCACCCTGGCAAAGTGAATGTGGTTCCTGATGCGCTGAGTAGGCTTCCAGCAGTGATGGTTTTGACTTCGCAGTGGAGATTGCAGCAGGATTTTTACGAGTCTGGTGTTGAGATTGTTCTTCCTGGGGAGGCTTCTTCGTTGATGAGTATGCAGATTCAGTCGACGATTATGGATCAGATCAAGGCTGGCCAGGCTGAGGATCCGAAGCTGGTGAAGATTCGGGAGCAGGTGGAAGCCGGTCTGCGGACTGACTTTTTGATTCATGAGGATGGCTCGCTGAGGTTTGGAGCTAGGTTGTGTGTGCCAGCTGGGGATATCAGAGAGGAGTTGTTGGTGGAGGCACATAGTTCGCCGTATTCTGTGCATCTTGGTGGGACCAAGATGTACAAGGATCTTCGTCTGAACTTTTGGTGACATGGCATGAAGAGGAGTGTGGCTCGGAGTGTAGCCAAGTGTCTGGTTTGCCAGCAAGTGAAGGTGGAGCATCAGCATATGGCAGGGTTGCTACAACCGCTTCCGATTCCGGAGTGGAAATGGCAACACATCACTATGGATTTCGTGACTGGACTACCTCGGAGTCCGAAGCAGAATGACGCGATTTGGGTGATCGTAGATCGATTGACCAAATCCGCACACTTTATTCCATTCCGAGTAGGACAGTCCACTGAGGCGCTAGCGAGGAGATATATGGAGGAGATCGTACGACTTCACGGAGTCCCCGTGAGTATCGTGTCGGACAGAGACACGAGGTTCACATCTCAGTTCTGGCAGAGTTTGCAGAAGAGTTTGGGTACACGTCTGAGTTTCAGCATGGCGTACCATCCGCAGACGGATGGCCAGTCCGAGAGGACGATTCAGATCTTGGAGGACATGCTGAGGGCGTGCATGTTGGATTTCAAGGGTTCATGGGAGGACCATCTACACTTGGTAGAGTTCTCTTACAACAACAGCTACCAGGCGTCCATTGGCATGGCGCCTTTTGCCGCATTGTATGGGAGGAAATGTCGATCGACATTGAGTTGGGATGATGTTGGTGATAGGGAGCTGTTGGGACCTGAGATGATTGAGGAGGCTGTGGATGTTGTCAGGAACATTCGGGAGAGGTTGAGGATTCCTCGGGACCGTTTTAAGCATTGGGCGGATGCTAAACGTCGTCCTTTGGAGTTTCAGCCTGGTGATCATGTGTTTCTGAGGATTTCCCCGAATCGTGGAGTGATTCGCTTTGGGAAGCGAGGGAAGTTGAGCCCGCGATACATTGGACCGTTTGACATTACGGAGAAAGTTGGCGAGGTAGCCTACCGCTTAGCCTTGCCGCCATCTTTGGAAGGAGTTCATAATGTTTTACATGTGTCGCAGCTTCGTCGATACATTAGCGACCCATCTCATGCTGTGGATTTCTCGGAGATTACCGTTCGCCCTGATATGACGTATGACCAGCAACCAGTGCAGATTCTGGACAGGCGTCAGAAGTCACTCTGGAACAAGGTTGTCAATCTTGTGAGGGTGATGTGGCGACACGGCTCGCCCGGAGAGTCTACTTGGGAGAATGAGGATGAGATGCGAGAGCGTTTCCCACTTTTGTTTCCGGACACGTGAGTGTTGGGAAATTCCGAGGACGGAATTTTTATTAAGTTGGGGAGGATGTAACGACTGGTTTTCATGTATCTGGATTATATATATATATATATATATATATATATATATATATATATATATATATATATATATATATATATATATATATATATATATATATATGGTTGCCTTCTCTTTGGTTGTGATTTCCTTTCTCCGTCTCCGTAGTTTTCGTTTTTGTTCGTTTCGTCGTGTTTTCCTAGCTTCTTTCGTTGATCGTCGATTTCGGAGTAAGTCATTCATGACGGGCTTCATATCGGTCATATCTTATTGTTAGATCAAGCCTAGGAGTCTTAGGAATCGATCCCGGAGCTTCGCGCTCCATTTCGTAACTTTCTGTGCACGTTAACCGGTACAAGAAGGGGAACCAACCGACTAGATGACGATTTAGTCAGTCGGCAAACCTTCATGGACCGACTAGTGGGCTTTGTAAATTGTACAGTAGTTACTGTTTATCGTTAGTCGGTCTAAGAACATTTGTCGACCGACTAGGTTGCAAACTAGTCGGTCAGCAATCGTTCTTTAACCGACTAGCTCTATGATCATTTTGATACCAAGTACTATTCATTCTTAGTCGGTCTAAGAACGTTCGTCGACCGACTAGATGAGAAACTAGTCGGTCAGTAGTTGTTCTTTGACCGACTAAATCTAAATCCTATTTTTCGTCAGGAGTTACTGTTTACACTTAGTCGGTCTGCGTTGGTCAACCGACCGACTAGTTCACAAACTAGTCGGTCAGAGGTTGCTCTTTGACCGACTAATCAGTGTCGAAACCCTAATTTCTGGGCAGCCGCCAGCTCTTCCTATTTAAACCCCCCAAACGTTTTTCTTTTCTTCTTTCATTTCTCCTGAGCCTCCTTCTTCCCCAAATCACCATCCATCTAACCCTAGCCTTCCTCCTTCATCAAGAGCCTCTCCCCCTCTCCATTTTGGCCGGCCATCACCTCTAGGTCGCCGGAAAACCCCCAAAACCCCCAAAATCTCATTTCCTCCAGATTTCCCCATCCATTCCAGATCTGAACCGTAGGTTCCCCGGATCGTTTCTTCCGTCGCCGTGCTTGCTCGGCATCGTTCTTCTGCTAACGATTCGGTAATAACTCGATTCTATAATATTCTCATAACCCATTTGTGTTTTTGTAAAACCCTAATAAAACTAGGTTGGATGTTGTTCTAATGTTGTTTTGCCATTGCAGCGACATCTTCCCCGTAGATTAGCGTCCGTGAGACGAACCTAAGTGATCGTCATCCTCGGTGCTATGTAAGTGAAACTTGCCACTTAGGGTTTTGGGCCATGTCTTAGGCCATTTGCTTGTTGTAGGCGTAAAAGAGACTAGGTGACGAAATGATACTCGCCTAGGCGCAATTTCAGGAACTAGCTTGACAACGAAGCTAGATCCGTCATTTGTCATGTTGCATAACTATCATGTCATGTTTAATTTCAATTAACGGTACGCGAATTAATTGTCATGTCATTGCATTCTTTAAGTGTTCCCGTGATTGCGTAGCTCCGCTACACCTTATGAAATGATTTAGGCTAGGCACCTGCTTTTAGCGGGCACAACCCTACGCCAAATTGTGAACCTGAAAACAAGCTCTTGTGCGGGGCAACCCTGGCTCATTTACTGAGCATCGTGTACAGGGACCCTGGCTTGTTTACGTGTGGGATGGGGTAAGGGTTAAGCGGCCATTCAACTGGGAGTATGCCCGATCAGCAACTTCAGTTGTAAGGCGTAAACTCTAGGTTCTGGGGTAGTGTTAAGCGGCCAATCAGTGTGAATGTCCAACAGTTCAGCTGTAAGGCGTAAACATCTACAAACAACTTAAAACGTGACTAGTGAAAAGATTGAGATTGTTAGTAGCTTGGCTACTCTTGACATGCCCCGATAATTGGCCTCTTGTACTTATTGTTTCACCATGTCTTACTTGTGCACTCATACCTTAACTGCCATGTCATGCATACTATAACTGCTAGGTTGTTAGTTTGCCTTCCTTTTCAGTTTCCTTGCCCAAGTCTTTTAGACTTGCTGACATGTGCCCCTTTACTCTTTTGGATGACACATGTTAGATCCTGAGCCTGAGTTCATTGTTGAGGACGATGTGTTTGCAGACGCCGAGCCCGAGCCTGTATTTGACGAGGACTTTGTGGACACGGGCGATCAGTCGTAGAGACTGTTTGTGTTGTTGTTAGACTGTTTTGTTGTCGGTGCGTGGCACCAATACTTTGTTATGTTGTCCCTTTTGTTGGCCTTGTTCTGGGCCTTTAGACTCTTTCTTTTAGCATAGTGGCTTTTCTGGATGTTGAACTTAATTTTAAAGTTGGACAAATTCTGAGATTTGAGATTTTATTTCTGTCTCTCCTTGTGTTATTATTGTTGTTCCGTTTGTGGTTACAGGGACCTGCTTATGTTTTATTGACGCTTATCGGGTTTGGGGCTTCACAGCTCCACTCTCGTGCGGACCTTTTCACGTCTCGCCTCCATTTTAGGGATGCGGGGCGTGATAGACACACATGTGACCACTTAGTAGATGCGTCTATCAGGACCATAAAGTACCTGAACGGACCACTTGATGGGTGTATAGGCCCACAAATGTCTCCATGGATTCTTTCCAGAAAGCTTGGAGACTCCAGGTCCACTTTCAGTGGAGAGGTCTCGTAATTAGTTTACCCTTGTAACAAGATGGACATGGGAATTTACCTTTTTGAAGAATCTTCAGGTTCTTCAAATCTATACCCCTTGAACTTTTTATGATGCGGTGCATCATAACAGATCCAGTGTGTCCCAGTCTACTATGCCAGAGTTGGAATTCTGGTATTTGGGGGCACTGCAGGTGCTCCGCCGTTAATGTTTTTGGAGTTTGAATACTTGTTTGGTAGAGTCCCGAGGGAGTCCCTTGAAACGTTTCACAATGGTTTTGAATCATTTGTAAGAGACGTTACAAGCAAGTATTTCCTTTCATTTTCCTCGACCGTCTCTAAGTGATACCCATTTAAACGGATATCTTTAAAGCTTAGGAGGTTTTGGATAGATTTAGGGGAGTATAACGCATTTCTAAGTGTGATTAGTGTGTTACCGGGGAGCAATATGATTACTTCCCCTGATCCTTTGATTATATTAGCTGGTCCTGAGATTGTTCTCAGTGGACCAGAGTAGCTACCTATGCTCGTACAGTAGTCTATGTTTTGAAGGATCGAGTGCGTCGATGCACTGTCCACAAGGCAAATTGATTCCATATCTATATTAAGAAAAACATTGAAGCAGTAAATAATTTGAAAAGAAGAAATCTACTTTCATTTAAGATACTCAAAAATGTTTGACATGGAATGAAAACTAGATACGATGCATAAAAAAGGAAGATACATTGCTAGCAGATAAAAATTGTTTATATGGTCCATAACTAGATAGTGTCGTCTCCCATGAAATCTTCTGGAATCCATGTGGTCTCTGGCAACACTGCACTCTCTATCAGGTTTGTCTCAGCGCAAGGCTTGAGACTTGCCTGGTAGAGGTCCTATAGGTGTTTCTGGGTGCGGCAGATTCTGGACCAGTGGCTCGTCATTCTGTATTTGGAGTACTTATCCTCCCAGTCTTTCTTGGGTGTACCACCTTTGGACGTCCACTTTTGCTTCTTTTCCACGAACTTCTGGTCTTGAGGAAGAGCTTGAGGAGTGGCCTTCTTCCGCTTCTTTTGTTCTTTCCATTTCTGGAATTTAGCCTTCTTGTCCATCTTCTTCTTCTGGGAAGACTGGAAGTGTTCCTCTGCAGGAGGTGGCAGTGGGGTGTAGCCAGGAGGGCACAGGTTGTGAGTGGCAACTAGGGGTGGGCATCGAGTAAAACCCGAATTTTTTAGACAAACCCGGTTCCGATCCGATTTAATTCGGACAGTGAAATCACAACCGAAATCCGATTCCGCAAAATCGGATCCTTTACCGAAAGATCCGAATTCCTAATCGGACGCCAACTCAGAACCCGATTCCGATTCAAACTACATGAGAGGCGCTAACGGGCAACGGGAACTGGGCTGGGGCCAACGCCAATTACATCCAACGTTCACACACCCTCTTACTTATAGAACACTTCGCTTTGAAATTTGGCCGATGTGGGACTATTACACTGTGCAGCGCCTACGCCCCCACTCACTGTCAGCGGGTGCCCATGCCCGTTCTTTAGTCCCACATCGGTGGGAGACAAAACTTTCACAATGTTTAAATGGGTAATTTGTGCTAATGACTTCCAACTGCCAATTGCATTGCTGCATGTCCCTCCCACTTAATAACCCCACAGCCTGCGCCCAATTGCCAAAGCCTCACGGTGACTCTTTATTTATAGTATGCATGCAGTTGTAATTGTCCGATGTGGGACAATTAACTTCACTCCCATGCAGCGTCGGAGAAAGTGAATATTGGCCTGTTCTCTATGGGTTTAGTCCCACATCGGTGGGAGAAAGAGACTTAAAATGGTTCAAATAGATTATTTGAGCTACAGCCTTTGAAGTTGACATTCGGAATCGGATCGGACCGATGTTAAAGATGGCGATCCGGTTTCCGATTCCGATTTAATTCGGTCGGCTATTTTTTATCCGAATCCGATTCCGATTTTGAATTTACCGAATATTCGGAATCGGATTCGGGTACGGAACCGGGTTCGGAATCGGAACCGGGTTTTCTGCCCACCCCTAGTGGCAACCAACAAATCTCTGTTCTGTTCAGCCATTGGTAGGCATGAAAGAAGATCAGAGTACTTCGTGAACTTCCTCTCACAGTACTGTTGCATGAGGATCATGTCCTTCTCGTGGAAAGACGTGAACGTCTTTTCCAGCAACATTTTCTCAGTCACAATCTCACCACACAACTTCAGGCGTGAGGTGATACGGAAAAGAGCTGAGTTGTACTCTGCTACGGATTTGTAATCTTGTATGCAGAGGTGAGTCCACTCGTATTGTGCACGGGAGAGTATGACATCCCTCTGATGCATGTACCTCTCCTCAAGTGCGTCCCACAGTTCGTAAGGATCCTCTACAGTAAGATACTCGTCCTTCAGGGTCGAGTCTAAATGTTTCCTGATATAGATAATGTCTTTCTCCTTTAGTATATCGGAAACTTCTTCTGTATGAGGTGCTTCTTTAGAAGCATCCTTGTAACGACTGCTTTTCATGTATCAGGATTTAATATTATATAATATATGTTTTGGTGGATTTTCTCCTCTTGTGTGGTTTTCGTCTCCGTAGATTTCATTTTCGATCGATTCGTCGTATTTTCTCGCTTCTTCCTTAGGATTGTCGATTTCGAAGTAAGTCACTCGTGACGGACTTCATAACGGTCGTATCTAACTGTTAGATCAAGCCTAGGAGTCTTAGGAATCGATCCCGGGGCCCCGCGCTCCGTATCGGTACTTTTCTGTGCTCATTAGCCGGTGTAAGAAGGGCCACCGACCGACTAGATGACGATCCAGTCGGTCGGCAATCCTTCTTGGACCGACTAGTTAGCTTTCTAAATTTCTCAGGAGTTACTGTTTATCGTTAGTCGGTCTAAGAACGTTGGTTGACCGACTAGGTTGCAAACTAGTCGGTCAGCAATGCTTCTTGAACCGACTAACTCATCATATTATTTTTGTATCAGTTACTGTTTACTCTTAGTCGGTCTAAGAACGTTCATCGACCGACTAGATGCCAAACTAGTCGGTCAGTACTTGTTCATGGACCGACTAACTCTAGAATCCTATTTTCGTTCAGGAGTTACTGTTTGCACTTAGTCGGTCTGCGTTGGTCGACCGACCGACTAGTTGCCAAACTAGTCGGTCAGTGGTTGCTCTTT
The DNA here is from genome assembly GCA_030789695.1 of Scilla litardierei. Classification (NCBI taxonomy): domain Eukaryota; kingdom Viridiplantae; phylum Streptophyta; class Magnoliopsida; order Asparagales; family Asparagaceae; genus Scilla; species Scilla litardierei. The sequence goes on along the minus strand of CM061133.1, from coordinate 242,956,647 downwards.
GACCGACTAACCAGTGTTAAAACCCTAATTTCTGGGCAGCCGCCAGCCCAACCTATAAATACCCCCCCAAACGACTTCTTCTTCTCCAACACGACCCAAAACCCTAAAATCTTCCCCCTTCAGCCCCCATCTTCCTCCAAGCTCCATTTCTCCATTCCAAGCCCTAAAACCTTCATCCAAACCATCCATCTACTCTATCTACCTCTCATCTTCCCCAAAATCTCACTCAAATCCATCAAATCCCCAAATCCCCCAAAACCCTAGTTTCCCCAAACTTCTCCAATCATCTCCAGATCTGATCCTAGGGTTCACCGGAGTGTTTCTTCCGCCTTCTCTCGGTAAGAAATCGTTCTACCGTTGTTTTCATGACGTATTGATAATTTTGGTGAAACCCTAATTAATTTCATGTGTTTGGTGTTTGTTTCCCCCTAAACAGCGATTTCCCCGTAGATAGCATCCGTGTGACGAAGTGATCGTCAATCCCCGGTGCTAGGCAAGTGAAACTTGCCACTTAGGGTTTAGGCCATGTTTTAGGCCATTTGCTTGTTGTAGGCGTAAAAGAGGCTATGCGACGAAATGATACTCGCCTAGGCGCAAATTGGGGAACTAGCTTGACAACGAAGCTAGTTCCGACATTTAGCATGTTTCACAATTACCATGTCATGTTTACTTTCAATTAACGGTACGCGAATATGTTCATGTCATTGCATTTCGCCTGTCACGTTTAATTTAATTAACTGTACGCAAATAAATTGTCATGACCTCGCATTCTTTAGGTATTGCTGTGATTGCGTAGCTTCGCTACAATGTTGTGTTCCTGGCTCGTGTTCCAGAAGCGGGCCATGTGTTGGTTGATAGCCAATGCCCGAATTGCGTGTTCCGGCTAGGTGTTCCCTACGCCATACTTGCGTTCCTGGCTCGTGACCAGAAGCGAGCATAATGAGTTGGAAACCCCAACGCTCGATATATTGAATTGTGAACTAAGAATGCGAGCTCAATGTGCGGGGCAACCTCAAGCTCACTAGCTGAGCTCAATGTGCGGGGACCCCAGGCTCCATATCGTGTGGGTTTTGAGTAGTGTTTAGTGCCGATCGGTCTGAAATGCTATGCCATTCAGCGAATGGCGTAAACACCTACAAAATGTGAATTGATTGAATTGATAGTAGCTTGGCTACTCTTGTCTTGTCCCGATGATTGTTCTCTTGTACAAATAGTCTTGCCATGTTTTAAATTGTGCACTCATGTTATAACTGCCATGTCATGCATACTAAACTTCTAGGTTGCTAGATGCCTCACTTTCAGTTTCCTTGCCCAAGTCTTTTTAGACTTGCTGACATGTGCCCCCTTTACTCTTTTGGGTGACACATGTTAGATCCTGAGCCCGAGTACCTCGTTGAGGACGAGGTGTTTGCTGACGCCGAGCCCGAGCTTGTGTTTGACGGGGAGTACGTGGACACTGGGGACCAGTCCTAGTGTCTTCGTTGTGCTTTACTTTTGTTAGACAATTGTTTTGTTATCGGTGAGTAGCACCTATACTTTGTTGTTGTCGTTGCTTTTGTTGGCCTTGTTCTGGGCCTTGGACTCTTTTCTTTTAGCCTGGTGGCTTTTCTGGATGTTGAACTTATTTGTGATGTTGGACAATATTTGTGAGATGTGAATTTTATTTCAGTCTCTCCTTGTGTTATTATTGCTATTCTGTTGTGGTTACAGGGACCTGTTTATGTATTGTGGACGCTTATCGGGTTTGGGGCTTCACAGCTCCACTCCCGTGCGGACCTTTTCACGTCTCGCCTCCATTTCAGGGAAGCTGGTCGTGATACGTTTTAGTGGTGGCCCATGCAGGTCCCCTTCTGTAACTGCGATCTTTGGAATAGCGATAATAATATTAGAATGTCCAATAAATTATGTTCGACGTCCGAGTCATAAGCTATGAGTCTAATCTGATTTGTTCTCCGTGTCACTAGATGGCAGGAAGGCGTTTCACCCGTGGTGGGGGTAGTGGTGCGCTCCCTCATGAAGAGGAGCCTGAGCGGGAACCCACCAGCGGTGAGATGATGCGGATGATGATCCAGATGATGCAAGTGCAGCAGGGCGTGCTTTTGCAAGTCCAGAATGCTCCACTTGCTCGAGCTGCCCAGGCTCTTCCGGATGCCCCTCGCTCTGAGCCAGGAGCGAAGCAATTTCGGGAGCTGGGTCCCGCATATTTTGATGGTTCTGAGGGTCCTCTGGCTGCCGATGAGTGGATTCGGAACGTCGAGGACAATCTGAAGATGGCCAAGATCACCCCGGCTGGATGGGTTGATTTGGCGAAGAGGCAGCTCAAGGATAACGCCAGGAATTGGTGGGATGCGGAAGAGAAGTTGTTGGTGGAGCCGATAGCTTGGGCTACCTTCAAGACCAGATTTGAGGGTGAGTTCTTCCCGAAGGCTGCCAAGGAGGAGATGTTGCAGCGTTTTATCGATCTGAAGCAGGGGAACTCGTCGGTGGACATGTATCACCAAGAGTTCATGAGGCTGAGTCGGTTTGCGCCGAAGATGGTGCAGGACGCTGAGGAGAGAGCTCAGAGGTTCCTGCAGGGGCTTGCTTCGGAGCTCCAGAGTTTTGTGACCTCCTCTGACCGGGAATCTTATCAGAAGGTTCTGGTCGCTGCTAAGAGGCAGGAGCTGCTCGTGGACCAGAGGAAGGGATCTGTTGTTGGTGCTGGGAAGAGGCCTGTGGAACAAGCGAGAGCTGTGGTTAGACCTGGATTCAGGCCTAACCAGTCTGCTCAGTTTAAGAGGCCAGGAGGGTCTATTCCGAAGTTTTGCCATTTCTGCGGCAAGCCTGGCCACGTCAAGGATCAGTGTCGGAAGTTTCTGGGCCAGTGTCTGGTTTGCGGTGATGCTTCTCATGTCGCGAAGGATTGTCGGCATGCGGATCCGCTGCGGAGGGCTCCTGTTGCAGCTCAGCCGTTGCAGCAGCGAGCGCCTGTTCCTGCTGGACGTGGAGCAGCTCTTGTTCCGCAGAGGCAGGCTTTTCGGTAGGCTGTTCCGCCGAGGAGGCAGGCTTTTCTGATGACCGCTGCGGAGAGCGCGGCTGTGGATGAGGTTATCGCAGGTAATCCTCACTCAAGCTGTTACTTTCCTAGCTGGTTTTGATTGTTAGATTATGTTGTTTGCTTGGGCATGGTTGTTTGCTAGATTAGGGTTTGATTGTTAATTGCTTGATTAGGTGTGATTTTGGTTTGCACATTTCCTGCACGAGTCCTCTTCGACTCTGGTGCATCGATGAGCATTATTTCTCGGAGCTTCGTGGAGAGGCATTCCTTGTCGACGTCCCCTCTTCCCAAGAGTTGGAACATCGTTACATGGAATGGCGTGGTCTCGGTGCGTCATGGTTGCAATTCTTGCCCGTTGGTGGTCTGTGGACGTGAGCTTTTCGCTGATTTCATTGTCCACGACATCATCAACTATGATGCAGTTCTTGGGATGGATTGGCTTGCGAGCTTCTATGCTACGATTGACTGCAGGAGAAAGAAGGTGGTGTTCGAGATTCCCGGACATCCAGTGTTTGAGTTCAGTCATGGTAGCAGTTCGCTTGGTCCTGTCAGATTTCGGGCCAGGCCGGTGGAGGCTGTGGCTATGCAGATGGAGCTGGAGTGGCCAGCTGTGGTGCGTGATTTTGGCGACGTCTTCCCCGAGGAGATGTCTGGTTTGCCGCCTGATCGAGCTCTGGAATTTTCTATCGATCTTGTTCCAGGTGCGCAGCCGATTTCGAAGGCGCCGTATCGTATGGCACCTGCCGAGTTGGAAGAGTTGCGGAAGCAGTTGGATGAGCTTTTGCAGAAGGGTTATATTAATCCTAGCGTGTCTCCGTGGGGAGCACCGGTGTTGCTGGTTAAGAAGAAGGATGGTTCGCGTCGCATGTGCGTGGATTATCGGGAGTTGAATGCGGTGACCGTTAAGAATAAATACCCGTTGCCTCGCATCGATGATATTTTTGATCAGCTTGGAGGTTCGAGGGTGTTTTCTAAATTGGATTTGAAGAGTGGTTACCATCAGTTGAAGGTGAAGAAGGATGATGTTCCGAAGACAGCGTTCAGGACGAAGTATGGACACTATGAGTTTGTGGTTATGCCTTTCGGCGTAACTAACGCGCCCGCAGTTTTCATGAATCTGATGAACCTGATTTTCTACGACTTTTTGGATAAGTTTGTCGTTATCTTTATTGACGACATTCTGATCTATTCGAAGTCGGAGGAAGAGCATGCCTCGCACTTAAGGACGGTGTTGGAGATTTTGAGGAAGCATCGTTTGTATGCTAAGTTTTCGAAGTGCGAGTTTTGGCTGGATCGAGTTGCTTTTCTCGGGCATGTGGTGACTGGAGATGGTATCTCAGTGGATCCCGAGAAGATTCGGGCCATCAGGGAGTGGCCTGTTCCGTCGTCAGCGTCTGAGATTCGGAGTTTTCTTGGACTTGCTGGTTATTATCGGCGATTCATTAAGGACTTTTCTCGCATTGCTGAGCCGATGACCAGGTTGACGCGGAAGGATGTTGCTTATGTTTGGTCGGGTGATTGTGAGAGTGCTTTTGGTGTTTTGAAGGAGAGGTTGACGAGTGCCCCTATTCTTGTTGTGCCTGATCGCAGCGGTGGATTCGAGATCTTTTGCGATGCTTCTGGCAAGGGTCTCGGTTGTGTGTTGCATCAGCATGGGCATGTTGTGGCGTATGCGTCTCGTCAGCTTAAGGTTCATGAGAAGAATTATCCGACGCATGATTTGGAGTTGGCTGCCGTTGTGTTTGCTCTTAAGATTTGGAGGCACTTCTTGCTGAGTGAGAAAGTGAAGATTTTCACCGATCACAAAAGCTTGAAGTACATTTTCACTCAGAAGGAGCTCAACATGCGACAGCGTCGATGGTTGGAGCTTATGGCGGATTATGAGATTGATTTGCAGTTTCACCCTGGCAAGGTGAATGTGGTTCCGGATGCTTTGAGTAGGCTTCCGACGGTGATGATTTTGACCTCGCAGTGGAGATTGCAGCAGGATTTTTGCGAGTCTGGTGTGGAGATTGTTCTTCCTGGAGAGGCTTCGTCGTTGATGTACATGCAGGTACAATCGACGATCGTGGATCGGATTAAGGCTGGCCAGGCCGAGGATCCGAAGCTGGTGAGGATTCGGGAGCAGGTGGAAGCCGGTCTGCGGACTGAATTTTTGATTCATGAGGATGGCTCGCTGAGGTTTGGAGCCAGGTTGTGTGTGCCTGCTGGGGATATCAGAGAGGAGCTGATGGTGGAGGCACACAGTTCGCCGTATTCTGTGCATCCTGGTGGCACCAAGATGTACCAGGATCTTCGTCTGAATTATTGGTGGCATGGTATGAAGAGGAGCATGGCTCGGAGTGTAGCCAAGTGTTTGGTTTGCCAGCAAGTGAAGGCGGAGCATCAGCGTTCGGCCGGGTTGCTACAACCGCTTCCGATTCCGCAGTGGAAGTGGCAACACATCACTATGGATTTCGTGACTGGACTACCTCGGAGTCCGAAGCAGAATGACGCGATTTGGGTAATCGTGGATCGATTGACCAAGTCTGCGCACTTTATTCCGTTCCGAGTGGGACAGTCCACTGAGACGCTAGCGAGGAGATATATGGAGGTAAAAAATTCTTTTACTCTCCGTTTTATGTCCTTTTCCTAGTTCGGATAGTGATGTAACGTGAATCGTGCAGGAGGTTGTGCGACTTCATGGAGTCCCCGTGAGTATCGTGTCTGACAGAGACACGAGGTTCACATCTCAGTTCTGGTAGAGTTTGCAGAAGAGCTTGGGTATGCGTCTGAGTTTCAGCACGGCGTACCACCCGCAGACGGATGGCCAGTCCGAGAGGACGATTCAGATTTTGGAAGACATGCTGAGGGCGTGCATGTTGGAGTTCAAGGGTTCGTGGGAGGACCATCTACATCTGGTAGAGTTTTCCTACAACAACAGCTTCCAGGCGAGTATTGGCATGGCGCCATTCGCCGCTCTTTATGGGAGGAAATGTCGATCGCCATTGAGTTGGGATGACGTTGGTGATCGGGAGTTGTTGGGACCTGAGATGATCGTGGAGGCCGTGGATATCATCAGGAATATTCGGGAGAGGTTGAGAATTGCTCAGGACCGTTTTAAGCATTGGGCGGATGCTAAACGTCGTCCTTTGGAGTTTCAGCCGGGCGACCATGTGTTCTTGAAGATTTCCCCGAATCGTGGTGTGATTCGTTTCGGGAAGCGTGGAAAGTTGAGCCCGCGATACATTGGACCGTTTGACGTTTTGGAGAGGGTTGGCGAGGTAGCTTACCGCTTGGCCTTGCCGCCATCTTTGGAAGGAGTTCACAATGTTTTCCATGTGTCGCAGCTTCGTCGATACATTAGCGATCTGTCTCATGCGGTGGATTTTTCGGAGATTACCGTTCGCCCCGATATGACGTATGACCAGCATCCAGTGCAGATTCTGGACAGGCGTCAGAAATCGCTTCGGAACAAGATTGTCAATCTTGTGAGGGTGATGTGGCGACACGGTTCACCTGGAGAGTCTACTTGGGAGAATGAGGATGAGATGCGAGAGCGTTTCCCACTTTTGTTTCCGGACTCGTGAGTTTTTGGAAATTCCGAGGACGGAATTTTTCTTAAGTTGGGGAGGATGTAACGACTGCTTTTCATGTATCAGGATTTAATATTATATAATATATGTTTTGGTGGATTTTCTCCTCTTGTGTGGTTTTCGTCTCCGTAGATTTCATTTTCGATCGATTCGTCGTATTTTCTCGCTTCTTCCTTAGGATTGTCGATTTCGAAGTAAGTCACTCGTGACGGACTTCATAACGGTCGTATCTAACTGTTAGATCAAGCCTATGAGTCTTAGGAATCGATCCCGGGGCCCCGCGCTTCGCATCGGTACTTTTCTGTGCTCATTAGCCGGTGTAAGAAGGGCCACCGACCGACTAGATGATGATCCAGTCGGTCGGCAATTCTTCTTGGACCGACTACTTAGCTTTCTAAATTTCTCAGGAGTTACTGTTTATCGTTAGTCGGTCTAAGAACGTTGGTTGACCGACTAGGTTGCAAACTAGTCGGTCAGCAATGCTTCTTGAACCGACTAACTCATCATATTATTTTTGTATCAGTTACTGTTTACTCTTAGTCGGTCTAAGAACGTTCATCGACCGACTAGATGCCAAACTAGTCGGTCAGTACTTGTTCATGGACCGACTAACTCTAGAATCCTATTTTCGTTCAGGAGTTACTGTTTGCACTTAGTCGGTCTGCGTTGGTCGACCGACCGACTAGTTGCCAAACTAGTCGGTCAGTGGTTGCTCTTTGACCGACTAACCAGTGTTAAAACCCTAATTTCTGGGCAGCCGCCAGCCCAACCTATAAATACCCCTCCCAAACGACTTCTTCTTCTCCAACACGACCCAAAACCCTAAAATCTTCCCCCTTCAGCCCCCATCTTCCTCCAAGCTCCATTTCTCCATTCCAAGCCCTAAAACCTTCATCCAAACCATCCATCTACTCTATCTACCTCTCATCTTCCCCAAAATCTCACTCAAATCCATCAAATCCCCAAATCCCCCAAAACCCTAGTTTCCCCAAACTTCTCCAATCATCTCCAGATCTGATCCTAGGGTTCACCGGAGTGTTTCTTCCGCCTTCTCTCGGTAAGAAATCGTTCTACCGTTGTTTTCATGACGTATTGATAATTTTGGTGAAACCCTAATTAATTTCATGTGTTTGGTGTTTGTTTCCCCCTAAACAGCGATTTCCCCGTAGATAGCATCCGTGTGACGAAGTGATCGTCAATCCCCGGTGCTAGGCAAGTGAAACTTGCCACTTAGGGTTTAGGCCATGTTTTAGGCCATTTGCTTGTTGTAGGCGTAAAAGAGGCTATGCGACGAAATGATACTCGCCTAGGCGCAAATTGGGGAACTAGCTTGACAACGAAGCTAGTTCCGACATTTAGCATGTTTCACAATTACCATGTCATGTTTACTTTCAATTAACGGTACGCGAATATGTTCATGTCATTGCATTTCGCCTGTCACGTTTAATTTAATTAACTGTACGCAAATAAATTGTCATGACCTCGCATTCTTTAGGTATTGCTGTGATTGCGTAGCTTCGCTACAATGTTGTGTTCCTGGCTCGTGTTCCAGAAGCGGGCCATGTGTTGGTTGATAGCCAATGCCCGAATTGCGTGTTCCGGCTAGGTGTTCCCTACGCCATACTTGCGTTCCTGGCTCGTGACCAGAAGCGAGCATAATGAGTTGGAAACCCCAACGCTCGATATATTGAATTGTGAACTAAGAATGCGAGCTCAATGTGCGGGGCAACCTCAGGCTCACTAGCTGAGCTCAATGTGCGGGGACCCCAGGCTCCATATCGTGTGGGTTTTGAGTAGTGTTTAGTGCCGATCGGTCTGAAATGCTATGCCATTCAGCGAATGGCGTAAACACCTACAAAATGTGAATTGATTGAATTGATAGTAGCTTGGCTACTCTTGTCTTGTCCCGATGATTGTTCTCTTGTACAAATAGTCTTGCCATGTTTTAAATTGTGCACTCATGTTATAACTGCCATGTCATGCATACTAAACTTCTAGGTTGCTAGATGCCTCACTTTCAGTTTCCTTGCCCAAGTCTTTTTAGACTTGCTGACATGTGCCCCCTTTACTCTTTTGGGTGACACATGTTAGATCCTGAGCCCGAGTACCTCGTTGAGGACGAGGTGTTTGCTGACGCCGAGCCCGAGCTTGTGTTTGATGGGGAGTACGTGGACACTGGGGACCAGTCCTAGTGTCTTCGTTGTGCTTTACTTTTGTTAGACAATTGTTTTGTTATCGGTGAGTAGCACCTATACTTTGTTGTTGTCGTTGCTTTTGTTGGCCTTGTTCTGGGCCTTGGACTCTTTTCTTTTAGCCTGGTGGCTTTTCTGGATGTTGAACTTATTTGTGATGTTGGACAATATTTGTGAAATGTGAATTTTATTTCAGTCTCTCCTTGTGTTATTATTGCTATTCTGTTGTGGTTACAGGGACCTGTTTATGTATTGTGGACGCTTATCGGGTTTGGGGCTTCACAGCTCCACTCCCGTGCGGACCTTTTCACGTCTCGCCTCCATTTCAGGGAAGCTGGTCGTGACAATCCTTTTCAGCTATGGCAGTACTTTTTGTTGCCTTCTCAGTGGGTGTAAGACTGAACCCATGAGATCGTAGATGGAACTTTAGGTCCAACTGCCAACTCAAGTAGTTCGACCCATCGGCCTTCAGGACCGAAAAATCGACATTCGCAAGTCTGGCCATTAAATGATCTAGCAATATAAAAATAGTATGGATTATTAAACTGTGTAAAATAGACATCCACGCATGCGATTTTACAACGTTTTAAATGGCATGTGTTATTGAGAAATAAACATCCACACATGCTTTTTAACATTTTCATAACGTGGATTATTTAAGAAAATAAACATCCACGCATGCATTTTTAACATTTTCATTTTAATATTAAAATAGCATGAAATAGTTGACATCCACGCATTTAATGTATAAGCAATGAAAATAAATTAGGACTATGGGGATCAGCCAGCCGACACCAACAGAAAAAGACAGTCCGAAATTACATCAAAAAGTGCATGAAAAAGTAAATATAACTCGGGAACTTCAAAGAGAAGCCCCTTTCGTCTTTGTGCAGACGCCTTTAGCTCCTTTTGGTGTCCTTCGGCTTCTTTTTACATGTATAACCTCACTTACAAATTTCTCTCAAAAAGAAAAAAATGCAGAAAAGTAAAGGTGTCGGAAACCTGGCTGATCCCTAAAAACATAGCCTAAAGCACATCCACGCAGATAATATATTACGAATATACAACCATGCAAATAATCATTTCACAGGCATGTAAAAATTAATAAATAATCTAAATAGTGTGTGACGTGCTAAAAATTATTTTGAAAAACTTTTTACCTTGATCCATATCATTTATATTTTATTTGTCCGCTTTAACCCTTATTGTGAAATAAAAATTTCTTTAATTATTTTAGGCTTTTGGGGCCAAAAAGAAAAAAAGAAAAATTATGTGTAAATGGGCTGATTTTCAAGCTTTTGGGCCATGAAAACAACCCATTAGGGTTAATTGGGCCTCCCCTAAAAAATAGGCCCATTAGGGCCTAAGGTTTCTGAAAAACCCTGGGGGGGGCCGCGGTGGGCCGCTGCGACGGCTGGCCGCGCAAAGGGGCGCGGCCGCCGTGACGGTGGCGAGCAGCGACCGCCGCGGCCTGGGGCCGCGGCCCCGGGGGCCGCGGCCTGGGGCCGCGGTATGGCCGCGACTGCAGGCTGCGGCTTCAGGCCGCGGCGTTTGGGGCCGCCGGCGGCGCTGGTCAAGCGTCGCCGTTCCGCCCTTTTGGGCGGGCGGTATATGGATCAAGGGGGGTTGAAAAAACGGATTTTTCTGACATTCAGATCTTTTAAAAATACGATTTTTATTGTTTTTAGACATGTAGATCTAAATAAAAATGTGATTTTTACCGTGTTTTCAAACTTTTGATCTTAAATCATGCAGATCTACGGGAAACGCAAGTTTAGATCTAAAAAGTTTTGAGATTTACTTCTAGATTCGACAAGGGAATCTAGACGACGGTTGGTGAAGGATGCCCCTTTTGCTCCTCGTTGAGACGATTACGATCTTCTTAAAACTGAGCGGTTGATGGATCTCCTTCCTCGAGCGTCGTCACCTTTCCCAACGAGCGTGCTCGTGCTGATAACGTGTCGTGAAGGAAAAAGTAGAGTAATAGGTGTAAGGGGTTAAGAGCCCCTACCCTCATATTTATAGCTTTCAATGATGAACTGGATACCCAATGGGCCTCATGGGCCTATTCATAACACACACACACACACACACACACACACACACACACACACACACACACACATCTATTATACATTTGACAATGTTTTTTGAATTCTAGGACTGACTAGGACAAGATAAAGAGTGGCTGAGATTTGATCTTGGAAAATCAATGGTTGAGATTAGATTTTGTGAAAAAAATTTAGTAGGAAAACTTAAATATTGCTGGGAAAAGTGTCTTGGAAACCAAAACTTTGAAATTAGAAGTGTCTTGGGAAGGATTGTGGAGATTAAATTTGAGGAGAAAAGTGCATTGGAAACCTAAACTTTGAAATTAGAAGTGTCTTGGGAAAGATGGTAGAGATTAAATTTGGGGGGAAAAGTGCCTTGAGAATATAAACTTTAAAATTGAAAGTGCATTGGAAAAATTGTGGAGAAACGTGATCTATTAAATTAAACAAAATAAAAAATTTAGCGTAAACCAATTTGGCGGAACAAATTAGCGTAAAAATACTCTGAGGTTTGTTCTTCCGCGCCCGGGCCAAAGGCGCCCGCTAAATTTTTTTACGCTAATTTGTTGTTCCGCGTCGAAAACGTGGGCGCCAAATTTGTTGTTCGACGTCGAATTTGTTGTTCGACGCTGAAGGTACCTGCACCGAATTTGTTGTTCTGCGACGATGGTGCCCGTGCGGCTAAATATTTTTACGCTAATTTATTGCTCCGTTAAATTTTGGCTGTGGAAATAATTTTCTGGGGAACAAAGATTTCGCAGAGGAAATCTTAAATGAACCGTGCCTACGGGCACGGGTTATGACTATATATATATATTTTTTTTTTGGAAAGTTAGTGGAGTCTTTATTGATCGTTGCAAAAAATACAGCAATATGGTACACAGGCATGGGGTGTCAAATACGTAGGGGAGAGGACACAAGCGCCGTCACCCTTCGATATTGATGCCCCACCCAACACAATATGTACATTGAATGGAGGGACATATTGTAACACTCGGATGTTATCCCGTATCCCTGAACTCCCAATTTGAGAATGCCGTTGTCTCCTCTGCAGTTTCTGGTATACAGTCTCTCAGGGCCACTCGAATATCTGCCGCGATCTCCTCAAATAGGAAAGTGTTTAGCATGTATTTGTTTTCGAAGATTCTTCTATTCCGCTCCCTCCAAATATGCCACACCAAGGCCGCTAGAGAAGTTTTTGCCAATAAACTTATAGCTCTCTTCCCCCCAAAATGCACCAGGTAGTATTCTCCCACTTTAGATAGAGAAGGTTCAATCTGGACTTTGACATTCAGCTTTAGCAAAGCCCTGTCAAGTAAGTATCTTGAGTAATTGCAGTTAAAGAATAGGTGGCCTATATCTTCATTATTGTTTCCTCCACACAGAACACAGTTAACCGGGGTGTTTAATCCCCATCTACTAATAATGTCTTTAGTAAGAAGCTTGCTCTTGAAAGCTCTGAGAAGGGTGAGAGAATGTTTAGGAATATGACCTGGGAACCATATTAACTTCTGAAATTTAAATTGATTACCATGTATACGAACCCCCTCCCAAGCCTCCTTAAACTTGAATTCAGCCCCAGTTACACTCACAGGCCGTGGATGGCTGCCAGTACAATCCGTCCCCATACCGCCTGGCGTACCCAGCCTTTGGTTCACAGCGCGTGCCCCTTGAACCCCATTATAGTTATTATCCCTAGGTAATTGCAAGCTGGCCCTATGTCTGCAACATTGCCCCCCTTGCCCGTTGTAAAGGCATGGCCCCCCTGTCCACCTCTGTCCCCCTAGCTGGCAGTTACGGCATGGCCCCCCTGTCCGCAATAGGCTTTGTCCCCCTAGGCCGCTGTATGGCCCCCCTGTTCTCATTTGTCCTGGGCCCCCTAGACCGCTGCTAAAGCATGGCCCCCCTGTCCCGCTGTTAAGTGAAGGCACCCATAGCCACTTGTCGCTTCCAGCAGTCAGTACTACCTGCGAGAGGTAAGGCTTTAGCTGTTCAATTTCCAGATCTTCCATACAGTCTCCTTGATTCCAGTACTCACTCACCGTCTTCATTGAGGAGCCAAGTGGCACAGGCACAATATTTTTTAAAGGCCCACAATCCAGCCAAAAATCATGCCAGAAGAGGGTAGACCGCCCATCTTTCACCACTTTTCTGATTAGTTTTTGAGAAATCTTTCTGTAGTTCAGCAAGTGTTTCCATGTCCCAGAGTCAGTTACTAACCCCTTGGCCGCAAAAAACCCTCCAGCCGCTCCATATCTATCATGCATAAGCCGCGCCCAGAGGCTATTGGTTGTCAGAAATCTCCATGTGAGCCTGATGCCCGCCGCAACGTTGAGATCCTCCAACAAACGGATGCCCACCCCACCTTCTGACTTGGGGGTACAAAAATCCTCCCACGCCCAAGCACGAGAAGATCCCAAAATGAATCTCCTACAAAGAGATGATATCGTTCGGACGATGGTGTTGGGCAAACGAAAAGCCTGCATCCAAAATGCAACCATTCCGTATATGACGGATTTAACAAGCTCAATCCTGCCCGAGATAGATAACACTGAAGACGACCAGCCTCTTAGCCTCTTTTTGCACTTATCCACCAATCTACTGTAAAGAGGGGATTTAGGATACTTGCTAGATAAAGGCAAGCCCAGGTAAGTAGTGAATGTAGTGGTAATATTAATACCCAAAAAATCAGCTAGAGCAGACCTGTTTTTGGAACCTTTACTAAAAAGGGCCGAACTCTTTCCCCAATTAACCTGAAGACCTGTGTAATCATTTAGTTCCTGCAGCAAGGTGCTGATGCTCATAAAAGACTTTTTATTAGCTCTACAGAATACCAATAGATCATCGGCGAATAGCAGGTGGGATATTGTGCATGAGCGCTTCATAGCCTGGAGAGCGCCTCCACTTAGGGCTTTAGAGATTAAGATAGAGAAAGCTTCCATTACAATCACAAACAAGTAAGGAGAGAGAGGGTCCCCTTGTCTGATGCCCCTGTTACCACCAAAAAACCCCACGGGCGAGCCATTCATCATTATAGAAAAAGTGGGGGTAAAGATGCATTCTCTTATCCACCCTATGAAAATATTTGGAAAACCCAACTGTCCCAGAAAGTATAGTATAAAATCCTGATTTACACTATCAAATGCTTTCCGCAGGTCCAACTTGAGGCACGCCCTTCCCCCCATAGGATTACTAAAGTCTCTGATCAGTTCATGGGCTATAAGAGTGCAATCCGATAACAATCTCCCTTTAAGGAATGTAGCTTGATTGGGGGAGATCAACTCATGAATCACCACATTGAGCCTATTGCAGATAACTTTGCTAATGATTTTATACAGCACATTGCAGCAGGCTATAGGACGATAGTCGCTAAGGGTCGAAGCGTTTGAGTTCTTGGGAACCAAAGTAAGGTGAGTGTGGTTTAACTGCCTCAAAATAGTGCCTGACGTGAAAAAAGACTTCACTGCATACAATACATCCTCCCCAACAAGATACCAATAGCAATGGAAGAAATGACTGTTAAATCCATCAGGACCTGGAGCTTTATCTGGACTAATTTGGAAAGCAGCACTCTTTATCTCCTCAGAAGAAATTCTCCTTACCAGCCAGGCAGAGGCATCCTCTGTTAGGATGCGCTTCGGGGTGAGAGTAGAGAAAGTACTCCTATAATGATTCTGATTATATAGGTTCACATAGTAATCCACAGCCTCCTCCTTCAAATCAACATAAGATCTATTTTGCCTCCCCTGGACATCAACCAAATGGCTCAGATTGTTATGGCTTTCCCTTGATTTCATGGCATTATAAAAAAACTTAGTATTGCGGTCTCCCAAGGACATCCAGCTTTGTCGGCTTTTTTGACGGTACATGTCTTCCTCTAGGCTCATAGCCTTAGCAAGGTCCCTTAGAATAGCCTGCTCGAGAGATTGTAGGGTAACATCTGAATGCAAAAGGGGGTTTTTCCGAACAGCTTCCAATTTGGCAAGCTCCGTATTAACCAGCTTAGAAGCATTATAAGCAGTGGACCAGCTGCGAATTAGGGGCTTCAACCTTTTGAGTTTTTGGCATAGGCGGAACATTGGCGTGCCAGCAACATAACCAACCCAACTCTCCTCTATAATATCAGATAACCCTGGGCAGTTGGACCAATAATTAAAGAACTTAAATGGCTTTGGATCAGAATGTACCTTGGGGTGAAGCCAGACAACCATAGGTGAGTGGTCACTAGTGTGGGGATCCATATACTCCATAAAAGAATTATCAAGGCGACTAAGCCATTCAACATTCACAAAAACCCGATCAAGCCGAGCTGAAATTCGCCCATCGCCAACTCGGTTATTGCACCAGCTCAGCTTGCATCCAACACTTTTTAGCTCATGAAGCCGACATATGTTGATACAGTCATTGTAGTCAATCAGAGATTTTTCTTCCAGTCTCCTTCCCCCCACCTTCTCAGTTGATTTTAGCACACAATTGAAGTCCCCTCCCACCATCCAGGCCCCCGTATTCACCAGCAATGCATCACGCCTAAGAGAATCCCATAACTCCTTCCTCTCCGCCATTGTGTTCCGACCATAGATTCCTGTCACAGCACAATAGAAACCGCCTGCGTTGGAGCAAGATACGGTGCCATGCTGATCCGAGGCGCTTATGAGAGATGTCGTCATCCAAACCGATGGGTCAAAGCCCATCAGTATCCGACCACCGACTGACTTGTCAAAGTTATTAAAAACGACCCAAGACTTGGGAAACAAAGGCGTATTGTTAAGCAATGGAGACTTTAATTTTGTCTCTAATAGAATAATAGCCGTCGGCTTTATTGAGGCTATTCTATCCCGAAGATCACTGCGTCGAACCCGGTTGTTGAGCCCCCTAGAATTCCACAGAAGAAACGTCATTGATGATTATTTGGTTGTTTGAGGATACTCCCCTGTATCCTGGCGCTTCGCCTAGTGTTAGCCTCCACTTGGCATTCAACATTCTTCTTGGCCCTTCTAGAGACCTCCGCTTGATTAATAAGCCCCTGTTCTTCACATTCCCAGACCGGGTTGTCCACGGCGAGCACCGGGGGCACCCGGTCAAGTTCGTCATCAGATGGCTCAGCGATTATCGACGGCAAGCCCATGTGTGCTTCAGATGTTCCCTGTGCATCCACTTTCAATAGCCCATCTGCACCATTCCCTCTACTGATCGATGGCACAGCCAGAGTCTCAATTAGGGTCTCTATGCCAGCATCGGATGAAGCCTCAAGTCCTTTCTCCATTGGCCTAGAGCTATCTTGCACATCCCTTTCATGAGTTGAGTCAGAGGTAGCTGGCCCCTTCAAAGGATCCTGGCCTACCTCAGATTGGACGATGGAACCATCTAGGACGAGGCTAGGCGGAAGTATTTGCGGTCCTGTTTCAATAGAGGGCCCTTCAAACAGTGTTGAATCAATGCCTGTTCCATTCATGTTTGCATGAATGCCCTCCTCATCAATTTCGCCATGCCTCTCTGGATTAGTTTTATTTGCTGAAACAGGGTCCGATGTCTTCATGCTGAGAGTCCCTTGGATTGAAGGGGGCTCGGTAGTAGTTGGACATTGAGCATCCGTATGTCCAAAGCATACACATTTGCAACATCGAGGGGGCTCGCCTTCATATTTCACATCTATAGTTATAACCTCTTCGCCATCCAACTCAACTTCCACCGATTTCCGCAATGGGTCTTTTGCATCTACCTCAACCAGACATCGCGCATAGGTGATCCTCTCAAGATGAGCAGTAGCTCGATCCAGGCACATAGGAGTGCCAATTACAGAAGCAATAATATTGAGGCTCTCCAGGTTCCACATATATAATGGCACACCATGCAGCTGCACCCAAACTGGAACCGATGTCAGAATGTCACGGTCATGGCGAAGGTCCAGACTCCACTTCTTTAGGACGACCAGACGACCATCAAATAGCCATGGGCCACCTTTCAATATCCTTTCACAATCGTCTGGAGATTCAAATCGGAAATAAAAGAAGCCATTTTCTTTGCTATAAACCTGCACCCTCTTCTTCAATTTCCACAGCCTCTCCACCCAAGCCAACATCTGGCCGTAAAACGGAACATCGCCAAGAACGTAGCCGACAAGCGTATGCTTCCACCTTCCAGCCCCACGCTCGACCAAGGATCCAGGCACTCTAGCCCGTAGAGTACCATCACTTTTGATTACGGGAGGTACTATGGTCATAGATAGTCCCTCAGCGTACGAACGCCTCTCCGCACAAACATCGAGCCACGATCTCTTCTCAACAGAAGTATCAATCGTTATAGGTACCTTAGGTCTAACAGGGATTTTATCAAGCACCTGGCGCTCATTCACCACACGCCTTAAATTCTCCGTAGGGAAGCTACCCCTATGCCTTATTGAATTATTCACAGGATGCTTCTTCATCCCCTGAGATTGATTAATCGTACCGCCCCCAGTTAGGTTGAAACGTGGGCCAGCACGGGCTCTAGCCTCCTGCTGCTGAAATGGCCGTCTATTAGCCACACCCCGACCTCTCCGAACCTGCTGCCACCCATCAGTCCCCTGTGCAATAGGTTTTGCATTCCCAACCCCCGCCTGCTCAAAAGTGTTTGCAGCCATCGGATTCGCTGGTCCCTTCGCATAAGGAAGCGATCCAGACGAGCCTGATCCCCCCGCATTCGGATCCCCAATGTCACCCCCCACAAGGAGCCACCTTTTCTCACTGCTCTCAAGAGCCACTGCAGAGCGAATTGATCCTCCGCCAGCATGAATTGTTCCTCCGCCGCCGTCCTTTTGGTGACCTAGATCGCCAGTAGAATCGCTCCCTGGAATTTCGAAGCCCCCCCCCCCCCCCCCCCCGCATTTTTTTTTATTTTTTTTATATATACTATATATATATATATATATATATATATATATATATATATATATATATATATATATATGGATTAATGGGTATCATACGCCATATGAGATATGCTCTCATACGCCCTCTCACATAAAGCAACCAAGTACAAGCCCACATGGGCCTGTACTTGGTTGTACTTGGTTGCTTTATGTGAGAGGGCGTATGAGAGCCTATCTCATATGGCGTATGATAGCCATTATTCTCATATATATATCATTAGAGTTTTTTATGTTTGGATCATCTGTAATCCAATATTGTAATTGATGAGTTATATGAATAAAATGCTAACCTTTCATATATATATATATATATATATATATATATATATATATATATATATATATATATATATATATATATATATATATATATATATAGGAGGGATCAGATGACCCCCAAAAATAACCCCCAAAATGCCCCCTATCAAAAATCCTATGCCCCCCATTTTTTCGGAAGATCCGAACCGGTCATCTTGATCTCCACCCTCTAAATACCTGACCCACCAATTTTCAACCCGATCCCATGTGTTTTGCCCGTTCATCAACCATTCGCAAAAGTTCTGTTCATGCGAAACCGTTAAATTTGGGTCGGATGGATGAACGAGCAAAACACATGGGATCGGTTTGAAAATTGGTGGGTCAGGTATTTAAAGGGTGGAGATCAAGATGAACGGTTCGGATCTTCCGAAAAAATGGGGGGCATAGGATTTTTGATAGGGGGTCATTTTTGGGGGTTATTTTTGGGGGTCATTTGATCCCTCCTCATATATATATATATATATATATATATATATATATATATATATATATATATATATATATGAAATTAAGCCTCATATACGGCCTCGAAAACTTTACCCTCCGTTATTTTTTTCCAGACAATTGAAAGCATTCATTTTGAATTTCATATTCTAAAACACCAAAACACCAACTATCGAGTAAACACAAGGGGGTTTGTTCGTTCATCCACTTGTCGCAAATGTTCAATTCATGCAAACCCATTAAATTTGTGACGACGGGATGAATTTGCAAAATCCCTTGGGTTCACCCGTTATTCGGTATTTTCAGGCAAAACGTGCACATGCTGTAGGAATATTGTGCCCTCGAGGCCATTTATTCCTGTGTGAATAGCACAAACATCTTGTTCGAAATAACAGTAAGCTGTTTGGTAATAATTTATCTAAGTTATATTGTAATGTAGTCAAACATTAGATATCAACTTAGGTAAAGTCCTGAGACTTTATGCAAGGTCAAACGGGTATCGAGATGAGTATCTCGATCATGGAGAAACGTTTGACCGTCTGTAGCATAAGTCTAAAATGGTTCGTGGTCGCAGATGTTCCGAGACAAGGATATCGAAACATCGGATAGACCATTGTGTCTTAGTCTTCACCGTTTAGCGGTGGCGATGATCTCATGATCGCTTGACTTGGCGAAGTCGAAGACGAGACACAGGTGCTCATTAGAATGAGTTCACTGAACGATCCACTAGAGTTATCATATGGTTATATTGACCAATCTGTCAGTGATAACTCTGAGTGATGATAGGATAGTTGGTCTTTTGACTTGAGGTCATTTTGACAAACCTGTGCGTGAACGGTGGCACTTATATCAACTGACCTAGCTTCGAGGCAATGCCTGTCGAAAGGTCTTTTGATTGGGTGTCACTTGAAACGTATGAGGCGAGTAATGACCAAGAAAGGATTCGTCTCTCCCGGTCAATGGGAGTTAGTGTCGTAGGTTAGTTCGGTCTTTAGTAAAAACTCTGCGCAGAGTATGTTGGAAGAAGTCCAACATTTATTGACTAAAGATCGATAGAAACTAACCAGAGTCAAGTTATTGGGGTTGACAGTTTGACCGTACCCCAGACTTGATCTACACGACATATTTAAGACGAAGAGACTATAACTGCGGAATTCATCACGGAAACAGTCAGGTGGTCCCGACAATACTCATGTCAATGAGTCAACCACATAATGATGATTCCTGAAGCAGGGACGGCAACCACTGCTCGTGGTCACTGCCGTATAGGGCTTCGAGCCCAACCTGTTGTAAGGGTCAGGCTGTAGGGTCTCACACAGAGTGCAACGCTTCGTCTAGTAATAGGTAGAAATTAGTTAGGGAGAATATTTTGCATTTTTGATGCAAGGGATGAAATGATTGCATTTGATGCAATATGATAATTTAAGCTTAGATAAGGATTACTTTGCATTTGATGCAAAAGCGATTAAATGTGTATTAAATTGTTTAATACAATATTTAATAATATAAACGCAAGGAAAAGTTCACGGGTAAGACGGAAATATTCCGGTCTAGACCCAGATTCGAACGGCGTCCAAATCGGACACCAAATGCTCAAGTTAGAGCCAAAACAGCCCAACGAGTCAGACCAGGCAGACCCAGACCAGTCTGGTCTAGTCTGCTGGTCAAGCCCAGAAAAGACAGACCTGGGCAAGCCCAGGCACTGGCCTGGACCTGCCCAAGGCCTAGGCAACTGCCCAGGCGCGGGCCTGGGCAAGCCCAGGCCGCCCAGGCCCGCCTGGGCTCTAACCAGCGCCTGGGCAGAGCCCAGGCGCAGGCCTCGGCCCGCCCAGGCCGCCTCGGCGAGCCCAGGCGTGGACCTGGGCTCGCCCAGGCGGCTGGGCGAGCCCAGGCGCGACCTGGGCTCTGCCCAGGCGCGTCTAGGGCAATATTGGCACACGTTGGATGCGTGGGGCCCACCCATGGGCCCCACCTCTAGGGTTTTGAACTCTAAGTGTGCTGAATCAAATGACGGCTCAGTGTTTGCGAAAAACTAGCCTAGGGCTGATCTTTGGACACTCAATTGGAGGGTCAAACGAACTCCGATTGACGAACGGTTTTTTCCTATGCGTTCACCGTTGAACGCTTGTCGTATTGATAGGTTGTATCGATCCTGAAGCTCAACGGTGAGTGAGTTAAAATTCACGGAAGTTTACACTTTGTGAAGTGCAAACTAACTTGATTTTAATTAACTCATTATTTAGTCCCACATCGGATTTTGAGAAAAGGGGAGAGTCCGCCGCCTATATAAATAGGGGTCTCCCCCCTTCCTCAAAACTCGTCCCAAGCTCTAGATCTGAGCGGATCTCGTAAATGTTGGAGCACGCTCGGATCTAAGCTTAAATAAATATTTCTCTTCTCCCTAAATTTCTGCCTTACTCCTGCGGGCTCTAGCAAAGCCACAAAGGAGTTCGGATTCTGAATCTGAAATCTTGGCGGAGGTTTCACTCGCGTGAAACTTTCTTCGGCGCGTGGTTGGCTCGGCGGCACGGGGATTGATCGCCTCGGGATGCGGAGCGGTTCGAGGAGCGGTTCGGGGAGCGGTTCAAGGAGCGTCTCGGCGTGGGACTGGAGCAGCTCGGAAGACGGCGCGGAACATCTCGCCTGCTCCAGGGCTGAGATTCCGGGTATGTGGCTAAAGTATTTTATTAGCATTAGTTTAGTTTAATCGCAGTAGGCTAGATCCTTCTTGGGATGGTCAGATCCATCCCAAGTCGGCATAGATCTTGGCATAGGGTCTTGGACCTTAGGGCTAAGTTAAAATTGTTTTAACTGCATGTTAATTAGTTAACATAGGTTTTTCTTCCGCTGCTATTGTTTTGTGTCTATGTTCCGTCCAACTTAGGACGGGACTAGAATTTTTGTGCCCTAAGGGACCGCGAATTCCCCTACAGTGGTATCAGAACCTAGGTTTGCGTAGCGATCTAGGTACTGCTATTTGATTAAACGTGTTAATGCTTTTAAATACTTTCAAAAGTTTTTAAAGTTATGAGATAATATTTTAAAAATGTTTTAGATGTTCAAAAAATCTTTTTGATAAATTTTGAACATGGAAATTTTTTAAAATGACATTTTAAAATTTATGTGATAATTTTTAAAACCAATTTTAAATCTTTTAAAATTTATGCGATAAGTTTAAATTGCCTAAAATTTTTATTTGATAAATTTTTAAGCTTGAAAGTTTTTAAAATGATGTTTTAATTTTATGAGATAATTTTAAAACTGATTTTAAAGATTAAAATTTTTATGCGATAAATTTTTTTTTAAGTAGCATGCAAATTTATGATTTTAAAATTAAGTTTTTATGAGATAAAAATAAAATAATTTCAAAATCATATTTTAAATTTAATTGTTAAATTTATGTTTGCATGCAAAAATTGTTTATGCGATAAACTTAGTATATTTAAATGTTAAATAGTTGTGCACTATCTTTATGCGATAAATTAGTGTAGCTTTATTTTAATGGCTTGTTTATCTTGTCCCTTATTTGATAACACAAGACAACCCTTTAGGTTAGCCATTAAAAATGATTAAAATTTATTACTTAAATTTTAATGACATGCTATGTTTTAATAAATCATTAACAACAATATTAAGACCTAATTCCTGATTAGGGTAGTCCTTTAAATGATTTTTAAATTCTAATTGTTATAATTAATTTTCATTAAAGGACTTCGCTTCTAGCGTTGTTAATAAAATTTATTAAAATCCTAATAACGATTAGGGTAGCACGTGAACCTTATAGTTGATAAGGACCTTAATAAAAGTTATTAAACAAATCCTAAAAATTTTGAATTTAAGGATTCAACTAGTTGATAGGATTAATTAGTTGTTAATAAAAGCTGTTTAGTCTATGGCATACATACAAAAATGACAAGCTTCATTCAATGGACCATGATCCAGTCAATGTGCTTGGCTAAGAGTTCTGGGTCAACCCTTGCTAGTCCAAGGGGTAGTGATCCTGGCTTAGTCAATTCCCTGGCTGAGTTCCGCTGGACCGCAATGTCGCGAATCATGATTGTATGACACCCTGGACTATATCTAAGTCAAATACGTTAATGATCTTTTTCAAGATTAGCCGTAGCCCTCCTTGTTTTAGGGGTTAGCAACTATAGGGCCCGTGTTACAGTTGTTGAGATACACTCAAGCTGTGACATGGCAACCTTGTAGAAACTAACTCCTTAAATACATAAGATGAAATCTTGACTAACCCTAACCGTCGTCTCGTACCCCGAGCGCCGGCGTAAGTTAAGTTAACGATGTAGTCTGACTTGATGTAAGTCTAAGACCTGACCCAAACCGACGTGTCGTGCATACACCGAGCTGAGGGGCAAGTCAGGCTAGACATGAAAACAAGGGTCCGACTAGACTAGACATTGTGATTTGGATGAGCACACTCATGATCACGAATGGCTAGGGGCAAAAACCGATTAAGAGAGTCATATCCGATATGATCGATGAAGAGTCATCTTCCGATCACAGAGTCAATCAACTTGTTGAGCTACACTCAAGGTTGTTTAGACTCAAGGTGATTGGAACTCTTACCCATTAATTTTAAATCGATTAAATCGTTCGTTATTAAGCTTTAAAACGTTCGTAAAATTAGTGGGAGGATATAGATAGATAAAAGCCAATCTACCTATATTTAATATTGAACATATGCTAAAACTAGGGCAAGACTATGTTTACCGTAGGAATTAAAATATAATATTTTAATAAGTTAATTGGTCAAAAGTTGTTTAATTGAATATCAAGTTAAATTCTAATTGATATAATTAAACTATATTCTCGTTGACATTAAATGACCTTCTAAAGAACAGACTTAAGAAATATGATTTCATTAAGTTCTGGGTCCAATAAATAAATTAAAGCTACATGTCACTCGTCTCTATATGAGGCAGCTTGAACATATGGGACATTCAAAGTATGTTTCTCCCTACAACTTGTCGAGCTACCCTCAAGGTTGTATGGACAAACAATTTTGATCCGCAAAGTTCGAAAATTCGATCAAACCGTTTGAGTCGAATACGAGTGCATGAGCGATGCAAGACTATGTATCCCAACCGGATCTTGAGACAAGCAACTTCTTGAGCTACACTCAAGATTGCAAAGCTCAAGCGTTTGGATACATAAGTTGCTTGCATAGCTATTTATTTATGTTGATATCTAAATGTGATTTAGAAAAGGAAGAAGGCACTTCGGAGTCAAATGAGAAAGTTAGTTTAATTTATCATTAGTAGAGGCATAAGTAGGAGGAAAAGAAAACGTGACGTATTTTGATGTCACATTTCGGAATAAGTTGTTATACAAAAGACGTTTAACACATTTTGACGAATGTCGTCACATTGCTTCTGAAGTAATGTTTTGTGTTAAGTAATTTGTAAATAACTATATATATATATATTAAATGTTAATACACAAGATAGTAGCAAACTTATATGGTAAAATTAGACTAGGCCGTATCAAGAGATTAAGCTTCACAAGTCACATAAAGAGGGGTCTAACCTCTCGTATTATGAAGTCTACGGACACTTGTGAGTCTTAGCCTCTTAGATACAATGGCCGAAACCCATCTGTGAGACAGTGGGAGAATGAGTTGTCGAACTCAGTCTAGTACATACTGATGTACCCGAGTCTAGATTAACCAAAATAAGTTATTCGTATATTTTATTAAGACACGTGTTCTTGATGAAACACAAGTCTGATAAAATAAAGAACGAAATGACTAAAGTATTTAAACTGATTCGATCAGATCGAATGGTCAAATACTTAGCTAAATAAAATCTTGTGTAATTAAAAGAAAATGTGATTTTCTCTCAGATCAAGTCTGTTAACACATCGGTGTGTTAAAAGGTATGAATCACACTTAGTTAGACTTGGTGCGATCCATAAATAAGTGACTCTGAGTTAACTCCTCCCTCTGGGTTAAGTCCCAGATATTAATGCCTAGGTTTTGATAATGTTCTATAAAGACATTATCAATGATATATTCAATAAATCAATCGTAAGGAAGTTGTATTATTACTCGAATCTCGTGAGACGGATTGTCGAGTTAGACATCATAACTGATGATGACTTAGTCAACTTCTAGGATGAAATTCGGAGTAGTAACTCCGATTTAAAACTTGATGCAGGTCCGTGTGCGTAAATAAATTTGAGAATTTAGTTTACGTGCCCAAGGAAAATGTTTCCTCACTTTCTGCAAGTAAATCTTTAAGTTGAAAGATTGGTGCAGAAAAGAAAATAGTGAAGTACAATAATGTTGGACGGGAACAGTTTTCATCCTAATTTCTTTAAAACGGATTATGATGAAACCGGTTTCGCCAACAGATGTGTACAAATCTACTCGGACCAAAGCCGATGTAAAACGCTTAAGTTGACCATGAAAATTTGCGCATTCACTTATAAATTCGTTTTTCTAAATATGATTTAGACGAACCAACTTATATGAATTAGCCAGATAGTTTTCAAGGTCAGTGGGAGCGTATAAATTACATGCGAGACATCAAAGGGATGGATCATTTATTTTGACAAAGTTATCAGAAGGCTTGATACTTTATCAGAAATAGATATGAGCCATTTGAAATGACCAATTACTAATTTAAAATTATTATCGTAAGGTACGATGAACTGGATAAGATCCGGGGAAATAAAATATTATAGATTCTGATAGACCAAGTGAATTATTTGAATGAGATTCAAATGGTTGGTCTAACATAAACATAGAAACCCCTTAAGTCTATAGTGTAGACGGTTTTAGCAGATCCACTCACGAAGGCTCTACCACATGAAGTCGGGAAAACTTATGTGTAAAACGGTATAAGATACCGAGATAAATGGGCCTGAGTGCAAGTGGGAGATGTAGGAATATTGTGCCCTCGAGGCCATTTATTCCTGTGTGAATAGCACAAACATCTTGTTCGAAATAACAGTAAGCTGTTTGGTAATAATTTATCTAAGTTATATTGTAATGTAGTCAAACATTAGATATCAACTTAGGTAAAGTCCTGAGACTTTATGCAAGGTCAAACGGGTATCGAGATGAGTATCTCGATCATGGAGAAACGTTTGACCGTCTGTAGCATAAGTCTAAAATGGTTCGTGGTCGCAGATGTTCCGAGACAAGGATATCGAAACATCGGATAGACCATTGTGTCTTAGTCTTCACCGTTTAGCGGTGGCGATGATCTCATGATCGCTTGACTTGGCGAAGTCGAAGACGAGACACAGGTGCTCATTAGAATGAGTTCACTGAACGATCCACTAGAGTTATCATATGGTTATATTGACCAATCTGTCAGTGATAACTCTGAGTGATGATAGGATAGTTGGTCTTTTGACTTGAGGTCATTTTGACAAACCTGTGCGTGAACGGTGGCACTTATATCAACTGACCTAGCTTCGAGGCAATGCCTGTCGAAAGGTCTTTTGATTGGGTGTCACTTGAAACGTACGAGGCGAGTAATGACCAAGAAAGGATTCGTCTCTCCCGATCAATGGGAGTTAGTGTCGTAGGTTAGTTCGGTCTTTAGTAAAAACTCTGCGCAGAGTATGTTGGAAGAAGTCCAACATTTATTAACTAAAGATCGATAGAAACTAACCGGAGTCAAGTTATTGGGGTTGACAGTTTGACCGTACCCCAGACTTGATCTACACGACATATTTAAGACGAAGAGACTATAACTGCGGAATTCATCACGGAAACAGTCAGGTGGTCCCGACAATACTCATGTCAATGAGTCAACCACATAATGATGATTCCTGAAGCAGGGACGGCAACCACTGCTCGTGGTCACTGCCGTATAGGGCTTCGAGCCCAACCTGTTGTAAGGGTCAGGCTGTAGGGTCTCACACAGAGTGCAACGCTTCGTCTAGTAATAGGTAGAAATTAGTTAGGGAGAATATTTTGCATTTTTGATGCAAGGGATGAAATGATTGCATTTGATGCAATATGATAATTTAAGCTTAGATAAGGATTACTTTGCATTTGATGCAAAAGCGATTAAATGTGTATTAAATTGTTTAATATAATATTTAATAATATAAACGCAAGGAAAAGTTCACGGGTAAGACGGAAATATTCCGGTCTAGACCCAGATTCGAACGGCGTCCAAATCGGACACCAAATGCTCAAGTTAGAGCCAAAACAGCCCAACGAGTCAGACCAGGCAGACCCAGACCAGTCTGGTCTAGTCTGCTGGTCAAGCCCAGAAAAGACAGACCTGGGCACGCCCAGGCACTGGCCTGGACTTGCCCAGGGCCTGGGCAACTGCCCAGGCACTGGCCTGGACCTGCCCAGGGCCTGGGCAAGCCCAGGCCCGCCTGGGCTCTGACCAGCGCCTGGGCAGAGCCCAGGCGCAGGCCTCGGCCCGCCCAGGCCGCCTCGGCGAGCCCAGGCGTGGACCTGGGCTCGCCCAGGCGGCTGGGCGAGCCCAGGCGCGACCTGGGCTCTGCCCAGGCGCGTCTAGGGCAATATTGGCACACGTTGGATGCGTGGGGCCCACCCATGGGCCCCACCTCTAGGGTTTTGAACTCTAAGTGTGCTGAATCAAATGACGGCTCAGTGTTTGCGAAAAACTAGCCTAGGGCTGATCTTTGGACACTCAATTGGAGGGTCAAACGAACTCCGATTGACGAACGGTTTTTTCCTATGCGTTCACCGTTGAACGCTTGTCGTATTGATAGGTTGTATCGATCCTGAAGCTCAACGGTGAGTGAGTTAAAATTCACGGAAGTTTACACTTTGTGAAGTGCAAACTAACTTGATTTTAATTAACTCATTATTTAGTCCCACATCGGATTTTGAGAAAAGGGGAGAGTCCGCCGCCTATATAAATAGGGGTCTCCCCCCTTCCTCAAAACTCGTCCCAAGCTCTAGATCTGAGCGGATCTCGTAAATGTTGGAGCACGCTCGGATCTAAGCTTAAATAAATATTTCTCTTCTCCCTAAATTTCTGCCTTACTCCTGCGGGCTCTAGCAAAGCCACAAAAGAGTTCGGATTCTGAATCTGAAATCTTGGCGGAGGTTTCACTCGCGTGAAACTTTCTTCGGCGCGTGGTTGGCTCGGCGGCACGGGGATTGATCGCCTCGGGATGCGGAGCGGTTCGAGGAGCGGTTCGGGGAGCGGTTCAAGGAGCGTCTCGGCGTGGGACTGGAGCAGCTCGGAAGACGGCGCGGAACATCTCGCCTGCTCCAGGGCTGAGATTCCGGGTATGTGGCTAAAGTATTTTATTAGCATTAGTTTAGTTTAATCGCAGTAGGCTAGATCCTTCTTGGGATGGTCAGATCCATCCCAAGTCGGCATAGATCTTGGCATAGGGTCTTGGACCTTAGGGCTAAGTTAAAATTGTTTTAACTGCATGTTAATTAGTTAACATAGGTTTTTCTTCCGCTGCTATGATTTTTGTGTCTATGTTCCGTCCGACTTAGGACGGGCATAGAGTTTTTGTGCCCTAAGGGACCGCCAATTCCCCAACAATATACATATACATATATACATATACATACATACATATACATACATCTATTCTATAAAATAGGGATGGTATCAAGAGAAATTGGATAAGAGAAATTGGATAAGAGAATATGGACAAGAGTATACATATACATATATACATATACATACATACATACATATCTATTCTATAAAATAGGGATGTTCTCAAGAGAAATTGGATAAGAGAAATTGGATAAGAGAAATTGGATAGGAGAAATTAGATAAGAGAATTTGAACAAGAGAAATTGGATAAGTGATGAGATTTTGAGAGATAAGAGAAGAGGTGGGAAATTTTGCACATACAACCCCGGGTTTTGCATTTTTGCCCCTGGACCCTCCACACACACACCCACACTTTTTATTCTTCCCCCCTTCCCGACCATTTTTTAGTCCACGTGCACTTGGGCACGGGTTATTTGCTAGTATATATATATATAGTCCAAAAGGCCGAAGTACATCTTGGCCGAGAGGTGAGCCTCATGTGTGTGTGTGTGTGTGTTTGTTTGTGTGTGTGTGTGTTTGTGTGTGTGTGAAATTAAGCCTCATATACGGCCTCCAAAACTTTAGCCTCCGTTATTTTTTTTCAGACAATAGAAAGCATTCATTTTGAATTTCATATTCTAAAACACAAAAAACACCAACTATTGAGTGAACACAAGGGGGTTTGTTCGTTCATCCACTTGTCCCAAATGTTCAATTCATGCACACCCATTAAATTTGTGACGACGGGATGAATTTGCAAAATCCCTTGGGTTCACCCGTTATTCGGTATTTTCATGCAAAACGGGCCCATGCGACATATGAGAGATCTCTCAAATATTCATTTGAAAGTCGATTGTAAAGCCCAAATAATCCATCGGCATCCCGCCGTTTAATTTCGACTCGACTCTGAGCTACCAGGTAAAGAGGGTGGGGTTCCGGTGACGCGAATTTCATCTGAATCTAGTCTAGATATTAGGCTTCTGATTTGTATTAAATCATGATCAGGTTCGGGTGTGCCCATATATGGATCCGATGAAACCGGGGCCGGCCCACCCGTTTGCTACCGCAGTCCTTGCACCAATGCTAACAAGGAGTGGGCAGAGAAAGCCAATGTGTACATACATGGAATTAAAAGATGTACTGGTTCAATGAACGTACAGAACTATAACTAGAATACAAAATGGGTTCGTGTATACCCAATAATACAAGAGATCAGCGAGAGTAGGCTTCTGTCAGGAATCAAAAAAAAGCCAGCTTGGTGTTGTGTGCAGTTTGTTGCATAACAGGGGGACAGAGAAGGCAGAGGACGAGACAAATGGCGGGATGAGAAAGGGGCTGCTTTGAGTCAGAGGATAATCAAATTAAACAGGGTCGTCGGAGATGAATCATGCATGAAACCACGTGCTGGCCCATTGTTTTATGATGTAGTCTGTTGCCGACCCTTTTTTTTATATATCGAAAAGTTGGAATCGTGCTCTCAGACTTTTACGAAGAAGGGCTGGATGATTTTCATATGTACACCAGTTTGGTTTTATTTGATGTGACGATGGTTTTCGTTATTTATATTTTTAGGGTAAGTAATTCAAATTATCATTAACATTTCCTTAAAGATCGATGAAGTAACTTTTTTTTTTTTTGCATTAGTCAACATCTTCACGTTTTCAGCAGTATGAGCCCTGAGAACTAACATAGAACCTATAGAGTACATAATAATACCATTATAGGTAGTAGACATATTTGCCACCACAAACTTGGCCTATAGAGTACATGTTCTATTTCCTTTGCCCATCGTCATTAGTGGTACGCATAGAATTCAATTCTTCCAATATAAAATACCTGATACTAAAATGTATTACGCATTATATACTTTTGGGAGGAAATGTGATACCTTTACATGGGATGAGACCAATCTCTCTTTGGAAGACGGCTGCATGCTCCTTTGACTGGATCTGCACACCATAGACAAACAGGTGTTATGAGGATGTTGGAATGGCCCCTGATCTAAACTCATCTGATACTAAAGTTAGATACGAGTCGCCACCTGTTAGAGTGCGTGACCCGAATCCCTTTTTTTTTTTACCCGACCCGAAGAGCTCGCGGTGCGACATTTAATGGGAAAATTTTCAGGGCTCTGTGGTGGTAACGGATGGACCTTTCTAATGTTGCACATATAAATATGATGTAATATAGGGTTTCGGCTTCAACCTCTTCTTGCACTTCTCCTTTTGTACCAGATTTTCGATATAGTGAATTTCTCTCATCTGCCCGTGGTTTTTCCCCGTCTTGGTATTTTCACGTAAATCTGTGTGTTCTTTGTTTGTGTTTTTCATTTCATGTTCTTGATCAATCTCGTAACAAGTGGTTTCAAAGCGAGGTTCGATTTTCGCTAATGGCAACAATGAAATACGACATTCCGCTTTTGGATCGCAACACCAGATTTTTGCTATGGCAGGTCAAGATGCGGGATGTCCTCGTGCAGATGGATTTGGACAATGCGCTACTAGGGTTTGATAAGATGCTCTCGTCTTGGATGCCGGAGGAAAAACATCGTAAGGATCGAAAGGCCCTATCTCAAATTCACCTTCATCTGTCGAATCAGATTTTACAGGATGTTTTGAAGGAGAAAACAGCCGCTGCTTTGTGGTTGAAGTTGGAGCAGTTGTGCATGACGAAAGGTCTAACCATCAAACTGCATCTGAAGCAGCGATTATATTCTCACTGTATGTCTGAAGGTACGTCTGTGGATGAACACTTAACTATCTTTAAGGAGATTGTCTCAGATCTTGAGACCATAGAGGTTAAGTATGAAGAAGAAGATTTATGATTGATTCTATTGTGTTTGCTGCCTTCTTCATATATGACTTTCAAAGCTACTATTTTATAGTCGTGATAGTCTAACCTTGGATGAAGTTTATGATGCTCTATTCTCCAAGGAGAAGATGAAGCAGCTTATGACAAGATCTGAAGGTCAGGGAGCGGGTCTTATTGTTCGAGGGAGGACATATGAGAGGAATTTAGGAGGTGAGGTGAGAGGCAGATTGAAATCTAGCAACAGAGATAAGATTTGCAGGTACTGTAAGAAAAAGGGGCGCATAAAATCTGAATGTTATAAGTTGCAGAATAAGAATAAAAGAGCTGCTGGTAATCAGAAAGTAAAACAACAGGAAAAATCCGATGAAGCTGGTATTGCTGAAGATAATCCCAGTGAGGGGGAGCTACTAATTGCTTCTGATGATGACAACAAACCTTGCGAGGATTGGATTCTGGATTCAGGTTGTACATTTCATATTTGTCCTAACCGAGACTGGTTTTCAACATATGAAACTGTCTCTAAAGGTGCAGTGTTGATGGAAAATAATGCATCTTGCAAGTTAGTTGGCATTGGGACGGTCAGAATTAAGATGTTTGATGGAATTGTCAGGACACTTGGTGATGTAAGACACGATCCAGATCTGAACAGGAATATCATATCCTTGAGTACTCTTGATTCTAAAGGGTACATGTACACTGGTGAAGGTGAAGCTCTAAAGGTTAGCAAAGGTGCCCTTGTTGCAATGAAAGGACAGAGAAAGTCTGCAAACTTATATGTCTTGCAGGGTTCTACAGTTACAGGTGATGCAGCAGTTACTACGCCTTGCTTGTCAGATGATGAAGTTACTCGACTTTGGCATATGTGTCTTGGACATATGAGTAAGAATGGAATGGCTGAATTGAGCAAAATAGGAATTCTTGATGGTCAGAGCATCAGTAAATTGAAGTTCTGCGAGCATTGCTTTTTTAGGAAGCAGAAGAGAGTTAGATTCATGAAAGGCATCCACAATACAAAGGGTATACTTGATTATATACATTCTGATCTTTGGGGACAATCTAGGGTGCCTTTTAAGGGAGGCGCTAATTATATGCTCACCATCATTGATGATTTTTCCAGAAAAGTTTGGGCGTTCTTCTTGAAGCAGAACAGTGATGTGTTAGCTACTTTAAAGAGTAGAAGACTATGATTGAGAAGCAAACATGGAAGTAGATAAAATGTCTCAACACTGATAACGACTTGGAGTTTTTTTCTTATGAGCTTAATGTTTTATGCAAATCAGAAGGAATCATGAGACATCATACAGTTCATCATCTCCGCATGAAAAAGGTGTGGCAGAGCGCATGAATAAGATATTGATGGGCTCTCCAATGCAGGTTTAGCTAAGTTTTTCTGGGCCTAAGCCGCTTCTTTAGTTTCCTTCCTTGTTAATCGCTCTCCATCAGCTGCCATCAAAAAGAAGACTCCACAAGAGGTATGGTCTGTACTCCTGCTAGCTATTCTGATTTGAAGGTTTTTGGTTGTTCTGTATATGCTTATGTTAATAATGGGAAACTGGAACCTAGATCTATAAAGTGTGTCTTTATTGGCTATAAATCTGGTGTTAAGGGATATAAATTATGGTGTCCAGAAACTGGAAATTTCTTAATCAGTAGGGATGTTATTTTTGATGAAACTACAATGCTTTTGACTCGTCTTCTAGAGATACGAGTGACAAAATCCAGTAGAAATCAAGCACGCAGGTTGAGTTTGAGATTCAGTCAGGACTTATACCAAACTCTACATCTCAGTTCAGTTCAGAGATGCAGGATGGTGCTGCTCCTCACCACCATGAGTCGCCCCACAGTATTCTATTGCTAAAGACATGCCTAGGAGAGATATAAGGCCTTCGCAAAGGTTTTGTGAGGCTGATTTGGTTGCTTATGCCTTAAATGTGACCGAAGGTATTGATTCTAGTGAAGAACCTTCTACATACTCAGATGCAGTTAATTGTAATGATTCCGGTATATGGATGATTGCCATGCAAGAGGAGATAAAATCACTTCATAAAAATGACACATGGGACTTAGTACGATTACCTAAGGATACGAAAGATGTTCATTGCAAATGGGTATTTAAACGGAAGGAATGAATACCAGAAGTTGAAGAAGCCAGGTATAAAGCAAGACTAGTTGCAAAAGGCTGTAGCCAGGTTCCAGGTGTAGACTTCACAGATGTGTTTTCTCCAGTTGTGAAACATAGTTTGATTCGAACTTTGCTTGGTTTGTTTCCATGCACGATTTTGAACTTGAGCAGTTGGTGTGAAGACAGCTTTCTTACATGGAGAGCTTGAGGAGGACATATTCATGCAGCAGCCAGATAGCTTTATAGCCTCAGGAAAGGAAGACTTTGTTTGCTTGTTAAAAAAGTCTGTTTATGGCCTTAAGCAATCGCCTAGGCAATAATGTTGGATCTTGATCCTAGCCTAGAGGGGGGGTGAATAGGCTTATAAAATAATTCGTGCAACCCACGAACAAACTCACGCAGTTATAGCAGCAGCAGAGTAAATAAAATGCAGACACAGAGTACACAACAGATTTACCCTGGTTCGGTCGTCCCAACGACCTACTCCAGCCCCGAAAGCAGATATTAGTATTGAATAGCGCAATAGGTACAAAACCACAAGTTAGAGCACGCTCAGAGTACCCTCTGTAGAGGAATATGCCCTCAGATCATTTGTATTTGATGTAAATGAAAATTTAAGCCTAGATAGGGACTAATTTGCATATGATGCAAAAGAGATTAAATGTGTCTTAAATTGTTTAAGACTATATTTAATTAAATAAACGCGTTGAAAAGGTTACCTAGATGATGGGATCGTCCCGCTCTAAACGCAGGTTCAAACCACGTCAAAAACGGAGTCCAAATGCACAAGTTATAGCCAAAACAAGTCAGCCCAAACTGTTGGGCTGAAACCAGCAAAAATGGAGGCCCACCAAGCCCGAATTTTCTGGTTAGGGTTTTTTGAAACCTGGCATTTTCTTGACGGCTACGTTTCTAAGAGAAGCATGACTTTTGGCTAACTTTAGACAATTGTTTGAAGGGTCAAACGGACTCGGATTGACGAGCCGTTTTTTCCTACGCGTTCACCATTGAACCCTCTTCGATTTGGTAGGTTGTACCAACATTGAAGCTCAACGGTGAGGGAGTTAAAATTCGAGGAAGTTTGCCCTTTGTGAAAGGCAAACTAACTTGATTTAATTACTCCCAAATTAATAGTCCCACCTCGGTTGTGGAGAAAAGGGGAGAGTCAGCCGCCTCTATAAATAGAGGCCCTCCCCCTTCCTCATAACTCGTCCCAAGCTCTAGATCTGAGCGGCTCTTGTAAATGTTGGAGCACGCTCGGATCTAAACTTAAATTAATATTTCTCCTCTCCCTATAAATTTCTGCCTTGCTCCTGAGGGCTCTAGCAAAGCCGCAAAGGAGTTCGAATGCGGATCCGAAATCTAGGCGGAGGTTTCACTCGCGTAAAACTTTCTTCAGCGCGTGGTTGGTGTTGAGTATTGGATTTCTCCCTACTTGGTGTTAATGATGAGCAAACATAAATACTTGTGACTAATCCCCTATTTTGCAGTTAATCCATTGCCTAAGCTTACTATGAAGATCAACTAGCAATGGATGACTCACAAACGTGATTGAAGGCAAATGATATGAATTGGATGATTGTAGATTGATGATTGAAGCTCTGTAAAGACTTCAAGCTCATACGATGGAAAGAAGAGATTATTCGTCAATGTAAATTTTCTTTTATCTCTTCTAGTATGTAGCTTAGAAGTAGAACTATGATAGAGCACTCACACACATCTACTTTCGGTCATAGGACATCTCTAGACCTTTGTCCTTTGATCTCAATTCAATTCTCTTTTATTTGTGCTAGGATTGTTCATAACAGCCGACTGCTTAACAGTTTACAGTCGCCTGTCTCAAAAACAGTCGCCTGTGTTTTGTTCTACAGTCGCCTGTTATGCACAGACTATTACAATGCAGTTTTTGGGTCCTCTCTGATTATCTCGCATAGGCTACTGTTGAACGTTTATCAGGTGCCTGTCTTAGCAACAGTCGACTGTGAATGGTTCATCAGTCGCATGTCTCTCCTTGCCCAAACTCTGTTTGATCCGATTTCTACGGCCAGTCGACTTATGCTGTATATACAGTTAACTGTCTATTAGATCAGTCGACTGTCTATGCTGCAACAGTCGCCTGTCTGTAAGTCTATTCTTTTACTCAGCTCTCTGAAAATTTCTCCTGTCTGTGACAGTCGTCTGTTTAAGGATATACAGTCGCATGTTCTGATTGACAGTCGACTGTGTTCCTTGTATCAGTCGTCTGTCCTGTATCTTATGAGATTTCCAGTATTTTATCTAACTTACGCTTCCCTCGGCCAGTCGCCTGTCGAAAAATGTACAGTCGCATGTTGGTTTTACAGACGACTGTCTTGGCTTCATCAGTCGACTGTCCACGTGGTAAGTTACCGTTATGAATTCTCACCTACCCTTGCTGACTGTGCAACAGTCGACTGTGCTTTGTTCAACAGTCGACTGTCGCAAGTTCAGATTATATCCGTTGAGATTTTTCTCCCGGATTTCGATTGGGTTTTTGCCTAAACTGTTTTGTGGATTTAAGAAAGCTATAAATAGAGCTTCTACTATTTCATTGGAAGGTTACTCATTCATTGCAAAATCTTTTAAGCTTTCATTTCCAAAGATCAAAGCTTTCAAATCCAAAGCCCTAAGTATTTCCAAATCTTGTTCTCTTGCTCTCCAACCTAGAACCAAAGATTGATCTTCTAGGCATTTGGTGCAGTCAAGAGAAAGGGCTTTTCTCCTCTCCTCCAAGAGATTTCTTCAACACACATCACACTTCTCCTTCAAGTTCTACTTCAAGGCATAGGTGATTGTAAGTGTTGCTTTCAGATTTCATAACTTCTTTATTTGAATTGTGCTCTCGGTTGTGATAGTGGTTTTTTGCTTGCTCCCTGGTTGTGGGAGTCAAGGACATCGATTATATTCGATTGCACTTGTAGGGTTGCTACAAGTGGGTTTTAAGGAAACCTCAAGTTAGGGTTCTAACTTAAGTATCCGGTGGTATCCGGGTGGTAGGGGCGTAGGATTACCGGGAACAAGTCGGGAGTTGACTTGGGTAATCCGAACCCTTGAAACATAACTGCGTTTGCGTGAGTTTCTCTTTGGGTTGTTTTTCTATTCCGCACTATTTGTTGGATTGCATTTTATTTGGCGTAAATTCCTTTTAAATTTGCATAAACAATATTCAACACCCCTTCTAGTGTTTTCCCCATAGACATGGTCCTTACAATTGGTATCAGAGTGCAAGGTTTTATCTATGGCATCCAACAACAACAACGTTCCTCTGCCGCCTACATACAACAATCACGATCGTGATGGAGCGTCCACACTTTTCGAAGGTCAATCTACGATACGTCCTCCACGTTTCAATGGTACTAACTTTGGTTATTGGAAGTGTAGATGGAGACGTTCCTTAGGAGTGCTTCTCTTTGGAGAACTCTCCATAAGGAGTACGTCGAGCCCTCTGAAGATGATTTCGAGAAATGGACGACTTCCGAGAAGTCCGCCGAAGTCAACAACGCTAAAGCAATGAACGCTCTTCATTGTGCGTTGGACCCGAATGAGTTCAACAAGATATGCACATGTAAGAGTGCATATCAAATTTGGAACCATCTCATCGTCACCCACGAGGGAACGAATAAGGTAAAGCTTTCAAAGTTATATGTTGCCGTGCAAAACTTCGACTTGTTTCACATGCAGGAAAATGAGAGCATTGCATCGATGTACGGACGCTTTACTGACATCACAAATGAATTGGAAGCCCTTGGCCAAATCTACACCGAACCTGAAAAGGTAAGGAAGATTATTATAGGAATGACCTCCAAATGGGAAAGACGAGCAATCACCATTGAGGATGTCAATGACTTGAAGAACTACACCGTGGTGAATCTCATCGGGACTCTTATGTCTTACGAAGTAAGACGGGATAACCGATTGAAGATTCGAGCCATGATGAATCCCTCGGAGGCCAAGAAGAAAGCTTTGGTGTTCAACGCCAATTCGTCATCCTCCGAAAGTGATGAATCTGAGAACGAGATGGATTTGGGTGAAATGGCCCAAATGGTGAAGAAGTTCCAACGCTTCTTCCGCAAAGGTAAATTTCCCTCCAACAAACGTTTTGAATCTACTAATGCTACTTCCTCTCTTTGTTATAAGTGTAATAAGCCAGGGCACATCAAGAGGGATTGCCCAATGGTAAACAACAAAGAAAAGTGGAAGGCACCAAAGTACCACAAGTCCAATAAGAACAAGAAAGACAAGAAGAAATGACTCGTCGGTACCTTTGATGACTCAAGTGATGACTCATCAAGCGATTCCGATGATGAGAAGGGTGAGAGCGCCCACATGTGCTTCATGGCACTTGAAGACCCACTCTCGGATGAGAGTGATTCCGATACGGATAACACCGAGGTAACAATGGATGAACTTCGCATAGCCAATGAAGAACTATTTGCTAAATACCAATCTTTAATGCTTAGATACTCTAGCTTAAAGAAATCAAAAGTTAGCAAGTCATCCATTCCATGCATTATCAACAATGACACCATTGTTGATACTTTAACCCTTGAGAAAGCAAACTTAGCTTCTCAAAATGTCACATTGAGAAATGAGGTGAATTCCCTCAAATCTCAACTAGATCAAACACATCCCATGGATAATAGTGATCTAGTTATATGCCACACACAATTGGGATTAGAGAATGATTCTCTTAAAACCCAAGTGCACGAGCTCAAAGCACGGGTGTCCACCTTGGATACCAACATTTCTTCTTTAAAGGAGAAATATGAGCACATGTCCTCCCGTATTGTGAGATTCAATAAGGGACAAGGACAATTGGATGATTTGCTTGCAAATCAATTTCCGGCCACACATCGTGTTGGCCTTGGATTTGTAAAAGCTAATGCATCTAATGATCGCACCTCCTATAGTGGTGTCACTATAGATTTTGTGAGGCCTTCCTCCGGTGCATCCACAAGTGGTGTCAAAGACACTATAGGTAGCAATCCTACCAAGAATGTCACCACATCACTTTCTCTTCCTTTTGGCAAGAAACCCACTATGGGTGGAAACCAAAAGCAAGGTCATGCTTATATGTACACTAATACTCATCCACGTAGGAAACATCCTACTTCACAAATGGATAATCATGACACATTTTATGCTCCGTACCCACGGACACGTACACAACCACACATGAGAAATACTCATGTACGTGCTCCCACACACCCATATGCTCATACGCATCATTCTTTCATGTATGCTAATTCTCTACATGTCATGCATGATCAATATGCTTCATATAATATGCATGTTCCCAAGAATACATATCATTCTAGAATGTACAATGCATATCCTCCACCACATCTTTATGCTAGAAATCATGTTCCTAAGAAGCATGCACCACATAGAAATCCAACACATATGCATGCAACTAGGAATAGGACTCCCAAGGTGTACACTATTTGGGGTCCTAAGAACACTAGTCTAAATGTTAGGAATGCTTATGTTGATTCCTACTTTCATGATGTAATTAGAAATAGTAACTATGTTGGGAAGCGGAAGTCCACTTGGACTTGGCTTTCAAAGGGCTAATCCCCTTGGACCCAACAAACATTGGGTACCATAAGCTTATAGTATATTATATAGGTACCCAAGAGAAAGAAGAAGAGCAATAAATGCCTTATTAGCTCTAAAGGGAAAGGATGGATTCTTGATAGTGGTTGCTCCAAACACATGACGGGAGATCCCTCATTGCTCTCCGAAGTGATTAGCATCAAAGATGGTGCAACGGTCACTTTTGGAGGTAATCAAAAGGGAACCATCATTGGAGTAGGTATCGTTGGTAATCCTTCCAAACCCCTAATTACTAATGTTTATCTTGTTAGTGGTTTATGTCACAATCTCATTTCCTTAAGTCAACTTTGTGACAAAGGTAACAAGGTTAACTTCGGAGAAGGATTGTGTACTATTGTTGATTGTGATTCAAATGTTTTATTTTCCGGTATTAGGTGTAAAAATATTTATTATTTAAGCTTGCCTAAAACCGTAGAACATTGCTTAGTTGCTAACACAAGTGAACAACTATTATGGCATCGCCGTTTTGGCCATGTTCACTTCAAGCACTTATATAAGTTAGCTAAGCATGATCTAGTCAAAGGTTTTCCTAAGATTGTTTTTAATAAGAAAAACTTTTGTGATTCATGTCAAAGAGGTAAACTAAGTAAATCTTCATTTAAGCTAAAAGAAGGGATTACTTCTAAGAGGCCCCTAGAACTTCTACATCTAGATTTATTTGGGCCAACTAGAACCGTTTCTTTAGGTAATGCTCATTATGGACTAGTTGTCGTTGACGACTTTTCTAGATTTACTTGGGTTTCATTTTTAACTAATAAGAATGAAGCTCATGAAGAGTTTACCAAATTTGCAAAGAAGATTCAGAATCTTTTAGGATCCACCATTATCACTATTCGCAGTGATCATGGAGGAGAATTTGAGAATGAGCCTTTTACTAAGTTTTGTGATGACTCCGGGATAACTCATAACTTTTCCTTTCCTCGTGCACCACCACAAAATGGTGTTGTAGAAAGAAAGCATATGACTCTTATTGAGTGTGCTCGCACTATGCTCCATGATAGTCATTTAGGACTACAATTTTGGGCAGAAGCGGTGCACACGGCATGTTATGTGCTCAATAGAATCCTAGTGAGACCCCGAACAAACAAAACTTGTTTTGAGTTGTTTTACGATAAAAAGCCTCAAGTGAAATATTTTCGTGTCTTTGGTTCAAAATGTTTTATAAAGAACACCTTTGGTAATTTAGACAAATTTGAGCCAAGATCTGATGAAGGAATTTTTGTTGGATATTCCACACGTAGCAAAGACTACCGGATATACAACAAAACTTCTTCAACGATTGAGGAATCACTTCACGTATCTTTTTATGAAGATTTTGACTTTCCTCATGTTGATGATGATAATGTAGATATTCTTTGTGATTCTCTTAATAATGTTAAGATTAATGATAATATTGTTGAGACTAACACTTCTAACGAAGTTGTTGAAGTTGTTCCTAGTGATCCAGGTTTACCCAAAGCTTATCCAACCGTTCGCAACCATCCCCATAACCAAATTATTGGAGATATTGGTGTGGGTGTTCGAACGAGATCAAGAATTGAAGAATTCTCCCATTGCGCATTCGTCTCTACCATTGAGCCAAAGAACATTCAAGAAGCATGTGAGGATAGCTCTTGGATAGTGGCAATGGAAGAAGAACTAGCGCAATTCGAGAGAAATGAAGTTTGGGAACTTGTACCTCTTCCAAGTGGTCACCAAGCTATTGGGACCAAATGGATCTTCAAGAACAAGACGGATGAAAACGAGGTAATCACATGGAACAAAGCAAGGTTAGTAGCTCAAGGCTACCGGCAAGAGGAAGGTATTGATTTCGAAGAATCCTTTGCCCCCGTAGCTAGATTAGAAGCTATTAGGTTGCTTTTATCTTTTGCATCTCATAAGAATTTTAAATTATTTCAAATGGATGTTAAAAGTGCATTTTTAAATGGATTTGTAAATGAAGAAGTCTATGTTTCTCAACCTCCCAGTTTTATTCATGAGAAATTTCCAAACCATGTTTTCAAACTTAAGAAAGCGTTGTATGGATTGAGACAAGCTCCTAGAGCTTGGTATGATCGCCTTAAGACCTTTCTTTTGAATTTAGGTTTTAAAATGGGAGAAGTTGATTCTACACTCTTCATTAAATATTATGAAAATGACATTCTTTTGATTCAAGTTTATGTAGATGATATTATTTTCGGTTCTACTAACTTTAATATTTGTCAAGAATTTTCCAAGTCTATGAAGGATGAGTTTGAGATGAGCCACATGGGAGAGCTCACCTACTTCCTTGGATTGCAAATTCGACAAATGGAGAATGACACTTTCATACATCAGACAAAGTACACAGGGGAGCTTATTAAGCGATTCGGGATGGAATCGTCTTCAAGCAAAAGGACTCCCATGAGTACTACTACTCATCTACACAAGGATGAAAGCGGAAAAGATGTAGACATTCGTCTATATCGAGGTATGATCGGTAGCTTACTTTACTTAACCCCTAGTAGGCCCGATATCATGTTTTCCGTATGTATATGTGCTAGATATCAAGCAAGACCTAAGGAGTCGCACTTGATTGCGGTTAAACGAATATTTCGTTATCTCAATCAATCCCTAGATTATGGGTTACTTTACCCTAAGTCTAGCACGTATGAGTTAATCTTATATAGTGATGCCGACTTTGCCGGATGCAAGTCCGACAGGAAAAGTACTAATGGCACATGCCATTTCTTAGGAAATTCCTTAGTTTCTTGGTTCTCTAAGAAACAGAATTCGGTGTCATTGTCCATGACTGAAGCGGAATATATTGCCGCGGGTCTTGCATGTGCACAAGTTCTTTGGATGAGACACACTCTTAGTGACTATGGTGTCAATTGTGATACTTGCCCTATCATGGTTGATAATCAAAGTGCTATTTGTCTTTCCAAGAATTCGGTACACCACTCCCGTACCAAACACATAGATGTGAGACACCATTTTATAAATGATCATGTAGCTAAGAAGGACATCATCTTAGAGTACATTGAAACCCAAAAAACAAATTGCCGATATCTTCACTAAACCTCTTAAAGAAGATTCATTTGTGAGGTTGCGTGGAGAATTGGGAATTATGGGTGAATCTGAAATCTAGAAGCTCAATTTTCATGCTATAACTCCTTATTGAGCTCATATTCTTAATTGTCTTTCTTCATGTGCTTTATTGTTTTATGAGATTAAGAAAGGCAATTGTGACTTATTTGATTTCATGAGATTTCAAAGTTGATTGGAATAATTTGTGTTTCAATGGATTTATTGGTTTCATAATGATTTTAAGATATATTTGTGATTAGAGTATAGGTCCTAAGGTGAGTGTTCTTATTCTCTGGAATTCTATCTCAATGTGCATTTTTTGGACCAGGACAGACGACTGTTTTTCTTTTGACAGTCGACTGCCCTACTCTATATCCTCTATATGAAAATTGATATCTTTCGCACAGCCGACTGATGACTGTTAGTTTAACAGTCGACTGCAATTTAGTCATCAGGCGACTGTACTCTCTGTCAAATTTTTACAGTGTTCTCTGATTTTCTTGTGATTTGTATTAATTCTCGGCCAGCCTACTGTTGTGTATATGTCAGTCGACTGTCCATCGGACAGGCGACTGCATTATACTTGCCAGTCGACTGCCCATCTCTCTGAGCCTTAATTTTATCACTTCATACAGTCGACTGACTTTTGTTCTCCAGTCGACTGTCTCCTGCTGTGTCGGTTCATGTGATTTGATCCGAGCCGTCGATTCCTTGATCCAACGGCTCAGATTGATTTTCCCTATTTTATATTCAGTCGACGCGATCACTCCCCACGTCGATTTTCTCTCTCCTCCGCTTCGACCGTTCAACTTCTCGCTCGTTTTTATCTACAAAAACGATCGATTTCGTTTCTTCAACCGTCGATCTCCTCCTAATCGTCGCTGTCGATCGTGGTCTACCGTCGTCTTTGATCTTCCACTCCGCGATCGTCTGTATTCCCTCAGTTGGTTTGCTTTCTCTCTCTTGATCTTCGTTGTTTCCTTTTGTTGCTTTAGTTCTTCTTCTCTTGTTTCCATGGCTCCTAAACCTAAGGGAAAAGAGAAGATCGTTGCTTCTAAACAACCTAGGGCTCCTAAGAAACTCATTGCCAAGAGAAAGAAACCCTATAAAGCTCGAACCAAGCATGCCCAATCACCCGTGCATTCATCTTCGCCGGGTTATTCTCCTTCTTCTTCGTCGAGCGATGCTCAGCCCTTGATTCATCGTCAGCGCAAGCCTACTGGTGTTCACATCAGTGAGCCTGCTGCTGAGATCCATCATGTGTCTCCTTCTGTATCCAGTTCGTCTGAAGAGACTCCTGCTATACCCCCCTCTGATCCCCTGGTTCCCGTTTACCGAGACGATCTTTGTCTGGCAAAGTTTCACTCTCTCCTAGGGATCAACCTACTTAGGGAGCGGTACATTGCTTTCCCCGCATTCACTGCTGAGAGACTCTCTGACATTCTGTCCGCTACTCACCTGGCCGATCTTTTTCGCTTCTCTCAGAGCGAGTCCCCCAGAGCCTATCCATTTCTGGTGAAGCTCTTCTATGCGAACCGCGTTCGCGGTGAGTATTCAACTACCGACATCCTTGATACGGTCGTCCAGGGAACCCACATTCAGATCACTCCCTCTCTCTTAGGGACTATTCTTAGGATTCCTTCTGTCGGTTCCCTCCCCACTGATATCAGCTTTTTCGAGATTGACGATCTTGACCAGTCTGTTCTCCTGGATATGTTTCGAGAGGTTCCTTTAGCTCTTGATTCGGGTGTCAGATCATCCATGTTCTCTGCACGGGGTTGGGATGTTCACCTAGTGGTGAAGTCCAACATTCTGCCGAGATATGGATCGTCCGACCAACCGTCTCAGGATATACTAAAGTGTATGTATGCTATTTTCTCTGGCATGCCCGTGAACTGGGCCGGTGTCCTCCTTGACAGGATGGACAAGGTTGAGTTCACGTCCTCCTCGTCTCACATTCCCTTTGGTGGTCTTTTGACTCGTGTCTTCCGTCACTTTGGTGTTGACTTGACCCGTTACGAGCCCATGCCCTTTGGCCCTATCCTCGACGCTTCTGCGAAGTCGAAGTCCTCTTCGGCTCTGCAGACTGCCTCGAAGAAGAGGAAGACTACTTCAGCTCCATCCTCATCCACTGTGCCTCCAGCTGATTTGCCTTCTTCATCATCTGCTCCACCGTCTCAGGATACTCTTTTGGCGATGGTCTCTGGTATTTACCGGCTGCTGTCTCTCTCTCTCTCCTCCATCAGGGAATTCCCTTCCCTGAGGATTTGAGACAGTATCTTCCTCAGCCTCATGTGCCTCCTCAGCCTTCTGGTGTCGTTGAGCCTCCTGGTGTTGCTTCTATACAGGATGCTACTGTTGCTGCTTCTGTTGCTCCTTCTGACCCTTCTCCAGAGGACACTCCTGCTGCTTCAGAGCCTGCTTCCTCGTCCGCAGCCCCTGGAGACGCTCACCCTTAGATCGATGATTTTGAGTGATGTTATTTTTGAGTGATTATGATATATGTTTTGTATTTGTATGATGGATGATGCTGTATGCGACACTTTTTATATATGTATGATGATATACTTTGATGTCGTCATGATGATGTATTTTTTTGTTGACCATGATGTATCTTTTTGGGATGGCCATGTTGATGACCATCCGATGATGTACTCAGCTGCTTTATATATATATATATATATATATATATATATATATATATATATATATATATGATGTTGCATCCCTCTCTTGTATCACACTATGCTATATTGATTAACTTCTGTGTGATGTATGATATATTGTCTCTATGTATGCTTCACTCTTCTTGATGTGCTTTTGAGACAATACACGAATTTGATATTGGTTAATTCATG
The DNA here is from genome assembly GCA_030789695.1 of Scilla litardierei. Lineage (NCBI taxonomy): Eukaryota > Viridiplantae > Streptophyta > Magnoliopsida > Asparagales > Asparagaceae > Scilla > Scilla litardierei. The sequence goes on along the minus strand of CM061133.1, from coordinate 242,912,132 downwards.
CTCTTTTGTTGATGTGATGAATTTGTGAAAAATATTTTCATTTCGAATATCTAAAATGTTGATATTGGATTTCAATTCCATTACTCACATGTGTATATGATGAGATTTTATGAGTTTTTGATTCGATATATCTTTATACTCCTTGATTATTGTTATTTCGTATTTTAGCACTATTATTGTTGTTGTTATTTGCCCACCTTTTTGGATAATGCCATAGGGGGAGAGAAATAAACATACAAGATTCATAATGGATGTGCTAAGTATGTTCTAACGCTTGAATCTAAGATTTTCGTTGCCTTAGATTCAGGGGGAGTAAGATTACAATGAATAGGGATTTTATTTCCTAGATTTCTTGAATTAAATTCATTCATATCTCACTCATTTGCTTCAATTGCTATGTAGATGCTCTAATATTTGTTGGCTAACTTGATTGGCATCTATGTAGGGGGAGTAAGTTTTCATTCCGCACAACTATTTATCTTTTTGTTTATGGTTGTTTGTCATCATCGAAAAGGAGGAGAATGTTGAGTATTGGATTTCTCCCTACTTGGTGTTAATGATGAGCAAACATAAATACTTGTGACTAATCCCCTATTTTGCAGTTAATCCATTGCCTAAGCTTACTATGAAGATCAACTAGCCATGGATGACTCACAAACGTGATTGAAGGCAAATGATATGAATTGGATGATCGTAGATTGATGATTGAAGCTCCGTAAAGACTTCAAGCTCATACGATGGAAAGAAGAGATTATTCGTCAATGTAAATTTTCTTTTATCTCTTCTAGTATGTAGCTTAGAAGTAGAACTATGATGGAGCACTCACACACATCTACTTTCGGTCATAGGACATCTCTAGACCTTTGTCCTTTGATCTCAATTCAATTCTCTTTTGTTTGTGCTAGGATTGTTCATAACAGCCGACTGCTTAACAGTTTACAGTCGCCTGTCTCAAAAACAGTCGACTGTGTTTTGTTCTACAGTCGCCTGTTATGCACAGACTATTACAATGCAGTTTTTGGGTCCTCTCTGATTATCTCGCACAGGCTACTGTTGAACGTTTATCAGGTGCTTGTCTTAGCAACAGTCGACTGTGAATGGTTCATCAGTCGCCTGTCTCTCCTTGCCCAAACTCTGTTTGATCCGATTTCTACGGCCAGTCGACTTATGCTGTATATACAGTTGACTGTCTATTAGCTCAGTCGAATGTCTATGCTGCAACAGTCGCCTGTCTCTAAGTCTATTCTTTGACTCAGCTCTCTGGAAATTTCTCCTGTCTGTGACAGTCGTCTGTTTAAGGATATACAGTCGCCTGTTCTGATTGACAGTCGACTGTGTTCCTTGCATCAGTCGTATGTCATGTATCTTGTGAGATTTCCAATATTTTATCTAACTTACTCTTCTCTCGGCCAGTCGCCTGTCGAAGAATGTACAGTCGCCTGTTGGTTTTACAGACGACTGTCTTGGCTTCATCAGTCGACTGTCCACATGGTAAGTTATCGTTATGAATTCTCACCTACCCTTGCTGACTGTGCAACAGTCGACTGTGCTTTGTTCAACAGTCGACTGTCGCAAGTTTAGATTATATCCGTTGAGATTTTTCTCCCGGATTTCGATTGGGTTTTTGCCTAAACTGTTTTGTGGATTTGAGAAAGCTATAAATAGAGCTTCTACTGTTTCATTAAAAGGTTACTCATTCATTGCAAAATCTTTTAAGCTTTCATTTCCAAAGATCAAAGCTTTCAAATCCAAAGCCCTAAGTATTTCCAAATCTTGTTCTCTTGCTCTCCAACCTAGAACCAAAGATTGATCTTCTAGGCATTTAGTGCAGTCAAGAGAAAGGGCTTTTCTCCTCTCTTCCAAGAGAGTTCTTCAACACACATCACACTTCTCCTTCAAGTTCTACTTCAAGGCATAGGTGATTGTAAGTGTTGCTTTCAGATTTCATAACTTCTTTATTTGAATTGTGCTCTCGGTTGTGAGAGTGGTTTTTTGCTTGCTCACTGGTTGTGGGAGTCAAGGACATCGATTGTATTCGATTGCACTTGTAGGGTTGCTACAAGTGGGTTTTAAGGAAACCTCAAGTTAGGGTTCTAACTTGAGTATCCGGTGGTATCCGGGTGGTAGGGACGTAGGATTACCGGGAACCAGTCGGGAGTTGACTTGGGTAATCCGAACCCTTGAAACATAACTGCGTTTGCGTGAGTTTCTCTTTGGGTTGTTTTTCTATTCCGCACTATTTGTTGGATTGTATTTTATTTGGCGTAAATTCCTTTTAAAATTGCATAAACACTATTCAACCCCCCTTCTAGTGTTTTCCCCATAGACATGGTCCTTACAGTTGGCTCGGCAACACGGGATTGATCGCCTCGGGATGCGGAACGGTTCGAGGAGCGGTTCGGGGAGCGGTTCGAGGAGCAGCTTGGCGTGGGACGGGGAACGGCTCGGAAGACGGTGCGGAACATCCCGCCTGCTCCACGGCTGAGATTCCGGGTATGTGTTTAATTAAGCTTTAGTTTAATTTAATCGCAGTAGGCTTGATCCTTCTTGGGATGGTCAGACCCATCCCAAGTCGGCATAGATCTTGGGTTAGGGTCTTGGACCTTAGGGTTAAATGTTAATTAGATTAACATGTTTATTTTTCCGCTGCTTTTCTGTCTATGTTCCGTTCGACTTAGGACGGGCATAGAGTTTTTATGCCCTAAGGGTCCCAGAAAACCCTTTAGTGGTATCGGAGCAGATCTGTGTTACGATCTAGCCTGAGATTTTATTAAACCTGAAATGCTTTTAAATACTTTTTAAAAAATTGTTTTTAAAGTTATGAGATAATTTTCAAAAATGTTTTAGATGTTCAAAAATTCTATTTGGTAAATTTTGAGCATGGAAATTTTTTTAATGACGTTTTAAAATTTATGTGATAATTTTAAAACTATTTTTAAATCTTTTAAAATTTATGCGATAAGTTTAAAGTGCCTAAAAATTTTATATGATAAATTTTTTAAGCATGAAAGTTTTTTAAAATGATGTTTTAATTTTATGAGATATTTTAAAACTGATTTTAAAGGTTAAAATTTTTAAAAAGGTAGCATGCAAATTTGTGATTTTAAAAACAATTTTTTATGAGATAAAAAAAATAAAATATTTTAAAATCATATTTTAAATTTAAATGTTAAATTTATGTTTGCATGCTAAAATTGTTTATGTGATAGACATTGTTCTATTTAAATTGTTAAATAGTTGTACACCTTTTATGCGATAAATTAGTGTAGCTTTATGGCTAGTTCATCTTGTCCCTTATTTGATAACACAAGACAACCTTTTAGGTTAGCCATTAAGAAATGATTAAAATTTATTACTTGAATTTTAATGACATGCTATGTTTTAATAAAACATTAACAATGCTTCAAGACCTAATTCCTGATTAGGGTAGTCCTTTTTTTGAAAATTTTAATTCTAATTGTTATTATTAATTCTCATTAAAGGACTTCGCTTTTGGCGTTGGTTAATAAATTTATTAATATCCTAATAACGATTAGGATAGCACGTGAACCTTATAGTTGATAAGGATTTAATAAAAGTTATTAAACAAATCCTAAAATTTTGAATTTAAGGATTCAACTAGTTGATATGATTAATTAGTTGTTAATAAAAGCTGTTTAGTCTATGGCACACATACAAAAATGACAAGCTTCATTCAATGGACCATGATCCAGTCAATGTGCTTGGCTAAGTTTGCTGGGTCAACCCTTGCTAGTCCAAGGGGCAGTGATCCTGGCTTAGTCAATTCCCTGGCTGTGTTCCGCTGGACCGCAATGTCGCGAATCATGATTGTATGACACCCTGGACTATATCTAGTCAATGCGTTATAAATCTTATTAAAGATTAATCTGTATCCCTCCTTGATTTTGGAGCTTGGTAACTCAAAGAAGACAATTATAGTTGTTGAGTCTCCTCAAGCTATGACATGTTTATCTTTAAGGAACAAACTCCAACATACATGTGATGTAGTCTAGACTTGACCCAAATCGATAGTCGGGTCTCCTCGAGCATCGATCTAAGTCAAATCTGGACACGAAATCAAGGGTCTGACTAGACCAGTCATTATAATTTGTTGAGTCTCCTCAATATCATAAGTGACTGTGGGTAAAAAACGATAGGGAGTCACATGTGATGTGATTGACTAAGAGTTAGTCTACCAATCATGGAACTAATCAACTTGTTGAGTCTCCTCAAGGTTGTGAGGTTCAGGACGATTGGATCCCTCTTTCACTAAATTTTAAATATTTTAATTCGATTAAATCGTTCGTTATTAAGCTTTGAAACGATCGTAAAAATAGTGGGAGGATATAGATAGATGAATGCCAATCTACCTATATTTAATATTGAACATATGCTAAACTAGAGCAATACTATGTTTACCGAAGGAATCGAAAAATAATATTTTATTGGAATAAGTTAACTGGTCAAATAAGTTGATTAATTGAATATCAAGCTAAATTCTAATTGATAGAATCAAAACTATATTCTCGTTGACATTAAAATGACCTTCTAAAGAACAGACTTAAGAAATATGATTTCATTAAGTTCTGGGTCCAACAAATAAATTCACGCTACATGTCACTCGTCTCTATATGAGGCAGCTTGAACATATAGGAAATTCGAAGTATGTTTCTCCCTACAACTTGTCGAGCTACCCTCAAGGTTGTATGGACAAACAATTTTGATCTACAAAGTTCAAGAATTCGATCAAATTGTTTGAGTCGAATACGAGTGCATGAGCAGTGCAAGACTATGTATCCCAACCGGATCTTGAGACAAGCAACTTCTTGAGCTACACTCAAGATTGCACCTCTCAGGCGTTTGGATACATAAGATGCTTGCATAGCTATTTATTTATGTTGGGCTATTTATATCTAAATGTGATTTAGAAAAGGAAGAAGGCACTCCGAAAAGTCAATCGAGTTTAATAGTTTAATTTATCATTAGTAAAGGCATAAGTAGGAGGAAATGAAAATGTGACATATTTTGATGTCACGATTTTATAATTATTGTTATACAAAAGACGTCTAATACAATTTGACGAATGTCGTCACCTCGCTTCTGAAGCAATGTTTTGCGTTAGTAATTTATGTATAACGATAATATATATATTAAATGTTAATATATATAAATACACAAGATAGTAGCAAACTTGTATGGAAAAATAGACTAGGCCGTATCGAGAGACTAAGCTTCACAAGTCACATAAAGAGGGGTCTGACCTCTCGTATTATGAAGTCTACGGACACTTGTGAGTCTTATCCTCTTAGATAGAATGGCCGAAACCCATCTGTAAGACAGGGGGAGAATGAGTTGTCGAACTCAGTCTGGTACATACTGATGAACCTGAGTCTAGATTAACCAAATTAAGTTATTCGTATATTTTATTAAGACACGTGTTCTTGACGAAACACAAGTCTGATAAAATAAAGAACGAAATGACTAAAGTATTTAAACTGATTCGATTAGATCGAATGGTCAAATACTTAGCTACATTAAATCTTGCGTAATTAAAAGAAAATGTGATTTTCTCTCAGGTCAAGTCTGTTAACACATCCGTGTGTCAAAAGGTATGAATCACACTTAGTTAGACTTGGTGTGATCCATTGTAAGTGACTCTGAGTTAAGTCCTCCTTCTGGTTTAAGTCCCAAATAGTAATGCCTAGGTTTTGATAATGTTCTGTGAGGACATTATCAATAAGATATTCATTAAATCAATCATTAGGAAGTTGTATAATTACTCGAATTTCGTGAGACGAAGAGTCGAGTTAAACATCATAATTGATGATGACTTAGTCAACTTCCGGGATGAAATTCGGAGTAGTAACTCCGATTTAAAAACTTGATGTAATCAAAATAGGTCCGTGTGTGTAAATAAATTTTGGAATTTAGTTTACATGCACAAGGAAAATGTTTCCTCACTTTCTGCAAGTAAATCTTTAAGTTGAAAGATTGGTGCAGAAAGGAATATAGTGAAGTGCAATCATGTTGGTCGAGAACAGTTTTGCCATACTAATTCCTATAAAACGGATTATAATGAAACCGTTTGTTCCACCAGCAGATGTGTACAGAACTACTCGGACCAAACTCGATGTAAACGCTTAAGTTGACCATGAAAATTGGAGCATTCACTTACAAGTTCGTTTTTCTAAATATGATTCAGACGGACCAACTTATATGAATTAGCCAGATAGTTTTCAAGGTCAGTGGGAGCATGTAAATTACATGTGAGGCATCAAAGGGATGGAACATATATATTTTTTGATGAAGTGATCAAAAGAGTTTGAAACTTTATCAGAAATAGATATGAGCCATTTATGACCATTAACTAATATATTATAGTAAGGTACGATGAACTGGATAAGATCCAAATAAATAAAATATTATGGATTTCGACAGACCAAATGAATTATTTGAATGAGATTCAAATGGTTGGTCTAATATGAACATAGAAACTCCTTAAGTCTATAGTATAGACGGTTTTAGCAGATCCACTCACGAAGGCTCTACCACATGAAGTCGGGAAAACTTATGTGTAAAAACGGTATTAGATACCGAGATAAATGGGCCTGAGTGCAAGTAGGAGATGTTGAGAGATGATACCCTCGAGGCTATCTATCTTCATGTGTGAATAGCACAAACATCTTGTTCGAAATAACAGTAAGCTGTTTGGTAATAATTTATCTAAAGTTATGTTATAATGTAGTTAACATTAGATATTAACTTAGGTAAAGTCCTGAGACTTTATGCAAGGTCAAACATGTATCGAGATGAGTATCTCGATCATGGAGAAATGTTTGACCGTCTGTAGCATAAGTCTAAAAGGGTTCGTGGTCGTAGATGTTTTGAGACAAGGATATCGAAACATCGGATAGACCATTGTGTCTTAGTCTTCACCGTTTAGCGGTGGCGATGATCTCATGATCGCTTGACTTGGCGAAGTCGTAGACGAGACACAGGTGCTCATTAGAGAATGAGTTCACTGAACGATCCATAAGAGTTATCATATGGTTATATTGACTAATCTGTCAATGATGACTCTGAGTGATGATAGGCTAGTTGGTCTTTTGACTTGAGGTCATTTTGATGAACCTGTGTGTGAATGGTGCCACTTAGATCAAATGACTTAGCTTCGAGGCAAGGCCTGTCGAAAGGTCTTTGATTGGGTGACACTTGAAGCGTATGATGAGAGTAATGACCAAGAGAGGATCCGTCTCTTCCGGTCAATGAGAGTTAGTGTCGTAGGTTTAGTTCGGTCTTTAGTAAAAACTCTGGCCAGAGTATGTTGGAAGAAGTCCAACAATTTTGACTAAAAGATCGATAGAAACTAACCGGAGTCAAGTTATTGGGGTTGACAGTTTGACCGTACCCTAGACTTGATCTATACGACATAGTTTAGACGAAGAGACTATAACTGCGGAATTCATCCCGGAAACAGTCAGGGTGGTCCTGACAATACTCATGTCAATGAGTCAATCACATAATGATGATTCCTGAAGCAGGGACGGCAACCACTGCTCGTGGTCACTGCCGTATAGGGCTTCGAGCCCAACCTGTTGTTAGGGTCAGGCTGTAGGGTCTCACACAGAGTACGACCATCGTCTAGTAATAGGTAGAAACATTAGGGAGAATATGCATTTGATGCAAGGGATAAATATTGCAAATGACGTTTGCAATAATCTCCTGCATTCGGGATAAATGATCCTGAGTGCAAGTGGGAGATGTAGAGGAATATGCCCTCAGATCATTTGTATTTGATGCAAATGAAAATTTAAGCCTAGATAGGGACTAATTTGCATATGATGCAAAAGAGATTAAATGTGTCTTAAATTGTTTAAGACTATATTTAATTAAATAAACACGTTGAAAAGGTTACCTAGATGACGGGATCGTCCCGCTCTAAACGCAGGTTCAAACCGCGTCAAAAACGGAGTCCAAATGCACAAGTTATAGCCAAAACAAGTCAGCCCAAACTGTTGGGCTGAACCCAGCGAAAATGGAGGCCCACCAAGCCCGAATTTTTTGGTTAGTGTTTTTTGAAACCTGGCATTTTCTTGACGGCTACGTTTCTAAGAGAAGCATGACTTTTGGCTAACTTTGGACAATTGTTTGAAGGGTCAAACGGACTCGGATTGACGAGCCGTTTTTTCCTACGCGTTCACCATTGAACCCTCTTCGATTTGGTAGGTTGTACCAACATTGAAGCTCAACTGTGAGGGAGTTAAAATTCGAGGAAGTTTGCCCTTTTTGAAAGGCAAACTAACTTGATTTAATTAATCCCAAATTAATAGTCACACCTCGGTTGTGGAGAAAAGGGGAGAGTCAGCCGTCTCTATAAATAGAGGCCCTCCCCCTTCCTCATAACTCGTCCCAAGCTCTAGATCTGAGCGGCTCTTGTAAATGTTGGAGCACGCTCGGATCTAAGCTTAAATTAATATTTCTCATCTCCCTATAAATTTTTGCCTTGCTCCTGAGGGCTCTAGCAAAGCTGCAAAGGAGTTCGGATTCTGATCCGAAATCTAGGCGGAGGTTTCACTCGCGTGAAACTTTTTTCGGTGCGTGGTTGGCTCGGTAACACGGGATTGATCGCCTCGGGATGCGGAACGGTTCGAGGAGCGGTTCGGGGAGCGGTTTGAGGAGCAGCTCGGCGTGGGACGGGGAGCGGTTCGGAAGACGGTGCTGAACATCTCGCCTGCTCCAGGGCTGAGATTCCGGGTATGTGTTTAATTAAGCTTTAGTTTAATTTGATCGCAGTAGGCTAGATCATTCTTGGGATGGTCAAACCCATCCCAAGTCGGCATAGATCTTGGGTTAGGGTCTTGGACCTTAGGGCTAAATGTTAATTAGATTAACATGTTTATTTTTCCGCTCCTTTTCTGTCTAAGTTCCGTCCAACTTAGGACGGGCATAGAGTTTTTGTGCCCTAAGGGTCCCAGAAAACCCTTTACCCTCTACGTATCTACACTCGCCAGGCTCTCAGTACCCCACACACAGTGTTTCCTCTCACTATCAATCCTACTAACGCTTTCTACCAGCTAGTCCCAAACTAGCTGGGTCCCACTTGTCTAGCCCCAACCAGACAAGTCCCAAAGTAATCCTCAAAGATATAGGTAAAGTTTTCCCTACAGAGAAGGTTACACTAAGACACGAATAAAAGAGTTAAGGGTTTAGAAATGCTCAGTTCGTGTCCGTGTAGGCGTCTCTGTCAATCAGCACGTTGTCAGCTCCAATCTGACGCAAACGGTGTCTCGATCCGACCCCTGGATGTCAAATGGCACACTGGTCTGTGTGCATAGCAATTACAGTTCAATCCTTAAATATAAGTGGTCGGTGTGCTTAGCAATTTCCTTAACAGATCAAGCCATGTCAGCACCAAATAAATTCGTTTTCGTTTCGTTCTCTCGTGATTCCTCCGTCCACGTCAGCACGCAAAGATTATCTTCTCCGATGCTAGAGCATGCAGGCGACGTTTCTTCGAGCGACGACTCCGACAACTTCCGTGCAGCGGGCTTCGTCTCCGGCGAGGGTGACAGTAAGGGCAGCGGAGATCTCCGACAGTAGCGCGACGTCGATGGCGTCTTCGCAGCAACCCATCCCTTTCTCCCGCGACGTACTTTCAACCGCAACGGCGGCGACAAGTCTACAGCGAAGGCGGGATTCGTTCGACTGCGAAGGATGACTTCTCCGGCGATGTGCACTCAACGGTGGAGAGCTCTTTGAACGTCGACTCCTTCGACAGCTACGACACTTGTGAAGCTTCCACTGCAGACGTTGACTTCACGGCGACGTTGGGGCAGCAGGCGTCCTCTTCGAACGGCGAGTTCTCCGTGGACGGCGACGATGATATCTTCTTGCAATGGAAACTCTCCGACAGCGGATACTTGATGATGAGGGCGGTCGAAGCTTGGTCGTCGGAGGCGTTAGTTTGAAGGTGTCTTCGTGTCACGAAGTTGGGCAGACGAGAGCGGTGACTCGACTTGCGGCGACGGTGGAGTTCTTCGGTGAGACTCGATGGCGTGCTAGCTACGAACTCAGCAACGAGGGGTTGGGCGCTTGGGCTCAAGCAGTCGACACCCAGAGAGCTCGTTGTGAGCGACAGTCGACAAGGCTCTGTGGCGTGCGTTGCTCCCTTCGGTCGACGGGACTTGAGACGACTCAATGATACTCGGTGGCAGCTCTCCTCGGCAGCGATGCTTGGCTTTGGGTAGGAGTGTGTTTTGCATGGATTTCCTCTTGATGATCGTGTGGCTTATGAGGGAGACTTGTTTCTTTTGGCAACGGGATGAATGATTCCTTTTGTGTGGGTTTGCCAAAAAAAACTTAAGCCGCTCTCCTTTTTGTAGCCCTCTTCCCTTTGTTTTGATAGCCGCAGCTTAGGGTTAATAGGAGGAGGAGTTTTTATAGTGGAGCTTAGGGTTTTCTAAAAAGTTGTTGGGATTTTGGGAGGATTTGTAGATGTTTGAATAGGAATTTGGTATATAAAAATAATAGCAAATCTAGCCAAAAGATTTGATCAAATCCCTTTTGAATTCAAAGTTGGCTCCATCCCTTTTCCTCTTTGGACCAAGTCCACCATGCTATATGAATAGATGTTTGACCAAGGCAAGAAATTATTTCCATCTCATCTCAAATTGGACTAAGTCCACTTTGCTTAGGCCAAAGCTCTCTCTCACACCCAAATAGCTATATGAATAGCAACTCCTCCAAATAGTGGAAGATGTATCGTTTCGCCAATCCTGAAACACACTAAGCACACATGTCAAATATAAGGACACGTTTGTCATCATCAAACCAAGATCCTAGATCGTTGCTTCCAACAATCTCCCCCTTTTGGTGATGACAAACCCATAAAAGATTTGAGCAATAAGTATGGGTGTGTGAAGTGTGTTGAAGGGTGTAATTCAATATGAATCATGGAATAAGATATTCAGGTATTACATCATATCATGCACAACATTATAACAAATATAGAAGCATGCTGCCCCTTCTCTCAAGCTCCCCCTTCAACATTTATTCAAGTATTTCTCATGCTCCCCCTTCAACAAATAATACCGACATCAAGTCAAATCTTTTTTTCTGTCTCCCCCTTTGTAATCACCAAAAGTGGATTAATGAAGTCACAAAAATATTCCATGCAAAAATAAACCATTATTAAATGTAGTGTGCAATTTGCATGAGTTTTCCAAAGAATAGACAATTCAAGCTCATAGAATTTCATAACACGACTTCCCACCTTTGTGTAAGTGTAGTGATATAGACAATAAAGTACTAGAGGAGATTCAATCAACCAAATTAATCCACATTTTCCAATTTTCATAAATATCACTAGGATTGGTTTTTCCCATCTCATCAAAGATGAGTTCAAGTTACCAAGCCTCAAAACATGGCCTAAAAGGACTTTTAAATGTGGGGTGGCATTGCTTGAAGAGTTATATACACCAACACTAATGATTACCCATTTAGTATAAGTTGGATCCTCGTGGGTTGTGTATGAGCCATGAAGTGTATCCATTTTTCATACGGAGCAAATATAGTATTTTTTTAAATTCTTTTGTGCTCAATTTTAATTCATGGTTAAACACTTCATATCCCTTAGAAAATTCAGAAATTAATCATTCCTACATTCACTTTCCATTATTCTTAAAAAAATCTCCAAAATCACTAAAAAGTCAATTACCGTGAAAGTGCAATGTAGGTGTAGAAGTCAAATTTGAAATTTATGAGACATGTCATGGCTTCTCAAAGAACAACATGTTCATGTAGCTACATCAATATTGAATTAACTTCTACATGGGATAGATTTGATCATTCATACAATACCACCCAAGATAAATCATAAAGGGTATTCTTTTAAGCTCAATATTTTTTTTTAAATTTTTTTCAGAAATAAACACATTAAAAAATCATTCAAACAAGCACACAAGGGAAAAAAAATCAAGCACACACAAACACTATGAAGGTATGCATTGAAATGCAAAGAGGGAAGAGAAATATACCTTCGCGTCGCTATTTGGCTAAGGAGCTAGAAATAGAATGAGACTTTAAAAATTTACTCCTCGCCAAACCTCCATCACACCTACATGAAAGGTGTTAAGTGTGACCTTGAAATCCAACAAGGTCTACTAGTGTTAGCCAATATTGTTTTAGGAACCCACACTTGTTTAAACTTGATATTTGTGTTCCTAAATTTACAATAATATGAAGTGTGGCCTACACAATCACAAGTAAAGCACTTTGCATGTAAGTTCTTTGCAATAGAGGGTACATTGTGGAATTTCTTGAATTTTGGCTTTTCAACGTTTTTCAAACCAAATCCAAATCCTTTTCTATTATTGTCATATAATTGATTCTCTAAAATGGTATCCAACGATTGTTTTCCCATAAAGAATTTCTTAATGGCCAATTCAAGATTAGAAACTTTAGATTTTTACAATTTATTTTCTTCCACGAGCAATGTGCATTTACTTATAAAAGCTCTCTTGTTTTCCTCTTCCTTCTTTTCAAATTCAATCATTTTTCTTTTAAAGTCATTATCCAACATGCAGAATTTATCATTAAGCTCTCTAATCACGTAGTCTTTTTCAGTTTCGAGCTTAATCAAATCAAGTTTAAGCATGCTAATATTATTCATCAAGGAAGGGCAAGAGAGACAAGGTGCTTCATCATTAAAACTGGACTTTTCCTTTTTCAAAATGTCAATAGTAGAGTCACGAGCAACAATTTCAATTTTCAGTTTTTCAATCTCTTTAGACATATCATATTCAGATTGTTGCATTTCAAAGTTCTCATTTTGATAATCATCTATAGTGGATTCAAGCTCTACTATTTTATCTTGCATTTCTTTACAGAGAGTAAGGAGTTCAGCTTTACTACCAGAATTACCTCATCGTGTATTCCGATCAATGCGATGCATGAGATGGCTACATGATCATCCTCCTCACTCTCAGCTTCACTGTCCATATCCTAAGTTAGCACCTTGGATTTTCCTTTTTCCTTAGCAATCTGAGCTGTCTCATGTGGGCAGTCCCTCATTTGATGTCCTCTTTTCTTGCATTTAAAACAAGTCATTCTATTAGTAGCATTCTGATCATAAGTTTGCTTAGAAGACTAAAAAAAGTTAGAGCGATTAAACCTGGGTGCCATTTCTGTTCTTCCTTGCTTGGTTTGGACATACTTTCTGAAATTTCTGACCATTAGCACTATGTCCTCATCATCATCTTCACTTTCGTCAGCTTTCAGAGCAAGTGGCTTTGTAGCTTTTTCTTTTTCCTCAGGTTTCTCCCTTTCATCAATATTTTGCAATTCAAGCTCGTGGGACATTAGATTACATATCAAGTCCTCCACCCTCATTTGTGATAGATCATTCACTTCTTGGATGGCAGTGACTTTAGGTCTGAAAGAGCTTGGCAGTGCTCTTAATAATTTCCTCACCTGTTCAAGACTAGAATATGGCTTACCGAGTGAGCTAGACTTGTAGACGATGTTGGTGAATCTCGCAAACATCTCTGATATGGTCTCTGATGATTGCATGCGAAATCCCTCGTACTCCGTGCTCAGAAGTGCAAGTCTAAACTCCTTCACCTGTGACGTTCCCTCGTGTGTCACCTCCAATGTGTGCCATATTTCCTGCGCAGTTAAACAATGTGAGATTCTATTATATTCAGATTTATCAAGTGCACAAATGAGAGCATTCATAGCTTTAGCATTTAACGAATAAGATTTCCAATCATTATCATCTCATTTGTCATTTGGTTTTTCAATCTCAGCATTATCTACTTTAATTACAGGCAGTTTATATCCTTTTTCAACTATTTGCCAAGCCTTGTAATCTACAGAAATGAGGTAAATTTTCATTCGATTTTTCCAATATGCATAATCACCTCCATTAAATCTAGGGGAACGAGAAACAGACTGACCCTCAGCAAAAGCACTATCCATATGATTATTCAAGGTCAAACCTAGGCTAGATCCTAAAATCTGCTCTGATACCACTTGTTGGATCTTGATCCTAGCCTAGAGGGGTGGTGAATAGGCTTATAAAATAATTCGTGCAACCCACGAACAAACTCACGCAGTTATAGCAGCAGCAGAGTAAATAAAATGCAGACACAGAGTACACAGCAGATTTACCCTGGTTCGGTCGTCCCAACGACCCACTCCAGCCCCCAAAGCAGATACTAGTATTAAATAGCGCAATAGGTAAAAAAACCACAAGTTAGAGCACGCTCAGAGCACCCTCTACGTCTCTACACTCGCCAGGCTCTCAGTACCCCACACACAGTGTTTCCTCTCACTATCAATCCTAGTAACGCTTTCTACCAGCTAGTCCCAAACTAGCTGGGTACCACTTGTCTAGCCCCAACCAGACAAGTCCCAAAGTAATCCCCAAAGATATTGGTAAAGTTTCCCCTACAGAGAACGCAACACTAAGACACGAATAAAAGAGTTAAGGGTTTAGAAATGCTCAGTTTGTGTCCGTGTAGGCGTCTCTGTCAATCAGCACGTCGTCAGCTCCACTCTGACGCAAACGGTGTCTCGATCCGACCCCTGGATGTCAAATGGCACACTGGTCTGTGTGCATAGCAATTGCAGTTCAATCCTTAAATATAAGCGGTCGGTGTGCTTAGCAATTCCCTTAACAGATCAAGCCATGTCAGCACCAAATAAATTCGTTTTCGTTTCGTTCTCTCGTGATTCCTCCGTCCACGTCAACACGCAAAGATTATCTTCTCCGATGCTAGAGCTTGCAGGCGACGTTTCTTCGAGCGATGACTTCGACAACTTCCGTGCAGCGGGCTTCGTCTCCGGCGAGGGTGACAGTAAGGGCAGTGGAGATCTCCGACAGTAGCGCGACGTCGACGGCGTCTTCGCAGCAACCCAGCCCTTTCTCCCGCGACGTACTTTCAACCGCAACGGCGGCGACAAGTCTACAGCGAAGGCGGGATTCGTTCGACTGCGGAGGATGACTTCTCCGGCGATGTGCACTCAACGGTGGAGAGCTCTTTGAACGTCGACTCCTTCAGCAGCTACGACACTTGTGAAGCTTCGACTGCAGACGTTGACTTCACGGCGACGTTGGGGCAGCAGGCGTCCTCTTCGAACGGCGAGTTCTCCGTGGATGGCGACGACGATATCTTCTTGCAATGGAAACTCTCCGACAGTGGATACTTGATGATGAGGGCGGTCGAAGCTTGGTCGTCGGAGGCGTTAGTTTGAAGGTGTCTTCGTGTCGATGATGGCGAAGTTGGGCAGACGAGAGCGGCGACTCGACTTGCGACGACGGTGGAGTTCTTCGGTGAGACTCGATGGCTTGCTAGCTACGAACTCAGCAACAAGGGGTTGGGCACTTGGGCTCAAGCAGTCGACACCCGGTGAGCTCGTTGTGAGCGACGGTCGACAAGGCTCTGTGGCGTGCGTTGCTCCCTTCGGTCAACGGGACTTGAGACGACTCAATGATACTCGGTGGCAGCTCTCCTCGGCAGTGATGCTTGGCTTTGGGTAGGAGTGTGTTTTGCGTGGATTTCCTCTTGATGATCTTGCGGCTTATGAGGGAGACTGGTTTCTTTTGGCAACGGGATGAATGATTCCTTTTGTGTGGGTTTGCCAAAAAAAACTTAAGCCGCTCTCCTTTTTGTAGCCCCCTTCCCTTTGTTTTGATAGCCGCAGCTTAGGGTTAATAGGAGGAGGAGTTTTTATAGTGGAGCTTAGGGTTTTCTAAAAAGTTGTTGGGATTTTGGGAGGATTTGTAGATGTTTGAATAGGAATTTGGTATAGACAAATAATAGCAAATCGAGCCAAAAGATTTGATCAAATCCCTTTTGAATTCAAATTTGGCTCCATCCCTTTTCCTCTTTGGACCAAGTCCACCATGCTATATGAATAGATTTTTGACCAAGTCAAGAAATCATTTCCATCTCATCTCAAATTGGACTAAGTCCACTTTGCTTAGGCCAAAGCTCTCTCTCACACCCAAATAGCTATATGAATAGCAACTCCTCCAAATAGTGGAAGATGTATCATTTCACCAATCATGAAACACACTAAGCACACACGTCAGATATAACGACACGTTTGTCATCATCAAACCAAGATCCTAGATCGTTGCTTCCAACAAATAAGAGGTTTGATTCATTTATGACCACTCATGGGTTCAAAAGGAGCAGTTATGACAGTATGTCTATTTTAAGAAGAGTGTTGATGGGTCGTTTGTTTACCTACTCTTATACGTTGATGATATGTTAATAGCAGCCAATGATAAAGAAGAGATAAGAAAGGTCAAAGTGTAGCTTACTAAGGAGTTTGAGATGAAAGATTTTGGAGCGGCAAAGAAGATACTTTGGGTGGAGATTCTGAGAGATAGAAAAGCAGGAAAATTTTCCCTTAGTCAGAAAGGTTATATTGAGAAAGTTCTTTACAGGTTTAATATGCAGAAATCCAAACCTATTACTACTCCATTAGCAGCTCATTTCAGACTTTCATCTACTTTATCTCCACAATCATATTAGGAGATTGATTATATGTCACGAGTTCCATATTCTAGTCCAGTTGGATCTCTCATGTATGTTATGGTGTGTTTCCGTCCAAATTTATCATATACTGTCAGTGCAGTTAGTAGGTACATGGCGTATCTTGGTTAAGAACATTGGAAAGCGGTCCAATGGATTTTCAGATACTTATGTGGCACTACTGATGTTTGTTTGCATTTCGGGAGAACTAGAGATGGTGTCATCGGTTATGTAGATTCTGATTTTGCTGGAGACCTTGATAAAAGGAGATCACTTACATGGTATGTTTTTACTGTTGGTTGCGCTATAAGTTGGAAAGCTACTTTGCAGACTACTGTTGCACTGTTAACTACAAGGGCTGAGTACATGGCTATAACAGAGGCTTGTAAGGAAGCTATTTGGTTGAAAGGACTATTTGGTGAACATAGTGAAGATTTGCAGATTACAACAGTCTTTTGCGATAGTCAGAGTTCTATTTTCCTCACAAAGGATCGGATGTTTCATGAGAGAACAAAGCACATTGATGTGTAGTATCATTTTGTGCGTGAGATTATTGCTCGTGGTGATATTATAGTGAGCAAAGTTAGTACACATGACAATCCAGCTGATATGATGACCAAGTCACTCCATATAGCCAAGTTTGAGCATCGCTTGGACTTGGTAGGTGTTCGTTGCTAAGTTAAGCCCTTGGGGGCTTTTGTGGAAGAGGTGGAGAATTTCATCGAAGATTGTGCATATTATTCCTTGCATTGGAATTCGTGTCAAGGTGGAGATTGTTAGAGTGCGTGACCCGAATCCGGTTTTTTGACCCGACCCGAAGAGCTCGCGGTGTGACATTTAATTAGGAAATTTTCAGGGCTCTGTGGTGGTAGCGGAGGGACCTTTCTAATTTTGCCCATATAAATATTATGTAATCTAGGGTTTTAGCTTCAACCTCTTCTTTACCTGCACTTCTCCTCCTTTTGTACCAGATTTTCGATATAGTGATTTTCTCTCCTCTGCACGTGGTTTTTTCCCCGTCTTGGGGTTTCCACTTAAATCTGTGTGTTCTTTGTTTGTGTTTTTCATTGCCTGTTCTTGATCAATCTTATAACACCACTAATAAGCAAAGTATAAACTTGTGTTTACTAAACATGATAACTTATATAGTCATCATAGCTCTAATCTTCATTCGGTTCTCCCTTCTTCCTTCGTAAGACATGAGAGTACCAATGAGATTCACCACGGTATAGTTCTTCATGTCATTGACCTACTCAATGGCAATAGCCCTTCTTTCCCATTTTGAGGTTTCCTCACCTTTTCTTGTTGAGTGTATACTTGACCGAGTGCTTCAAGCTCAATGGTGATGTCGGTGAAACGACCATACATTGTAGTAGCAATGTTCTCACTTTCCTGTATATGAAACATGTCGAAGTTTTGTATCGCAACATTTAATTTTGACAATTTTACCTTGTTCGTCCCCTCATGGGTGACGACGAGATGATTCCATATTTGATATGCACTCTTACATGTGCATATCTTATTGAACTCATCCGGATCCAATGTGCAATGAAGAGCGTTCATTGCTTTGGCATTGTTCACCTCGACGGACTTCTCGGCGGGAATCCATTTGTCAAAATCTTCTTCGGTGGGTTCAATGTACTCCTTATGGAGGGTTCTCCAAAGAGAAGCACTCCTTAGGAATGTCTCCATCCGGCACTTCCAATAGCCGAAATTTGTGTCATTGAAACGCGGAGGACGAACCGTTGATTGTCCTTCGAAAACGGTAGAAGCACATCACGATCGTGATTGTTGTACGAAGGAGGTGGAGAAACGTTGTTATTGTTGGATGCCATAGCTATAAACCTTGTGCTCTGATACCAATTGTAAGGACCATGGCTATGAGGAAAACACTAGAAGGGGATTGAATAGTGTTTATAAAATTTAAATGATAGTTATACCAATTTAAATCCATAGCCAACAATAAATGCAGAATAATAAATTAACCCAAAATGAAACAAGCTAACATAAAGGATGTTTCAAGGGTTCGGATTACCAAGTCCAATCCCGACTTGTTCCCAGTAATCCTATATCCCTTTCACCTAAATACCACCGGATACTCAAGTTAGAACCCTAACTTGAGGTTTCCTTTAAACCCACGTGTAGCAACCCTATAAGTGTAATTGAATAACAATCGATGTCCTTGACTCCCACAACTTGGGATCAAGCAAACCCACTCTCCTAAACTGAGAGTGAAATCGAAATATGAGATACTGAAATTCGAAATGAAAAACACTTACAAATACATATGCCTTGAAGTAGAACTTGAAGGAGCAAGTGTATGTGTGTTGATGTCTCGTCCAAGATGAGAGAAAGCCCTTGTACTTGTATTCATCAAAGCTTTGGTTTAAGTGACAAGACAAGATTGTCGTTGAGAATTCTAGGGCTTGAGACTTGAAAAAGAGAGAACTTAAGAGATTGAGCTTAGGAATGAATGCAAAGTATTCAAGAGTTCAAGAAGAAGATCTCCAATGGAATAGTAGGAGACCCTTTTATAAGTTCTCTAAACCCCTCAAGAAAAATACCCAAAACCCCCTTTGAAATCTATCTGGAAAAAGACAACGGATAGAAAATACGTGCTAGACAGTAGACTGATGAAGAACTCACAGTCGCCTACTACACTGTGTCAGAGGGTTTGTGAGAATTCAAATGGTAACTTACCACGTAGGATAGTTGACTTATGAAGGTTTGACATGCGATTGTACACCAACAGGTGACTGAGAAACCTTATACAGGTTATTGACATCCGAAGTGTGTAAGTGGTGAAAATTCAGGAATTATTGGGAGGTCAGAACATGCGACTGTAGAAGCATATACAGGTGACTGTGCCATGGGCAGGCACCTGTAAAACCTTCTTACATCGCCTGCAGAAGCAAGCGCAAAAGTTGTCAAAACTTGTGAAGTTTGTCAAGTCGGAACAGGCGACTGTGAAAGCATATACCATGGGCAGGCGCCTGTAAATTCCTCTTACATCGCATGCAGACGCAAGTGCAAAAGTTGACAAAACTTTGGAAGTCTGAGCTAGGATAGACAGTTGACTGTTTAACGAGCCACATGCGCCTGTAGCTGGACAGGAGACCGTACATAGTACATCAATCGACTGAAGAGATTAAATAGCAGAAAGGCCAGAATAGCAAGAGAAAGAGTATGTACATAACAAACGACTGGAGACCAAATCTCAGGGGCCTGTATGGAGACAGGCGCCTGTAAATCGTTCAGCAGTCGCCTGTTAGAACTCAAAAATGCACATGCTTGAGAATTAATAATTGGAGGACTAGGAAATGAGTTCTAAATCTTTCCTAGGATAGAATGGAAGATGTGTGTGTGCTCCAACATAATTCTACTTTTAAGCTACATTCTAAAAAGAAAGAAGAAGAGAATAAAAGAATACATTTGTTTTGCCTATCTTCTTTCTATTGGACGATCTTGAAGTCTTCTTGAAGCTACAATCTTCATCTTCGATCATCCAATCCAGTTTATGAGCTTTGATTGATCGTTGAGTGACATCCATTGCTAATCGATCTTCATGATATGCGTAGGCAATGGATTAACTGCAAGTAAGAGATTAGTCACAAGTATTTATGTTTGCTCATCGTCAAAACCAAGTAGGAAGAAGTCCAATACTCGACAAAGATTTCTTTTGAACTTTTTGTGAGAGCTCCGCGTGGTCTTCGGGCTGAGTGAGATTCCAACTGGAATTTATATCTGCAACTACAATGGGGAATTTTTTTGGCAAAACCCAAGAGAGAGGGCACGAGAGTGCGACAGATAGAGGGCACGGAGGCCAGAGGGAGAGGGGGCATCGGTTGCTTGAAAACCCCCTTCGCAAAACCCTAGAGAAAGCTGGCATGAGAGAGCAAAAGAAACAGGGCTTGAATGGCAGAGGGAAAGGAGGCAACGAGCAAACCCCAACTTAATCAACATATGTCATTTGAGCCCACGGGTTAAATTAACTAGATCCTCTAGAAAATAATCTTCAGTTGGGGGAATTGCAGAAGCGGTGTTTGAGGGAATTGCAGCGAATTGCAAAAGCGGCGCTTGAGCAAATTGTAGAAGCCGCGTTTGAGCCCAAGGATATGGCGTTTAACCCAACTTAATCAGCATTGGCGTTTAACCCAACTTAATTAGCATTGTTAAACAAAGCCAAATCAGGGCCTATAAAATATTGGAGAACATATGCGACATTGCAAAACAAAATAGCAGCGACGTTAAAACTTAAAAGCTATAAATCATGTTGATGAATTTGTAACAAAAATAGTGAATTGCAGAAATTCCAGCTTCATATGCCTTTGTTTTAAAAAACACACATTCACTTTGAATATTGCATTTTATATGTCCATCTAAAACTCAAGATGTAATTTATATGTCCATCTAAAATTCAAGACAAAACACTGCATGGACAAGATTAAACTTGAATATTGCTTAGATTAAACCCCATCTAATTAAGCTGGATAGCCTCTTTGATTGTTCTCAAACAAGTTTTATATTTTTAGTCATGTCTGAATATATATGAATAATATGTTCGGTATGATCTAGCCCATTTCAAATATATATTTAAAAATTTAAATAATTTGGATATGTTTTATCCATACATCAAGTGTCAACAAATCAACGTTTCAAAATTTTATTAAAAGTAACTGATTTATCACATTCTAGAATTTACTCACTAGTTGACTAGACAGCAGCTACTTAACCAATTATTGAACTCTGCTCTACTAGTCCTGTAATGCCAGGAAGAAAGGAAACTCTCTGTAAAAACTTGTTGACTACAGTTTTGCATCTAGTCGACCAATGTAAAAAAGCTAGTCAACTAGAATCAGCACTAAAGTCGGCAAATTCCTGACATTCTGCTAGCCTAACTTCAAACTTTAGCTAATCAGCTATTATGAATGTTATAGCATAGTTTTGATCTATAACTCTAGGAAATCTTTTCAAAAATAATCTTAAAACATTTTTAAACAATTAAAAAAAATTTATGTGTGTGTGATGCTAAGATGTACAATGAATCTAAGATAGGACTGAAAATTACATCACAAAATCCATACACCTTAAAGCATTGATGTAGTCTGCTATGCTTGGTCCTTGTATTGACTCATTGTACATTATGAAATTTGGTGAGCTTCATCAACATGACTTTGAGATCTTCTTTGAAAGATTTATCCATCTTTAGTGAGCTCCATAAGTCTTTGTGCAAGCATCTTTCATAACTTTGAACGCATTGTCATTTGTACGTAATAATTGATACATATACGCACAAAATTAATTAGCACACTTAATTGTTTGTTTATCATCAAATACCCATAGGGTGACTCAATATCCAATAAGATTGAATCTAATAAATGGTTAGAATGAGAGTATGTGAAAATTTAGAGGAAATTCCTAAAATTACAGAGAGAACTAAAACTTGATGGAAATCAATTTTAGGAACTAAGATTTTAAATTTGGGGGGACTAAATCTAGATGGAAATAAATTTTTTGAGGGAACCAAATTTTTTGGTGTAACTAAATTCTCTCAGGAACTAAATTTTAATTTTAAACACCATAATTTTAGGAAGAAACTAAATCTTGAGAGACCTAAATTTTGGGATGAGCTAAAATTTTAAATGTTGGGGGAACCAAATCTAGAGTGAACTAATTTTTGGGGATCTTAAATTTTAAATTTTGGAAAAACTAAATCTGGATGGAACTAAATTTTTGGTTGAACTAAAATTGTTAGCGTAATCTAAATTCTATGGGGGGAACTAAATTTTAATTTAAATTTTAGGGGGAACTAAATAGTGGAACTAAATTTTGAATGAAGTAAAATTAAATTTTAGAAGGAACCAATCCTGGAGTGAATCAAATTTGGGGAAATAAAATTTTTGGAGAAAACTAAATGTGTTGGACAACATTTTAGTTTGAATGTGGTTAAAGTTTGTTGTTGAGGATATTTTAAAGGTGGCTGCAATCTTTATTAGCGTGAATTTTGAGTGTGGTTGAATTTGGGTGTAGTATATTCTTAATGAGATTGCAATATTTTTGGGAGAATAGATAATTTAACTGGTTTAAATTTTTTTAGAGGAATATTCAAAATGCCTAGTGACCTATGGTCATGGGTTATGACTAGTGTCTGTGTGTGTATAGGGGTAATCTTGGTATACACCTCTAAACCTCCACCCTTCACTATAATTTAAATGTTCGAAACTGTTTATTTTGATCTGCATATTCTAAAACACCAAAACAACGAATATCGGGTGAACCTAAGGGGGTTTGTCCATTCATCGAACCATCATAAAAATTCTATTCATTCAAAACCACGGTCCATGTATCTACATGTATATATGAGTGTGCGTAACTTAATTTTTGAACAGGAAAACATGTAAACTTGGTGATTGGTACAATCACCTTATAACTAAGTATTTTTTGGGTTCAATTTTAATGTTCTTGTTGTGAATGGATAATACCAGAGTTGGTTAGGATCACGGCTATCTTATAGATATGCTCATATCTTCTGTATCATATCTATGTACGCTCCTCTATATGCTATAAATAAAGAGCTGGGGGTTCCTCCCTCCAGATGATGATTCATAACACGTTATCAGCACGAGCCTCTAAACAAATATTTCCACAAAATCAATCGTTGCAAAAACGAAGAAAGGTGGGAGATCCACGCGCGTAGCGTCAAACTTTATCAAACGAGCGTCGTCATCCGCATAGGCTTCGTTCAACCGTCGCTATATCCAGAGGACGGATATAGATGTAAAACTCGCTAAAAAATGTCGTTTTTATCATACGTACGATGGTATTCTCCATATATCTCGAAAGATCGAAGTGGAATTAGGGCTAATCGTCGAAAAATTATGTTTTTAACATGTTCTTAATCTGAAATAATTGTAAAATAGGGGTTTCTCCCCTATACAAGCCCCGTCGGCAGCTTTGCCACTGGTTGCTCCACCACCCCTTCCCCTGGCCCCGTCCCCATCGAATTCCCCCTACCTGAAGCGAGGGGCCGGGTGGGGGGGGTGGCGCCCGCCGCTAACTGGAACCCGCCGAAGGGGGCCGGCGCTGCTGCAGCCCGAAGCCCCCCCGAAGGGGGGCGACACTGCAGCTCGAAGCCCCCCAAAAGGGGGGGCCGCCCATTACCCCCCCACTCTGATGAAGGGGGGCGCCGCTGTAAGTACCCCCCGAAGGGGGGGCTGCCGCATTCACCCCCCCCCCACTCCCCCGAAGGGGGGGCACCGCTTAAAACCCCCCTGCCTGACTACAAGTGGGGCCTGTTCCTGACCGCTGCCTGGCGACAGCAGAGTGAGGGGCGAAGGCGGCCTACCCTTGCCGCCACCCCTCAACCCTAATTACTTACTGGGCCTGAAGCCTAGGTAAAAAAAATTTTAGCAAACGGACTGCGGGCCTGACGTCTGCAGCCAAGCTACGGGCCTCAGGCCTGCAAGCTATTTCTATCAAAAAAGGGGGAATAAAACAGAAAACATCTGAAAAAAGGGGGGTTTGGGGCTAAAATTGGTTATAATGGGCGTTTGTGGGCCTAAAAATTTATGAAAAATCATGACAAATTATAGGGCTATAAGGGGACTTTTGGGGATATAATGGGGATGATTTAAAAAGGAATATCTCTTCCTTTTATGAAAAACATGTCAAATATTGGGCTCTTTTTTAATCTTTTTGAATAAACCCAACTAGCACAACCTATGCATTATATGATTTCATTTGTAGGATCATTAATATATGCTTCGCATCATTTTGGCTTATTCTGTGGATAAAATATGTTTGGTTGTGCATATTTCTATAACTTAATAATTAGGAAGATCATGCGACCGCTCTGCCGTTAGTCAGCTAACCCAACGGTGTATGACGTTGCCCAGTGGTCCAATAATTATCAAGTAATTAAATTGTTTATCCCTCTCTGCGAATATAAATGAATGTGATGCCTGTGATGAAAATGACTACTGAAAATGTTTGATGAGCACAAATTTTTGCATGAATGGCTAATTGCGGTTTTGGATCGGCTGTTTAAGTCACACATTTTATTTCCTGCACTTTTCTTTTACTTTTGAGAGAAATTGTAGTGATGAATTTATGTAAATATTCAAGACCGAAGACCACTTTCCATGGAGACGGAGGCCACAATTGAAGCTGAAGATCTTATATGGGGCCCACGGGGTTTTCAAAGTTGTAATTTCTTTTTAAAAGCTTTAATTTGCGTAATATGGACTGTAATGGATTTTGGACTTTTTATTTATGTGCGACTGGCCGATCCACGCAATTAGCTCTTCATATAAAAATTGCCTCCGCATGAAAATGTTTATTGTTCATATAATAACAGTTCTAAATTTAGTTTATTATTATTTTTCATTAACTCTTACTGCTTGAAAATAATAATAAATTTAACCTCTAGCAACTAAAATTTGTTTCGTAAATTGGTTGGCACCCCTTAAATTTTTGATAGAATGTCACAAGATCGAATACTAGTGAGAGATCTTCTCGATACAGGTTTAAAGTATCTAAACCGGATTAAATCCAGATCAGAACTAGATATACCGTAATCCGAGTCAGGCCAAACTTGAGCCTGAGATTAGACACATTGCGTGAGGCAGACTATTTCAAGTGCATGGTCACTGACCTAGTTTTGCAAACTCATTTTTTTTGAAGCCCACCATTGACTAGGGTTACGGGGGAGGCATAGCATTACCATATGTCTCCTAGTTAAGAAGATACACACCACAACAAAACATCAGGTATATATCACCATCAACTAAAACAATGGTAGGCAAGAGATAGCAACCAATCGCCCTAAGTCTCTGCACAAGACGTGTTGAAATCCTTTTCCGAGCCATTCCTTTCACTTGGGGGGGCACCTATGGCTGTGTGATAAAAACACATCAACAATGTTGGTAGCTTTTCTTGTTATCTAACCTGTAAAACCTACGTAGCAGCCGTCGAGAAGGCATTTTAGTTGCCAGTGTCCTTTCTAAAAGGATCCAAGTGTGACGTTTGGTTACACTTCTTTTCTCTCCTCTATCCTTTTCTTTCCCTTTTCCTTTTCGACTTGGCGAATTCGGGACCTCTTACTCTCTGGTATGCGGCCGAACCCGACCCGTTTGCCATCCATACATTCTCGTAGTATTTGCCCTCAATATCGGACTCGCTATGTTGTACCCATATGGAGCATACACTGCATGTACACAAACTTAAATAGGGAACATCTCTAAGGTTTAAAAAATGATTAGAGCAGTGGGTTGGCATCTCTGAGCTCACGTTGGGATACCCCAACGCAGAGGAAGCTCATATCTTCATGGAATTAGGCAAAGCCCCAGATCCCAAAAGATAATCTAATGAATCATCTCCACGTAAGCTCATATCTTCATGAGCCCCACGCTCTCGTGGTCTGATCTAGCCATAAAAAAATACCTGCAAATGGGCGTTATTAAATTCATCTTACTACATGATGTTTATTATCATTAACAAAACAACTCTGTGGGCATGTTGGTAATAAAAGCTCATCAGTGGGGGTAAGTTAGTAAATGTGTGGTTGAAATTTTCTAAGCCGAATCTGGCCTTGCATAGTATTAAAAGTAAAAAATAAAAGATGGTGACGTCCCTTTCATTGGGATTCCGTTGCTATCTGGAAACTGCGACGCATGTAATAAAGGGTCGGTCAAATAGCCGTTGCTGTCCTTGAACTAGACCAAAAAGTATTAAACGAAAGTTTTTCTTATGTCCTTGAATTAGCCCAATGGAGGTCCCTGTGAGCTTACGACTTTATTTGGTAAATTAGTTCAAACATACACACTTATAACAAGAGAGATTCAAAATGCCATACTTAATCGTGTACAAGTGCTACTTGCACAAAAAAGGTTTCAATTCACATTCTTGTTCAGGTTTTCCCGACATGTAAAACAAATAAAATTATCAAGGTCAATTTTGGAATTTAACTTGTCATAGCCCCGTGACATATGGTCATGGTGCATTCAAAATATTCCTCCGAAAATTTTTAACCCGTTTAAAATCTGCCTTCCAGAAAAAAACTTGCAGCATATTCAAAATCCCCACAAAAAAATTAGCCGTCACCTCCAAACTATGTCGTCCAACAAAATTTTTTAACAACATTCAAATTAAAATTTAGTTCCCTGGAGAGAATTTAGTTTCCCTCCAAAAAATTTAGTTTCCACTAAAGCTTAGTTCCTTTCAAATTTAGTTACCCTAAAATTTAGAAGTTTAGTTACTTCTAGAGTTAGGTCCCCCAAAATTTTAATTTAAAATATGGAATTTAGTCTTTCACTAAAATTTAGTTCTCTCGAGATTTAGTCATCTCTAAAACTTAAAATTTTAGTTCCCCAAAATTTAGTTCTCTCTAGATTTAGTTTTCTCCAATTTTTTCCAAAAAAAATTAAGGGTTCCCCCTCAAATTTTCACAAATTCTTATCCTACACATTAATTTCTCAAGCTTTAATCGAGGCCGTTTTCCTACCAATCCTTTTGTCCTATCAGCAACATCCCTCAATTGTATAATCGATTAAGGTTTCTAAACAACATAAACCTCATGGGGATCCTTAAATCCGTGGATGACGAGGATGCCTCCGATGACGTAGTGCTTCGTCGGCAGATGAGTGGGACCAGTGGATGAATGAATTCGGGTCTGCTGGAGTTGAGCCCCAAGCTATCGGGGGATGCTCGACCTAACTTCGAGTTGTTTGTGAGCTATTTGCAACATAGACAAATCAGCATGGGGATCGGATCTGTGTTCTGACCCAAATCTCCTACGATACTTAAGTCAGTAAGATACTTAAAGAATGCTCGAGGCGGTCCGACCTAAAGGGAGGTCGTCCGATCACTGTCACGCCGAGCTATGGAGAAAGAAATGTAAAGTGGAAGAAAGAGAATAAGTTGTCAGAGTACCTCAGTGTTTAGTATCTCTGGAGCATTTCCCCCAGTCCATTGTCGTTAGGACTATTTATAGGTGAGGGTTTTCCCTTAGTGCTGTTAGTAGATAATGGCTTTGCTGTAATGGTGGTAAGATTGTCCCTAAAAATGGGTATAATCGTTGTTCACTTACCCCACCATTAATATCAAGCCCTCCACTAATTGATCCCGTGTCGATCGGAAGTTCAACGGGTAGAATGTGCCATGGCTTTGACTGGCTAAACAGTTCACTCCCCATGATGACTTCTTGGGCCTCATCAACAAAGCCTTATGCTCCTTGCAAGCTTCTTCGTTAGGATAAAATATTCTTTCTCCTCTTCGTGGGCCGGCCTAATGCAGTGACAATGGTACCCATTGCTTGAGCTTAGACGAGGTGTCGATTGAGGTCGAGTGATGTGTTGTCTCATTAAATAGGCACGTCAATCGAAGCGGGAATTTTTGATTTCAACTGCCAAATCATTGCCCCTCTGATTCGACCGTTGCGATGATATGAGGCTCAGGGCAGGGATGCCTGTAGATAATTACCGCATGCCCCTTGATCAGAGGGATGGCCTCGATCATGGAAAGGAAATCTGCAGTCTAATTGAGAAGAAAAGAATAATGAAGCAATCTTCCTTGTTTGAATGTTTTAAAAAGAAACTTTTTGCCTTCTTTGTCATTTTTGCTCCCCTTTGAGGATCTCCTTCATGGCTTCTTCTTCATCCGGGGCCACCTAACAGTGGAAAGAGATGGAAAGAGTAGAAATTACAGCGACCCAAATCTCTCACAGTGAAGATCTCCTAAACGTGGATGAGGCAAAAGCAGATGTCAACCCTTTTGAGCGAAGTGCAGAGAAAGCGAAAAGCTAGGCCCTTGGCCCAGTCGATCCTGAGGCATGCAGTCAAAAACCAAGCCTCTGAAGTAAATGCTGACAAGCTTCAGATGCTTCAAACAGATTACGTCCTTTCCCTCGAGTTTGACTTCCTCTTGCTAATGAAAGGGTTTGCTTCCCCGAAGAATGTGATGTGGGGGTATACACAAAAGCTTTGTGTCATAGATTCGCTTCAACACGCACCCTATCATTTCCTAAGTACTAATGTGCTGAGGCTCTCCCTTTGCTAGCTGACGCCCAATTCCATGGGTTGTCTGGCCAGCTTCATCTTGCTCTGTATGCTAATCAAAGTAGAGCCGACCTTGACGATGTTCAAAATTGAAAATCCTTGTATCCACCGGGTGGTATTACACCACCTTGAGAAGAAATAGACAGCTAATTATGGACCTCCACAGCTCTAACCTAGGATGGAAAGAACAATTTGTCTTCGTGACCTTTCCTGGCATGGCAATCTTCCTTACTCATTGGGAGCTTCCAGGATTCGTCCCGAATGAGGAACTGCCCCTCTCAGAAGACGACAAAATGGCTACTGACTGCTTACTAGCCCAGTCAGAGAGCCTCAGGTTGATATCAAAGCTCTTTTCCCCAGAGGTCCTGCTGATGACGGTGTGGGCAGAAGGTAGGTACTTTGTTGGGCCTCATGTTTACCCTTACCTCTCCATAACCCCCCCCCCCCTCCTCTTTCAGACGTGGCTGGACAAGAGTATCAGGATGACCCTGAGCTTCAAGATGCCTTCTGAGCTTCTCTCCAAACAATTGAAAGAAGTTCGCTCCCTCAACAAGTGGTTCGACCTGAATGAAGCTCGGTTAAGGTCATCGAAAGTTCGTACCAAGTGACCCGAGACATTTCTCAGAAGGATCAAGACTAGAAGAAGAAAAGGCTTCGAACAACGGCTAAGGCTGAAAGAGCCAAAGCCAAAGAGAAGAAGAGGGGAAGTGAAATCACCATCACAAGCCCAATCTCTCCAATCATGGATGTAGCTGAAGATCTGATCGTGGCCCCTAAGTAAGTTCGGGCTCATGCTTAGTATGATTCTTCAAAGGGATTGGCATCGCCTCAAGAATCATGCTTTTATCCGGTCACTTGGCCATAGGGTGGTACCGACCACCGGAGACATTGGTCGACGAGGTTCCCCCTGAGTTCAAGTCAATCTTCTTGGCAGACAGGTTGTCTCACGTTCCTCTAGAATGTCCTAAGGATTAGCTTCACCAATTCCCTTACCCAGTGGGAAAGAGTGAGTCAGCTTTCTTGAAGTGTGGGGCTGCCTCCTGATTCGGGTTGAATATTGCATAATTAACCCCTCATCTAGCCCTATTTTGTGCTTAAATGATGCTTAATTGGTCTCTAATACGTTCGTATTTTGTATATCATCATTTATTAGAGCAAACCATTGATTTGTGCACAAAATATAAAATGTATTGAGTATTTCTGCCTTTTTCTATTTTTCATGGCTAAGTCTCGATCTCATGATTCCAACGACTATTTATTTGTATTTTTCTGAGATCTGTGCTAATTTCTATGAATTTCTGAATGCAGAATACCATTTAATTGGAGAAATACGCGAGAAATACGTATATACGGGACATGTGGCACGATCTGGGCGGTTCCCGCTCAATCGGACTGCAGTAGATGCATCTAACATTACGGGGCGACGTGGCTAGCTCTAGACCGCTCGATCACGATCCAACGGACGAAAGCAATCCATTCGAAGTGAAACGGAGCTGGGGCCTTGGGACGCATGGCAACGATCTAGCAGTGCCCCGCCAACTCTAACGCTCCAAACTATCAGTGACGTGGTCGCTTCCCAACCATACGATGATGATCCCACGGCTTGAACGCATCCCGCTCGAATTCGAAATCGGACGACGACGTATATGTGCTGCGGAGCGACGTGGCAAGATCGTGATCGTTCCCAGCTCGATCCAACGATGTCGACCAACGGTGGTATACGCACAGCAGTAGGGCGACGCGGCGGCTTTACAGCCATTGCGATCTGATCGAACGGTTAGCAGCTCTTCCGAATTGAACTCGGATTCGAAGCGAAAGCGGACTCCGGGCGGGGTTTGATCCGATCCGTATGACACGCGGCATCACGAGAGCGCATCCCGCATGGATCGACGGCCATAATTTTATCTGCTTATGGATATTGGATTTTGGTGCGGGTTTCGACTCGTTAAGCTATTAAACCCCGCAATGCCTATTATATAAGCGTATTTTTGGGTTTTGTTGCGTATTCTGGCGTATTGGGGGCTCTAGGAGCCGTATTTCGCCTTGAAATTTGGAGGCCCTGGGGACAGAGGGTAGTTCTATCATCTGAAGGAGATTTGGGGCTATTTGGAGAGAATTGGTGACATTTTTCCTATCTTTAACCTTGTATTTTGCGTATTTGGCTTGGAATTGAAGTATTATTCACGTATTTTGATGTTTTTATGATGTATTTGTCTATGAATACTGAATATATTCTCTCTCTGCGTGGTTAATCTTCATATGTGTTGATGTTGATGTAGTTAGGGTGTCGTAATAATTGATTTCAATATCTTTTCGCCCTATTTGCATTGTATATGTAGGGATTTTGGCGGACCCTTAGAGCTCGGATTTGTGTCAGCCCTAAGTCGGACGGACCACAGAGGCATAAAGCGCAGCGGAAAATAAAAACTATCTAGATATACAATTTAGCTAGGCCCTGAGAGAGCCAGAACCTAGCCCGATCTATACCAACTTGGGGTGGATCTGACCACCCTAAGAGGTATCTATTCTACTGTGAAGAAATTAAACTACACTAAAATTACTTAGAGAACATACCCGGAATCTCGACCCTGGGGCAGGCAAGATGTACCGCACCGTCTTTTGATGCTCCTCGTAGCCGAACCGCCTTGACCCAATCCAACCGAGCCGCCTCGCACCTTCGAACTGATCTGCCCGAGCCGACTCCCACCTCCAAGCCGATCACACGCGGTAGAAGGCTTCACTTGAGTAGACCCGCGTCTTAGACTTCTGGATTCGAATCCAAACCCCCTTCGTAGTCTTGCTAGGACTAGTCGGGAGAATAGGAAGGAGAGAGAGAGAGAGAGAGAGAGAGAGAGAGAGAGAATAGTTTAGTCATAGATCGAGCTTGCTCTAAAATCTGGAGCTACTCGATCGAGGACTTGGTGCATCTTTTAACGAAGAGAGTACACCCCTATTTATATAGGGAGTCAGCACTTCTACTTTCAATGTGAGTAACGTGGGACAAAACAAAATAGAAGAGAAAATTAATTAAGCTAATTTAGCTTAATTGAATTTTTTGTAAGCCTTTCATAAAAGCCAACTTCAACGAATTAATTCTCTTTATCCATTAAACTTTAGACAACAAACAAGCTATCAATTCGAAGGGCTTCGAATGGTGAATGCGTAGGAACAAACGACAAAGAATTTCGACTTCGTTTAACCCTTCAAACAATTGCCCAAAGATGGGCAAAAAGTCAATTTCCGTAGCCATCACGGAGGGGCTTCAAAAACCCTACAACTTAAGTTGCGGGCGCGCCCACTAGGCTTAGCAGGCGCGCTCGCCCAAGGCAAGGAGGATGGGCGCACCAGCCCGCTGCTGCAGCGGGCCGTGCCTGCTGTGCATCGGGCGCTGGCCCGATGCAAATAGCGGGCTGAGCCCGCTACAACCAGCGTGCCTGCTGTCGTAGTGGGCCGTGCCCGCTTAGTTGCAGGCGGGCGCCCGTTGACCCCTCGCGGATGGGCCCGTAAGCCCAAGTGGGTCTAACCCACTTTGCCTCGGACTGTTTTTGCGTTTCTAGGATCGTTTGAGCTCCGATTTGGACGCGGTTTGAACCTGTATTTAGACCGGAATGATCCCATCAACTAGGTAACCCTTTTCAATGCATTTGTTCCTACAATTATTGTCGTAACCAATATACAACACGTTTAATCTTTGTTTGCATCAAATGCAACATTGTCCCTATTGCATCTACGACTTAGTCTCACAACTGGCTTGTGAACATTTAACTATTCCATTTCATCAAATGAATTTCTCTTATTAATCTTCCTATTACTAATATACGAACGCTACTCGGTGTGAGACCCTACAGCCTGACCTTACTACAGGTTGGGGCTCGAAACCCCTAGACGACAGTCACCACGAGCAGTAGTTGTCATCACTGTTTCAGATCATCATAACGTGATTGACCCATTAAATAAGTATCGTTGTGTTCACTTTGGCTGTGTCAGTGATGAATACCATTGGCTATAGTCCATTCGTCAAGACTGTGTCCTTGTTGGCTTAGGGTATGGTTTACTGTCAACCCCATTAGACAACATTGGTCAGTATACGGCGGTCTTTGTTGTATTCATGTTGTACATCTTACAACGTACCCCGGCCGAGGATAAACACAAAGACCGTACTGAGCCCGTGACACTAACTTTCTTTTAACGGAAGAGACGAATCCCATCTTAATCATCTACTCTCCTCGAGAGCTTCAGGTGTAACCCAACCTAGGATCTTTCAGCAGGCCTAGCCTCGAAGCTAGATCATATGTCTAAGCGACACCATTTACTCACAGGTTTGTACAAATTACTTCAGGTCTTAAGGACCGGCTTACCTATCATCACCCTAGAGTTATATATTTATTCAACCCATTTCATACTTAGGATAATGGACACCATATATTATATTAACAAGACGTACACTTAGGATAAATCGCCTTATGGGCATATATCCTCCTACAGTATAATCGCGTATTTTGCTAGTTTCTACACGTATTGTTCAAGTATTATCGTTGTTAGTGTACTTGGATCGAATATGATCTCTGTGGACTTATTCGTGGCGTGACCCTTGCGGGCACATAAGCTTATTTTCCTCATGAAACTAGTATTTTATTCGATATTTAAGGCACTTTTCGATGTTCGTTTATCGTTATATTTTCCGACGTTCTCATGCCCTAACCGGACGAAACGTTGAGTCATAGAAAAGATATTAATAATCATTGATTGCACACACCCTAACGAAATCACTACCAACACATACTCTCCATATTAGTACCCCAATATCGAATTCACCGCAATTATCGTAGGATTTTCTTTTATTCTTGATATCATATCTGTATACCTGATATGTGGTTGGTTATTACCGTATTATTATCCTTTATAAACTGAAATTCGTGGTTTTGCAGATCAGTTGTCCCATGGATACGATACCTGGACTCACCAGGATTATTACTTGTTCGATCTCATGCACTTGGAAGTAGCGCTCACACTATTTTGAGTCAGGCAAATTTTTGGCGCCGTTGCCGGGGATAACGGTACTTGTAAGCTACAATTTCAGTTCGTTTGGAGGAACATTCGGTGAGATCCTTCGATCTTATAGTTTAGGATTTTTATTAGTTTTTTGTCTTGTTTTCTCTTTATTAAAAAAATTCAAAAAATGGAATACATGAATTTCTATCGCACAAACAATTGGTATGATGCAGAGTATAATGTTGCACACAAACATAGGATGGAAAAGCTCAAGATCGTTAGTTTTAATCAGACAGATTGTGAAACTTTCTTTCAGGCCTGGAGAGGTTCACATATAGTATCGAGCTATCCGCAGCATGGGTACACAAAGAAAGTGTTGGTAGCAACGATCTGTGAACTTCGTGTTTGATGATAACAAACGTGTGTGATCGTTTTTAATGTGTGTATCGAGTGTTTCAGGAACGGCGAACGTATGATTAATTCACGGAGGGACTTGGTCTATGTGCAAAGGAGAACAGGGAAGTACCAAGTTTTATTATATACTTATATAAGTACATTGTGCTGCAAAATAAGTGCAGCAACATCCCATTGAATTATGCTTATATATAACACAGGCCGAAAAAATGAATTCACAACTCCTCTCCCTTTGAAAACATTTGGGTCGCATGAACATTTGGGCTGAGAAAAAAAAGCCCTTCAGGCCGTGATCAAAAACAAAAGGAGAGAGCAGCATGAATATTTTTAAGGGTTTTTTTGCTCTTTGATTGAGAGCCGCACGTTTTAAGTTGAGAGCAGCCGAAAAAATCTTTGAGAGCTGCCCATTCATTAAACCCCTTCTCTTCTCAATTCCTAGGAGAGCTTGCACACGTCATTCACATTCGCAGGGCAAGCCGAATTTTTTTTTGTTGATCCTCTCTCCAAAAAAAACTTCAAGACACAGGTCGCACCTTTGATTCTCTCCCACTTGTCTTCAATTATTTTGCAGAGAGCTGTGTGTTTCTTTCTTAAAGGGGTTTTCTTTTTTTTGGCATCTTCTACAATTATTTTTTGAAGAGATCTTCATTTATTTTCAATCAGCCTCAATTGCTAATCCCCTGAGAGCACAAACAAAAGTGCAGGCCGATTCCTTTTGGTGTGCATCCAAAACAAAAGAAAAGGGGGTTTACAAAGGAGCAGAATTTCTTTTGATAGTTCTCTCTCTCAGCCGCATGAAAGAAAGATCATATCACCAAAAATTAGAGAGGGAGAGAGAGAGGACTTCCTTTTTTTGTAATCTCAAGAGTAGGCAATCAAGGGAATTCAAAGGGAAAGCAAAACTCCAAGCCTGCCGAAATTTTTGATAGGGGAGCACACAACGAATCAAGAATCATCTATTCTCCCCTTTGCGAATTTAAAAAGCACAGAGCCGCCGGCCATATATATTTTAAGGGGTTTGTTTTTTTTAAAAGGCAGCCGCCGCACTACAAAAAAAACCCAGGAGCACCTCGTTGAAGGGTGGGAGCAAATTTTGAAGGGCAATTGGAACATTCTGTGTGCAAAGTTTTCGCGCAAGAGATTTTTTTTGCTGCCGCACAATTTTCTTTGGAGAAGAGCCGGCCGCATATTTTTGTGAAGGAGAGCAGTAGACGTTTTGTTTTGAGAGGCCGGCCAATCAATAAGAAAGGGAAGTATTTTTTTAATAAGAATCCATTGTAGTAACTTGTGCCTGCTTTGATTATCGTTTAATTAACCCTTAGTTATACTTGTTTTGCAGGCAATCATCAAAATCTCGGGGGACTTGTCGACCTAGCCGCAAGTTGCTATTGAGGAGCCTAGCAGCAAGTTGCTATTGAGGAGCAAGGCCGCAAGTTGAAAAGAGGCGAGGACGAGACAAGAGATTACTACTACTTGCCAGACGACATCTGGCCCGTGTTGATTGACGAAGACGACACCGCTACACGATCTGAGCATTCTAAACTCTCTTGTTTATTATATTGTGTAGTATTTGTGTTAGATCTTCGTAGGGAAAACTTTACCTTTTGTGTTACTTTTGGGGACCTGACGACTTTGGGAGTCGTCACGGAGGGAGAGCATCTGTTTATACCTTTTGTAGTATTTGTTTATTATATTATGCTAGATTGATAGTGTAGAGCACGTGGTGTGCGTACGAGCTAGGTGAGAGTAGATTTGGGATCTTGACTCATTGTAGCTGTACAAGTTTACATATCTATCTAGTTTTTGCTTTCGGAGGCTGGAGTAGGTCGTGGGGACGACCGAACCAGGGTATATCTGTGCGTACATTGTGATTGCCATTCTATTTACTCTGCCTGTGCTTATAACTGCGTATGTTTGTTCGTGGGTTGCACGAATATTTTTATTAGCCTATTCACCCCCCCTCTAGGCTACGATCCGGATCCAACAAGTGGTATCGGAGCCAGTTTAGAGGATCTAGTCTAGATTTTTAGATGACCATGAATATATCTGATTGTGCTTTTGCTGAAGGTTAGTCTATAGCACGTCCCCCTAAGTTTAATGATGTAGACTTTGCTTATTGGAAGGCTAGGATAAAAATCTATTTAGTGTCTGTAGGTTATGATGTGTGGGATATTATTGAAAATGGTTATAGTCTATGTCACGACCCGCTTCCCTAAAATGGAGGCGAGACGTGAAAAGGTCCGCACGAGAGTGGAGCTGTGAAGCCCCAAACCCAATAAGCGTAAATAAAACATAAGCAGGTCCCTGTAACCACAAACGGGGCAACAATAATAATAAAAGGGGAGACAGAAATAAAATTCTCATATCTCATAAATTGTCCAACATGAAAATAAGTTCAACATCCAGAAAAGCCACCAGGCTAAAAGAAAGAGTCTAAGGCACAGAACAAGGCCAACAAAAGCAACAACGTCACAAGTATAGGTGCTACGCACCGACAACAAAACCGCAGTCTAAACAAAGGAAAACACAACGGAGACACTAGGACTGGTCCCCAGTGTCCACGTACTCCCCGTCAAACACAAGCTCGGGCTCGGCGTCAGCAAACACCTCATCCTCAACAAGGTACTCAGGCTCAGGATCTAACATGTGTCACCCAAAAGAGTGAAGGGGCACATGTCAGCAAGTCTAAAAGACTTGGGCAAAGAAACTAAAAGTAAGGCAACTAGCAACCTAGCAGTTTTAGTATGCATGACATGACAGTTATAACATGAGTGCACAAGCAAGACATGGTGAACAATAAGTACAAGAGAACAATTAACGGGACAAGACAAGAGTAGCCAAGCTACTAACATCTCAATCAATTCATTATTCACGTTTCACTGTTGTTTGTAGATGTTTACGCCTTACAGCTGAATGGCATAACATTCACGCTGATTGGCCGCTTAACACTACCCCAAAACCCAGAGTTTACGCCTTACCACTGCAGTTGCTGATCGGGCAGACTCCCAGTTGAATGGCCGCTTAACTCTTACCCCCAATACCCACAAGTAATCGAGCCAGGGTCCCCGCACACGAGCTCAGTAAATGAGCCGGGGTTGCCCCGCACAGGAGCTCGCATTCTAGTTCACGATTCATAAATAATTGACGTAGGGGTACACCTAGCCGGAAACAAGCATTTTGGGCATTGGATATCAACCAACACATGGCCCGCTTCTGGCACACGAGCCAGGAACACAAACATTGTAGCGAAGCTACGCATTCACGGAAACACTTTAAGAATGCAATGACATGACAATTAATTTGCATACCGTTAATAGAAATTAAACATGACATGATAATTGTGCACCATGATATATGTCGGAACTAGCTTCGTTGTCAAGCTAGTTCCCCAATTTGCGCCTAGGCAAGTATCATTTCGTCGCCTAGCCTCTTTTACGCCTACAACAAGCAAGATGGCCTAAAACATGGCCTAAACCCTAAGTGGCAAGTTTCACTTGCCTAGCACCGGGGATGACGATCACGAAGTTTCGTCTCGCGGATGCTAATCTACGGGGAAATCGCTGTTATGGGGAAAACAATCATCAAAACAACATTCATTCATTAGGGTTTCATAAAAAATACAAATAGGTTATGAAAACATCAAGAAATCGATTTCTTATCGAGAGGAGGCGGAAGAAACACTCCGGAGAACCTAGGAACCAGATCTGGAAACCAATGGAGAAGTTTGGGAAACTAGGGTTTTTGGGGGATTTTGGGGATTTGATGAGATTTTGGGGAAGATGAGAGGTAGAATGAGTTGATGGAGGGTTTAGATGATGGATTTAGGGCTTGGAATGAAGGAATAAGGGTTTGAGGAAGATGGGGGCTCAATGGGGGAGAAACTAGGGTTTTGGGTCGAGTGGAGGAAGAAGAAAATGTTTGGGAGGGGTTTAAATAGGATGGGCTGGCGGCTGCCCAGAAATTAGGGTTTTAACACAGATTAGTCGGTCAAAGAGCAACCACTGACCGACTAGTTTGGCAACTAGTCGGTCGGTCGACCAACGCAGACCGACTAAGTGTAAACAGTAACTTCTGAACGAAAATAGGATTTAGATTTAGTCGGTCGATGAACAACTACTGACCGACTAGTTTGACATCTAGTCGGTCGGTGAACGTTCATAGACCGACTAAGAGTGAACAGTCCTGATACTAAAATTTAGATGATGTGTTAGTCGGTTAAAGAAGCATTGCCGACCGACTAGTTTGCAACCTAGTCGGTCAACCAACGTTCTTAGACCGACTAACGATAAACAGTAACTTCTGAGAAATTTAGAAAGCTAACTAGTCGGTCCAAGAAGGATTGCCGACCGACTGGATCGTCATCTAGTCGGTCGGTGCCCCTTCTTACACCGGCTAATAAGCACCAAAAGTTCCGATACGGAGCGCGGAGCTCCGGGATCGATTCCTAAGACTCCTAGGCTTGATCTAATAGTAAGATACGACCGTTATGAAGCCCGTCACGAATGACTTGCTCCGAAATCGACGATCCTAAAGAAGAAACGAGAAAACACGACGAAACGATCGAAAATGAAAGTTACGGAGACGAAAACCACATATGAGGAGAAAATCCACCAAGACATATATTATAATATAATAAATCCAGATACAAGAAACCAGTCGTTACATCCTCCCCAACTTAAGAAAAATTCCGTCCTCGGAATTTCCAAACACTCACGTGTCTGGAAACAAAAGTGCGAAACGCTCTCGCATCTCATCCTCATTCTCCCAAGTAGACTCTCCAGGTGAGCCGTGTCGCCACATCACCCTCACAAGATTGACAATCTTGTTCCGAATCGATTTCTGACGCCTGTCCAGAATCTGCACTGGATGCTGGTCATACGTCAAATCGGGGCGAACGGTAATCTCCGAAAAATCCACAGCATGAGATGGATCGCTAATGTATCGACGAAGCTGCGACACATGGAAAACATTGTGAACTCCTTCCAAAGATGGCGGCAAGGCTAAGCGATAAGCTACCTCGCCAACCCTCTCCAAAATGTCAAACGGTCCAATGTATCGCGGGCTCAACTTCCCTCGCTTCCCAAAATGAATCACACCACGATTCGGGGAAATCTTCAAGAACACATGGTCGCCCGGCTGAAACTCCAAAGGACGACGTTTAGCATCCGCCCAATGCTTAAAACGGTCCTGAGCAATTCTCAACCTCTCCCGAATATTCCTGACGATATCCACGGCCGCCACAATCATCTCAGGTCCTAACAACTCCCGATCACCAACGTCATCCCAACTCAATGGCGATCGACATTTCCTCCCATAAAGAGCGGCGAAAGGCACCATGCCAATACTCGCCGGGAAGCTGTTGTTGTAGGAGAACTCCACCAAATGCAGATGGTCCTCCCACGAACCCTTGAAATCCAACATGCACGCCCTCAGCATGTCTTCCAAAATCTGAATCGTCCTCTCGGACTGGCCATCCGTCTGCGGATGGTACGCCGTGCTGAAACTCAGACGCGTACCCAAACTCTTCTGCAAACTCTGCCAGAACTGAGATGTGAACCTCGTGTCTCTGTCTGACACGATACTCACGGGGACTCCGTGAAGTTGCACGACCTCCTGCACGATTCACGTTACATCACTATCCAAACTAGGAAAATGACATAAAACGAAGAGTAAAAGAATTTTACCTCCATATATCTCCTTGCTAGCGCCTCAGTGGACTGTCCCACTCGGAACGGAATAAAGTGCGCAGATTTGGTCAATCGATCTACGATCACCCAAATCGCGTCATTCTTCTTCGGACTCCGAGGTAGTCCAGTCAGAAATCCATAGTGATGTGTTGCCACTTCCACTCCGGAATCGGAAGCGGTTGTAGCAACCCGGCCGTACGCTGATGCTCCGCCTTCACTTGCTGGTAAACCAAGCACTTGGCTACACTCCGAGCCACACTCCTCTTCATACCATGCCACCAATAATTCAGACGAAGATCCTGGTACATCTTGGTGCCACCAGGATGCACAGAATACAACGAACTGTGTGCCTCCACCATCAACTCCTCTCTAATATCCCCAGCCGGCACACACAACCTGGCTCCAAACCTCAGCGAGCCATCCCCATGAATCAAAAAGTCAGTCCACAGACCGGCTTCCGCCTGCTCCCGAATCTTCACCAGCTTCAGATCCTCAGCCTGGCCAGCCTTAATCCGATCCACGATCGTCGACTGTACCTGCATGTACATCAACGATGAATCCTCCCCAGGAAGGACAATCTCAACACCAGACTCGCAAAAATCCTGCTGCAATCTCCACTGCGACGTCAAAATCATCACCGCTGGAAGCCTAATCAGTGCATCCGGAACCACATTCACCTTGCCAGGGTGAAACTGCAAATCAATATCATAATCCGCCATGAGCTCCAACCATCGACGCTGTCGCATGTTGAGCTCCTTCTGAGTAAAAATATACTTCAAGCTTTTGTGATCGGTGAAAATTTTCACTTTCTCACTCAGCAGGAAGTGCCTCCAAATCTTAAGAGCAAACACAATGGCAGCCAACTCCAAATCATGCGTCGGGTAATTCTTCTCATGAACCTTAAGCTGACGAGACGCATACGCCACAACATGTCCGTGCTGATGCAACACACAACCGAGACCCTTGCCAGAAGCATCGCAAAAGATCTCAAATCCACCGCTGCGATCAGGCACAACAAGAATAGGGGCAGTCGTCAACCTCTCCTTCAGAACGCCAAAAGCACTCTCACAATCACCCGACCAAACAAAAGGTACATTCTTCCGCGTCAACCTGGTCATCGGCTCCGCAATACGAGAAAAGTCCTTAATGAATCGCCGATAATAACCAGCAAGTCCAAGGAAACTCCGAATCTCAGACGCAGACGACGGAACAGGCCACTCTCTGATGGCCCTAATCTTCTCGGGATCCACTGAAATACCATCTCCAGTCACCACATGCCCGAGAAAAGCAACTCTATCCAGCCAAAACTTGCACTTCGAAAACTTAGCATACAAACGATGCTTCCTCAAGATCTCCAATACCGTCCTTAAGTGCGAGGCATGCTCTTCCTCCGACTTCGAATAGATCAGAATGTCGTCAATAAAGATAACGACAAACTTATCCAAAAAGTCGTAGAAAATCAGGTTCATCAGATTCATGAAAACTGCGGGCGCGTTAGTTACGCCGAAAGGCATAACCACAAACTCATAGTGTCCATACTTCGTCCTGAACGCTGTCTTCGAAACATCATCCTTCTTCACCTTCAACTGATGGTAACCACTTCTCAAATCCAATTTAGAAAACACCCTCGAACCTCCAAGCTGATCAAAAATATCATCGATGCGAGGCAACGGGTATTTATTCTTAATGGTCACCGCATTCAACTCCCGATAATCCACGCACATGCGACGCGAACCATCCTTCTTCTTCACCAGCAACACCGGTGCTCCCCACGGGGACACACTAGGATTGATATAACCCTTCTGCAAAAGCTCATCCAACTGCTTCCGCAACTCTTCCAATTCTGCAGGTGCCATACGATACGGCGCCTTCGAAATCGGCTGCGCACCTGGAATAAGATCAATAGAAAATTCTAGAGCTCGATCAGGTGGCAAACCAGACATCTCCTCGGGGAAGACGTCGCCAAAATCACGCACCACAGCTGGCCACTCCAGCTCCATCTGCATAGCCACAACCTCCACCGGCCTAGCCCGAAATCTGACAAGACCAAGCGAGCTGCTACCACGACTGAACTCAAATACTGGATGTCCGGGAATCTCGAACACCACCTTCTTCCTTCGACAGTCGATCGTAGCATAGAAGCTCGCAAGCCAGTCTATCCCAAGAACTGCATCATAGTTGATGATGTCGTGGACAATGAAATCAGCGAA
This sequence comes from Scilla litardierei, assembly GCA_030789695.1. Lineage (NCBI taxonomy): Eukaryota > Viridiplantae > Streptophyta > Magnoliopsida > Asparagales > Asparagaceae > Scilla > Scilla litardierei. The sequence goes on along the minus strand of CM061133.1, from coordinate 242,870,232 downwards.
AAGCTCATGTCCACAGACCACCAATGGGCAAGAATTACAACCACGATGCACCGAGACCACGCCATTCCCTGTAACGATATTCCAACTCTTGGGAAGAGGGGACGTCGACAAGGAATGCCTCTCCACGAAGCTCCGAGAAATAATGCACATCGATGCACCAGAGTCAAAGAGGACCCGTGCAGGAAATGTGCAAACCAAAACCACACCTAACAAGCAATTAACAATCAAACCCTAGTCTAACAAACAACCATGTTCAAGCAAACAACACAATCTAACATTCAAACCAGCTAGGAAAGTAACAGCCAGGTTGAGGATTACCTGCGATAACCTCATCCACAGCCTCGCTCTCCACAACGGTCATCAGAAAAGCCTGCCTCCTCGGCGGAACAGCCTGCTGAAAAGCCTGCCTCTGCGGAACAAGAGCTGCTCCACGTCCAACAGGAACAGACGCTCGCTGCTGCAACGGCTGTGCTGCAACAGGTGCCCTCCGCAGCTGGTTCGCATGCCGACAATCCTTCACGGCATGGGAAGCATCACCACAAACCAGACACTGGCCCAAAAACTTCCGACACTGATCCTTGATGTGGCCAGGCTTGTCGCAGAAATGGCAAGTCTTCAGAATAGGCCCTCCTGGCCTCTTAAACTGAGCTGGCTGATTAGGCTTGAAACCAGGCCTAACCACCGCTCTGGCCTGCTCCATAGGCCTCTTCCCAGCACCAGAAACATGCCCTCTCCTCTGACTCAGGTTCAGCTCCTGCCTCCTGGCAGCGACCAAAACCTTCTGATAAGAGTCCAGATCGGAGGAAGACACAAAACTCTGGAGCTCCAAAGCAAGTCCCTGCAGGAACCTTTGAGCCCTCTCATCAGCATCCTGCACCATCTTCGGTGTGAACCGGCTCAGCCTAGTGAACTCTTGGTGGTACTGGTCCACCGTCAAGCTCCCTTGCTTCAGATCAATGAAGCGCTGCAGCATCTCCTTCTTGGCAGCCTTCGGAAAGAATTCCTCATCAAACCTGGACTTAAAGGTAGCCCAAGCTATCGGCTCCACCAACATCTTCTCTTCCGCATCCCACCAGTTCCGAGCATTATCCTTGAGTTGCCTCCTCGCCAAATCAACCCATCCAGCCGGGGTGATCTTGGCCATCTTCAGATTGTCCTCGATGTTCCGAATCCACTCATCGGCAGCCAGAGGACCCTCAGACCCATCAAAATATACGGGACCCAGCTCCCGAAATTGCTTCGCTCCCGGCTCAGAGCGAGGGGCATCAGGAAGAGCCCGGGCAGCTCGAGCAAGTGGGGCATTTTGGAATTGCAGGAGCACGCCCTACTGCACTTGCATCATCTGTAACATCATCCGCATCATCTCACCATTAGTGGGTTCCCGCTCAGGCTCCTCATCATGAGGGAGCGCACCACTACCCCCACCACGGGTGAATCGTCTTCCTGCCATCTAGTGACACAGAAAACGAAGCAGATTAGACTCATAGCTTATGACTCGGACGTCGAACTTAGTTTATTGGACATTCTAATATTATTATCGCTATTCCGATAATCGCAGTTACAGAAGGACCTGCATGGGCCACCAACAAAACCTGTCACGACCCGCTTCCCTAAAATGGAGGCGAGACGTGAAAAGGTCCGCACGAGAGTGGAGCTGTGAAGCCCCAAACCCGATAAGCGTAAATAAAACATAAGCAGGTCCCTGTAACCACAAACGGAGCAACAATAATAATAAAAGGGGAGACAGAAATAAAATTCTCATATCTCATAAATTGTCCAACATGAAAATAAGTTCAATATCCAGAAAAGCCACCAGGCTAAAAGAAAGAGTCTAAGGCCCAGAACAAGGCCAACAAAAGCAACAACGTCACAAGTATAGGTGCTACGCACCGACAACAAAACCGCAGTCTAAACAAAGGAAAACACAACGAAGACACTAGGACTGGTCCCCAGTGTCCATGTACTCCCCGTCAAACACAAGCTCGGGCTCGGCGTCAGCAAACACCTCGTCCTCAACAAGGTACTCAGGCTCAGGATCTAACATGTGTCACCCAAAAGAGTGAAGGGGCACATGTCAGCAAGTCTAAAAGACTTGGGCAAGGAAACTAAAAGTAAGGCAACTAGCAACCTAGCAGTTTTAGTATGCATGACATGACAGTTATAACATGAGTGCACAAGCAAGACATGGTGAACAATAAGTACAAGAGAACAATTAACGGGACAAGACAAGAGTAGCCAAGCTACTAACAATCTCAATCAATTCACTATTCATGTTTCACTGTTGTTTGTAGATGTTTACGCCTTACAGCTGAATGGCATAACATTCACGCTGATTGGCCGCTTAACACTACCCCAAAACCCAGAGTTTACGCCTTACCACTGCAGTTGCTTATCGGGCAGACTCCCAGTTGAATGGCCGCTTAACTCTTACCCCCAATACCCACAAGTAATCGAGCCAGGGTCCCCGCACACGAGCTCAGTAAATGAGCCGGGGTTGCCCCGCACAGGAGCTCGCATTCTAGTTCACGATTCATAAACAATTGGCGTAGGGGTGCACCTAGCCGGAAACAAGCATTTCGGGCATTGGCTATCAACCAACACATGGCCCGCTTCTGGAACACGAGCCAGGAACACAAACATTGTAGCAAAGCTACGCATTCACGGAAACACTTTAAGAATGCAATGACATGACAATTAATTTGCGTACCGTTAATAGAAATTAAACCTGACATGGTAATTGTGCAACATGATATATGTCGGAACTAGCTTCGTTGTCAAGCTAGTTCCCCAATTTGCGCCTAGGCGAGTATCATTTCGTCGCCTAACCTCTTTTACGCCTACAACAAGCAAGATGGCCTAAAACATAGCCTAAACCCTAAGTGGCAAGTTTCACTTGCCTAGCACCGGGGATGACGATCACGAAGGTTCGTCTCGCGGATGCTAATCTACGGGGAAATCGCTGTTCTGGGGAAAACAATCATCAAAACAACATTCATTCATTAGGGTTTCATAAAAAATACAAATAGGTTATGAAAACATCAAGAGATCGATTTCTTACCGAGAGGAGGCGGAAGAAACACTCCGGAGAACCTAGGAACCAGATCTGGAAACCAATGGAGAAGTTTGGGAAACTAGGGTTTTGGGGGGATTTTGGGGATTTGATGAGATTTTGGGGAAGATGAGAGGTAGAATGAGTTGATGGAGGGTTTAGATGATGGATTTAGGGCTTGGAATGAAGGAATAAGGGTTTGAGGAAGATGGGGGCTCAATGGGGGAGAAACTAGGGTTTTGGGTCGAGTGGAGGAAGAAGAAAACGTTTGGGAGGGGTTTAAATAGGATGGGCTGGCGGCTGCCCAGAAATTAGGGTTTTAACACAGATTAGTCGGTCAAAGAGCAACCACTGACCGACTAGTTTGGCAACTAGTCGGTCGGTCGACCAACGCAGACCGACTAAGTGTAAACAGTAACTTCTGAACGAAAATAGGATTTAGATTTAGTCGGTCGATGAACAACTACTGACCGACTAGTTTGACATCTAGTCGGTCGGTGAACGTTCATAGACCGACTAAGAGTGAACAGTCCTGATACTAAAATTTAGATGATGTGTTAGTCGGTTAAAGAAGCATTGCTGACCGACTAGTTTGTAACCTAGTCGGTCAACCAACGTTCTTAGACCGACTAACGATAAACAGTAACTTCTGAGAAATTTAGAAAGCTAACTAGTCGGTCCAAGAAGGATTGCCGACCGACTGGATCGTCATCTAGTCGGTCGGTGCCCCTTCTTACACCGGCTAATAAGCACCAAAAGTTCCGATACGGAGCGCGGAGCTCCGGGATCGATTCCTAAGACTCCTAGGCTTGATCTAATAGTAAGATACGACCGTTATGAAGCCCGTCACGAATGACTTGCTCCGAAATCGACGATCCTAAAGAAGAAACGAGAAAACACGACGAAACGATCGAAAATGAAAGTTACGGAGACGAAAACCACATATGAGGAGAAAATCCACCAAGACATATATTATAATATAATAAATCCAGATACAAGAAAACCAGTCGTTACAGTCTACCCACTATTAAAATTGAAGACACTATTATGATTAAGCCTAAAGACAAGTGGGATTTAGCTGATAAGAAACTTTATACTCTTAATGGTAAAGCTATGAATGCGCTTATATGCTCTCTTGATAAATCTGAATTTAATCGTATCTCACATTGTCTAACTGCGCAAGAAATCTGGCATACTCTGGAGGTGACACACGAGGGAATATCACAAGTAAAGGAATCCAGACTTGCGTTACTGAGCACAGAATATGAGAGCTTCCGCATGCTACCAACAGAATCAGTTAAAGACATGTTTGCAAGGTTCACGGATATCGTCTACAAATCCAATTCCCTCGGTAAGCCATACTCTAGCCATGAACAGGTACGAAAGATCTTAAGGGCGCTACCAAGCTCGTTCAGGCCTAAAGTCACCGCTATTCAAGAAGCTAAGGACTTATCAACAATGAAAGTAGAGGAATTGATAGGCAACCTGATGTCACACGAGCTTGAGTTACAGAGTATAGAAGCCAGAGAGAAACCTGAAGAGAAGACCAAAGCTTCCACACCATTAGCTCTTCAAGCTAACGACGACGATCTTGATGAAGAGCAAGCCCTAATGGTCAGAAACTTCAGGAGATACATTCAGACTGATCAAGGAAGAGCTGAGATGGGAAAAAGGTTCATTCGTTCTAATAATTCTAATTTTGGTAGAAATTCCTATGATCAGAAAGCTATTAATAGAAGTGAATGCTTTAAATGCAGGAAGAAAGGGCACCACATAAAAGTTTGCCCACAACAACACACAGCTCAAGTTGCAAAAGGAAAAACGAAAGTGCTGACGTGGGACATGGATAGCGAAGCTGAGGAGGAGGATGAGGAACATGAAGCCCACTCCTGCATGGCATTGATGGCCAAACACAATGAGGTAGAATCTCCCACTAAAGCTGAATTCTTAGAAATCTGTAAAGGAATGCAACATAGAATTGATGAGCTAGAAGCTGATGTGGAATGTTATAGGAATGATAATTTTGTTATGCAACAAACTGAGTATGACATGTCTATAGAAATGAAAAATATTAAACAAGAGCTTGTTGCATGCAAATCTACCATTACTGTGTTAGAAAAAGAGAAAGCTAGCTTGTCTGAAAAAACTGATTGTCTTTCATGTCCCTCTTTATTAAAGGATATTAGCATGTATAAGTTAGATAAGACAAAGCTTGAAGTTGAAAATGAATTGCTTTCTGAAAAGATTAACATGCTAAATCTTGAACTTAAAGAAAAAATGAGTGATTTTGAAAAGAAAGAAGAGGAAAACAAGCAAGCTTTCATTAGTAAATGCACTTTGCTTGTGAATGAAAACGATATCTTGAAATCCAAAGTCACCACCCTAGAATTGTCAATAAAGAGATTTTCCATTGGAAAACAAAATTTGGACATTATTCTTGGAAATCAAATTTATGGAAATAATAGGCGAGGACTAGGATATGGTCTTAAATATGTTGAAAAATCAAAATATAGAAAAGTTCACATTGAATCAACAAAGGTTGGAAATTTTCATGCTAAGTGCTTTACATGTGGATGCGTTGGTCATACTTCATATCATTGCAAATATAGGAACAAAAACATTAAGTTCAAACAAATATGGGTTCCTAAATCTTTGATGACTAATGTGAGTGGACCTTGTTGGATTCCAATGTCACACACGACATCTCTTTTGTAGGTGGATGGAAATTTGACGAGGAGCGATAAATTGAATGTCTCATTGTTTTTTAGCTCCTTAAACGGCGACGCGAAGGTATATCTCATTCTTTGAACTTAATGCATACCTTCATAGCTTTTTGTGTGCATGACTTTTCTTTGTTTGTGTGCTAGTAGTTGCATTGCTATGTGTGCATGATTTTTTTTTGTTTGTGTGATTGCATCTCATGTTTGCTTTAGTACTTCATGCATTTTTAAAAAAATGAAAAACTGAAAATAAAAAAAATGGTGCTTAAATGTGTATCTTTTCTCTTTGATTCATTATTGAAGTATGCACGAATGATCTTCATATCTATGTAGAAATTGGTGTATTATTGCTTCTGCCACATGCGCATGTTCATCTTTCTAAATATTCAGGGTATGTTTAATGAATGAAAATAACTTGAATTCTACACCATCTATTTCACTTCCACATGTATTACTATTGTTGCACATTTCGAGATATCGTTTATGAAGTATGGAAAGTGAATATAGGAGGAAAACTTAACTGAAAATCTAAGGGATATGATATACCTTGCCATGGATAAAAATTGAGCAAAAGAAATTGTTGGTATAAGTATTTAAAAAATGTGAAAACAAAAGATAATTGCTCCGTATGGAAAATGGATACAATCCTTGGCAACGGTATTACCCACGAGTATCCAACATAAGCTTTATGGGTAAACTTTAGCGTTGGTGTATTTACTCGTCAAGCACTGCCATACCCACATCTAAGAGTCCTTATAGGCTATGTTTTGGGGTGTGGTACCTTGAACTCATTTTTAATGAGGTGGGAAAAATCAATCCTAGGTGATAGAATGTTATTTGGAAAATGTGGATTGGTTCTGGTTGACTTTCTTAATAATTCTCCCTATGTGCTTCAATTTTAATCATCATACTATACACGTTGGTGGTGAAGTCGTAGTTGTTTAATTTCATTGGATTTTGAGTTGATTATTCTATGAGTGTATGCATGCAATTGTTGGTAATGGTTAATAATACTCTCTTTTTGCATGGTATATATTTTTGACTTCGTGCTTCGACTTTTGATGATAACAAAGGGGGAGAAAAATTTGGTAAAGATTTGATATTAATGCTCGTGAAAATATGATTGTTTGATTAAGGGGGAGCATTAATGAATATTGGGGAAGCACAAAAATAGGGGGAGCATGCTTATTGCTAAACTTTACACATTATTGTTCGCACATCATTTCATCTTATTGCATGTCACCCACTATCGCCACACTCACACACACACTATTTGAAACTTTATTGTGAAAATCTTATACTTGGTTTGTCATCATCAAAAGGGGGAGATTGTTGGTAGCAACAATCTGTGAACTTCGTGTTTGATGATAACAAATGTGTGTGATCGTTTTTAATGTGTGTATTGAGTGTTTCAGGAACGGCGAACGTATGATTAATTCACGGAGGGACTTGGTCTATGTGCAAAGGAGAACAGGGAAGTACCAAGTTTTATTATATACTTATATAAGTACATTGTGCTGCAAAATAAGTGCAGCAACATCCCATTGAATTATGCTTATATATAACACAGGCCGAAAAAATGAATTCACAACTCCTCTCCCTTTGAAAACATTTGGGCCGCATGAACATTTGGGCTGAGAAAAAAAACCCTTCAGGCCGTGATCAAAAACAAAAGGAGAGAGCAACATGAATATTTTTTAGGGTTTTTTGCTCTTTGATTGAGAGCCGCACGTTTTAAGTTGAGAGCAGCCGAAAAAATCTTTGAGAGCTACCCATTCATTAAACCCCTTCTCTTCTCAATTCCTAGGAGAGCTTGCACACGTCATTCTCATTCGCAGGGCAAGCCGAAATTTTTTTTGTTGATCCTCTCTCCAAAAAAAACTTCAAGACACAGGTCGCACCTTTGATTCTCTCCCACTTGTCTTCAATTATTTTGCAGAGAGCTGGGCGTTTCTTTCTTAAAGGGGTTTTCTTTTTTTTGCATCTTCTACAATTATTTTTTGAAGAGATCTTCATTTATTTTCAATCAGCCTCAATTGCTAATCCCCTGAGAGCACAAACAAAAGTGCAGGCCGATTCCTTTTGGTGTGCATCCAAAACAAAAGAAAAGGGGGTTTACAAAGGAGCAGAATTTCTTTTGATAGTTCTCTCTCTCAGCCGCATGAAAGAAAGATCATATCACCAAAAATTAGAGAGGGAGAGAGAGGACTTCCTTTTTTTATAATCTCAAGAGCAGGCAATCAAGGGAATTCAAAGGGAAAGCAAAACTCCAAGCCTGCCGAAATTTTTGATAGTGGAGCACACAACGAATCAAGAATCATCTCTTCTCCCCTTTGCGAATTTAAAAAGCACAGAGCCGTCGGCCATATATATTTTAAGGGGTTTGTTTTTTTAAAAGGCAGCCGCCGCACTACAAAAAAACCCAGGAGCACCTTGTTGAAGGGTGGGAGCAAATTCTGAAGGGCACTTGGAACATTCTTTGTGCAAAGTTTTCGCGCAAGAGATTTTTTTGCTGCCGCACAATTTTCTTTGGAGAAGAGCCGGCCGCATATTTTTGTGAAGGAGAGCAGTAGACGTTTTGTTTTGAGAGGCCGGCCAATCAATAAGAAAGGGAAGTATTTTTTAAAATAAGAATCCATTGTAGTAACCTGTGCCTGCTTTGATTATCGTTTAATTAACCATTAGTTATACTTGTTTTGCAGGCAATCATCAAAATCTCGGGGGACTTGTCGACCTAGCCGCCAGTTGCTATTGAGGAGCCTAGCCGCAAGTTACTATTGAGGAGCAAGGCCGCAAGTTGAAAAGAGGCGAGGACGAGACAAGAGATTACTACTACTTGCCAGACGACATCTGGCCCGTGCTGATTGACGAAGACGACATCGCTACACGATCTGAGCATTTTAAACTCTCTTGTTTATTTATTGTGTAGTATTTGTGTTAGATCTTCGTAGGGGAAACTTTACCTTTTGTGTTACTTTTGGGGACCTGACGACTTTGGGAGTTGTCACGGAGGGAGAGCATCTGACTAGATTGATAGTGTAGAGCACGTGGTGTGCGTACGAGCTAGGTGAGAGTAGATTTGGGATCTTGACTCATTGTAGCTGTACAGGTTTACATATCTATCTAGTTTTTGTTTTCGGTGGCTGGAGTAGGTCGTGGGGACGACCGAACCAGGGTATATCTGTGCGTACATTGTGATTGCCATTTTATTTACTCTGCCTGTGCTTATAACTGCGTATGTTTGTTCGTGGGTTGCACGAATATTTTTATTAGCCTATTCACCCCCCCTCTAGGCTACGATCCGGATCCAACAGAAAGAGCTTATGGAGTCCTTCTTATTAGGACTACGACCACAGCTACAGGAATTCTTGGGAGTCATGATGCCGACAGAGGCGTGTAAATACATGGAGTCTCTACACGAGACAGATCAGATCTTTAATGAGACTTCAGAGCTTGATTCAACGGAGCCCTCCTACCTTGATCAAGGAGAGCAAAGCGTAGACGTACCATTGCAATCCTTGAAAGAGGAAGTTTATTTGCTCATTCATACACAAGAGGCTACATTCCATCAATTCCAAGAAAATTTCCTTGCTTGGAGTCGGCAAATTCAGCAATCCATTGAAAATCTTACTTTGATTGCCACTTGCTTAGAAGAAAGTAATTCTTTTGAAATTCAATTTCTAGAATTTAATGTGAGTTCATCTTCTATTGCAGGTATATCGAGTGAGCCATGTCACGATGAAGGCACAAATCACAACATTAACATGGCTGGAAGCGTGTGCAAAAGAGAGGACGAGCTAGCAATTTTGGATGAACAGGAGGAGGAGATAGCTAGGGACATGGGTTTAGAGATCATCGCTATTGAGCCCGAACCACTCTTTCCCCCAGTTTTTTCCCAAAATCCCAAAATCATTTATCCCTCTCTCCAATGACTGAGCATCATACCGAGCGTAGTGCACATCTTTCATGGAGTAGTCATCAACATGCCTTACTTTATTTTACGTATTTTGATGACTATATTTGGAATATGTTTGTGGCGAAGAATTTTAGACTAATTTGGCCTGACATAACTCATCTCTTGTAGGACATTGGTAAACAAGTTATAGAGATGCTTGGAGTTGTGTTGCTGGGGTCCAATTTAGCTTTTGGAGGAAGGATACTTACCGAGGAACGCAAGGAGCAAATAGAACAACTTCCTCCACCATTAAAGATCCTTGATCCGCCATTTGACTACGGTGTGTTCTTTCCATTAGCGTAGTTTTTATATGCTTTCTAGGATGCTTACTTTTGAATAATCTCGTACCCTTTTCGACATTGAGGACAATGTCCATCTTTAGTTAGAGGGAGTGTATGTGACCTTAGGATTTTTTTAAAAAACAAGATGAAAGAAAAGAATAAATCACCCATTCTCATCATTTAAAACTCCTTCACACACTACAAATGCGGATGATTTGTTGAATATTGGACTCCCCGGATTTGGTTTTGATGATGAGCAAACATAAATAATTCATGAACTAACAATTTGTGAGCGTAGTATTGGAGATCGTCGCCAATTTCACGAGAACAATCAAAGCGACATCTCAAGACTTCTCAAAGCTCGTATTCATTGCCTAAAGCTTCGTTGAAGCTTTTGGAACGTTTTGGAAGTCATGAAGAATTGATCGAAGCTCTCGAAGACCGTTCATTAAGGTTTTATTTATAGTCTTTTAGCTTCGATCTATAGAATGTTAAGCCTTGAGTATATCTTACGATTCTATCTTCATATCGCTCATATCGTAGCTCTAGGATCTTAGTACAAGTCCACTCTAACTTCCTCGAAGCATCGCGCTTCGATTCGGACTTGTTTGTGCATGTTAGTTGGTACAAGAAGAAGTACTGACCGACTAGATCATGATCTAGTCGGTCAGCAGAGCTTCTTGGACCGACTAGTTTGAGTTAATCTTTTCTTGTTCAGTACTGTTTACAGTTAGTCGGTCTACGTTGACTCACCGACCGACTAGTTTGTGAACTAGTCGGTCAGTGATGCTTCTTTGACCGACTAGTTGTGATTTACTGTACATGCCAAATTTCTCCTAAGCTACTGTTTATCGTTAGTCGGTCTAAGAACGTTTGGTGACCGACTAGTTGATAATCTAGTCGGTCAACATTTGTTCTTGGACCGACTAAGTCAATTTGTATTCAGACTATTTGTTTTTGCCTCTTAGTCGATCTACGTTCACTGACTGACCGACTAGTTGTGAAACTAGTCGGTCAGAAAGTCTTCTTGGACCGACTAGATTTCTAGGTCTGAAATTCTATCTCTTCTCAGTTCTTCACTTAGTCGGTCCATGTTGTTTGACTGACCGACTAGTTGATGAACTAGTCGGTCAGTGGTTGTTCTTTGACCGACTAGTTGCCTCAGATTTCTATCCGTTGGGACTTGACCTAACTTGTTTTTATGGGACCCTATAAATACGAACCTAGGTCATTTCTCTCTAGGTTAGAGCTGCCATTAAGAGATTCATTGAGATTAAAAGAGATAGCCATTCTCACTCATTTCTAAAGCTCTCTTCCTCACAAGAAATCCATTCTCTCACTTTCTAGATCTAGAATCCATCTTGAGAGAAGTTTGTTCTTGGTGAGCCCTTCAAGCTCTAGCTTGATTCAAGTCTCCAAATCACTCCTAGGCACACATTGCTGGTCATTTCTTTGGTGCTAGGTCTTGGTGACTTCATCTTCCTCAAATCCCTCCTTGCACCTATTTGGTAAGAAAACTCAAGGTATAAGATTTTGTGGTAAGATCGTTTATTTCATTATAAACTTGTTTATATTGCTTGTTGATTCTCTCGGTTGTGAGAGAATGTTGTGATCCCGGGTTGTGGGATTCAATATTACCATTGCATGTATGATTTGATCTTGTGAAGGTTTTTCACAAGATATCATAGTGGAAATCTTGGGTTAGGGTTTCTAACCTAAGTATCCGGAGGGGATCCGGGTAGTTGGGACGTAGGATCACCGGGAACAAGTCGGGGAGACTTGGGTGGATCCGAACCCAGTAACATCTTTTGTTAGCGTTGTTAATTTTGTTGTTGTCATTCAATTTAAGCTTCCGCAAATTGATTTGGTAGTTGTTTGCACGATAATTAGGAATTATACTCCTCGTTATTTTTAAAGTACTATTCACCCCCCCTCTAATACTTGTGCAGTAGCTTGTAGGGCATTACATGATTATGCATTGATTGAGTTCTAAAATTTGTTTATGGCTTGAGTTAATTATTTTTCCTTCATGGAATTACTCGTTAATATGCTATTCATGAAAACTTTTAATTGCCATGATTAATATCTCGAAATAGTTTGAATTTATTTCATGCATGCTACTGTGATGAAAAAGCTTAAATATACATGATTTATTAGAATAGTCTTCAAGTTGAAGAGGATGTTGGCCGTTGTTATTAACGTTTATGTTCATGTTTATAGGTGTTGGGTTGCTTACGAAAAAAAAGTAAGAAAAAAAGTGAAAAAGAAAAAAATTGCATCGTTCCTTTGAGTTCATTGATTAGCCGGGTCTTCGTGCCTCAGGTAGCATTGGAGATTCGCGTCGAAAGATGGATGAATGGAGAGTGCATTCAAAAAAAAGAGAGAAAATAAAACTTAGATGATCCGAGTATTAAGTTCGAGGGGCTCTTCTAAGCATAATGTTCGAAGGTCGTCTGGCCTAGGAATCATTAACTGAAAGCTCGCTATATGGATCATTCTGAGTCGTCAAAAGAGAAAAAAAAGGAAAAAAAAACCGGGCTGGGCCGGCACGGCCCGATAAGACCGGGCCGGCCCGAATTGCCACCCCTACACGCTCTCACCGGAGTGAACGAGTTGGGCATATGCGCAGAATTTGTCCCACATCGGGTAAATTGGGGAGAGATGTCTTGTATAAGTAAGAGGGTAGGTGGGCGTTTAACGTTCTTAGGCTTGGCCCTCGCCCAGCTCACGTTGTGTGTAAGCCCCGTGTGCCGAAGTTCGGATCGATGTATCCGATTACTATTTCGGATCTGTTCGGGTCGGATCCGATTTATAGGGGCATTAGACTTCGGATCTTTTCTTTCACTGTCCAAATTAATTCCGATTCGGTTTCGGGTTTGTCTAAAGAAAATCGGATTTATCCGATGCACACCCTTACACCCGGCTATACAACCGAAATAACTTGCGCCAGAGGGCAATTCCGCTATTCTGGATAAAATCCGAGGGCTTAGGTGTCTCCACACTCTGATACCGGATCGGCACAGCCGAATGGACGCCGGTAGCAGGCGCATAGGGGCGGTAACCCTGCAACAGCACAGCCAACCAATGTTATCCACGTCATCGCGGGTCACATTCCCTGGTACGGACATGTGGCGAAAATCTAACCGTGCATACCGTCTCCATCGCTCATCCGACGGGCGGTTTCCCCCCTTCTAGACCCTTCGAAACATATGAAGCCCAAAGCGGTGAGAGAGAAAATAATCAGGCGTGGCTTTTTAACACGAAAGGGATGCTCTAAGTTTCTATTTGCAACATCTTCGTTCCATTTTATTAATTTAGAGACGGTGTTTTGACATTTTTATGTGCTCCTATATATATGTGTACTGCAAATTACCGTGTACAAAGTGCGTGGGACTCCTCCAAAACCCGCTACAAAATCAAAACCCAAGCTTAAAAAAAACCAAAAAATAGGACGCGAGACTCAAACCGGATCAAATAGAAAGCGCGCGTGTGTCTATCGTTTCGGGGGTTTTTGAGATTTTTTGAATGATAGGTGTGAAGTTGGATTCTTGTTTTTGGGGTGGAAGTATGTATTTTTTGGGGTTTTTTTGGTGGACTTTGGACCATTGGGATGAGGTGAAGTCCTAGGTGGTGCTCATACAAAATTTGTATGATAGATACAAAGACGTCATGCATGATAACTTCGTCATTTGTATAAAGGAGGGTAAAATAGTTGATGCCAAGAAACGTTCTATTTATTTTTTCAAATAATTAGACACTACCATTAATTAGCCTAAAGGCTAGTAACCGTGAGTTTGGCTCCATAATTCAAATATAAATGGACTTGTTAACTTTGAAATAAATTTTCAATCGATAGATTTTATTTCTCTAGTTTTGCCAAAACCCTTTCATTTTTATATATGGATTTTAATTTTATTCCAATAATTTTATTCATGTAGATGAATTTATTGTAAATAGAACATAAAAACATCTATTATACAATTCATGAAGTTTGTCCTACGTGACAGTTTTGCCTCACGTGACAGTTTTGTCCCAGTCATATTTGTCCTCCGTGGCTGTTTTGTCCCAGTCATATTTTGGGTTGCTGACTGGGACGCCGGTGGTGGCCCCGTGGAGGTTGGGTGGGGTTCTGGGATTGGGTTTGGGGTGGGGGTTTGGTGATTTTTTTTGTGTTTTAGTCCCTGCTTTTCATCCTTTTGCCCTCCGACCCTCCTCACACACACACCATGCTTTTTTTATTCTAGCGACCGCTTCTTTCCGCATTTGCGTCCGGTCGACGACTGCCTCCGTGCCATCCGGGCTCCGTGCCCTCCGGACACTGGCAATTACTAGTCTATTATACAACTCTTATACAATTCATTAAGTTTGTCCTACGTGGCAGTTTTGTCCCAGTCATATTTGTCCTCCGTGGTAGTTTTGTCCCAGTCATATTTTGGGTTGCTGACTGGGACGCCGGTGGTGGCCCCGTGGAGGTTGGGTGGGGTTCTGGGATTGGGTTTGGGGTGGGGGTTTGGTGATTTTTTTTTGTGTTTTAGTACCTGCTTTTCCTCCTTTTTCCCTCCGACCCTCCTCACACACACACCATGCTTTTTTTATTCTAGCGACCGCTTCTTTCCGCATTTGCGTCCGGTCGACGACTGCCTCCGTGCCATCCGGGCTCCGTGCCCTCCGGACACGGGCAATTACTAGTCTATTATACAATTCATGAAGTTTGTCATACGTGGCAGTTTTGTCTCACGTGACAGTTTTGTCCCAGTCATATTTTTAGTTGCTGACTGGGACGCCACGTGGGACTCGGGTTTGGGATGGGTTTTTGGTGATTTTTTTGCGTTTTAGTCTATACTTTTCCTCTTTTTTTCTCCCGACCCTCCTCTCTCACACACCCACGCTTTTTGCACTTTGTCGACCGCTTCTCTCCGCATTTGCGTCCAGGCGACGACTGCCTCTGTGCCCTCCAGGCACGGGTTTTGACTAGTAATTAAATATATCCTAACGCTTATGTTAGCAACTTTAAGTATTCATTTCCTTCGAACTTTCTATTGTTTCTTTGGTTTATCCCATTTTATAAAAGTTTCTAGGTTAGTCGAGTGCATTCTCTTTGCTCGTAAATCTCCTTTTTAAACATTGTTTTTTGTTTTTTTGATATATCGGAAAAAGAGATACAAAGGATCAGAAGATGAACCCTTGAGGATAACCAATCCTTCTTACATCATACTAAGAAAGTGAGATAACGAAGTAGGAGGTCGTTCCTAAACCCAGAATTCATCATCCAAAGAATAACCCACGTTAGCGAGGGAGTCCGCACAGAAATTCGCCTCGCGATGTGATGTTCTCCTTCAAAGGAGTCTGCTGATTGGTAGGAAAAACGAATGGTGCACGTTCCTCCTGTCGCTGATGAGTGGCACTAGTGGAGTGGTTGGGGCTTGTTTCCGTCTCCTTTCTCTTCGTGCCAACCGCAGTGTTGGGCGAACTGCGACCTGGGATGAGATTATCTCCCCCCTTATCCAAGATGCTGCGGGTGGTTTGCCCATTATTGGATGGTCCTGTACCTCCATTTTGCCCAGGGGTGAGGTGGTTATTCCACTTCTCTCCGTTCTATTAAGATGGAGGAATGGTATTTGGTTGCAAGTTCTCTGGTTGCTTGAGTCATTGCTCGCTGAGCTCCTGATTCTTTGAGAAGCCCGCCCTCCTCTTCTTTATGGACGCTCGATGTCCCGTTGAACACTGGTGGCTAACACAACCAGCTCTTTTCAATCTTCTCAACGAACGTGTTAAATTGTTCCCGAGTCACCACTTGAGCATTGGGTGGGATTCCTTGGTCTTTAGGATTTGCATTCGGAACACCCTCGTTCAATGTGTTCGCTACTAGGTCGTAGAGTGATCCAGTGTAGTCAGGTCCAGTCGACATTGGGCTTTAGTTTCTTCGGGATGTTGACTGGTGATTTCCCACAGACGACACCAACTGTCAAAGCCAAAATTGGCGATAACGATATCTAGGCTGACGTGGACTTATCTGTCGAGGTGGAGCTTCGTCAGTTGGTGGAATGGAACCCTCGGTTAGTAGAACCGGAGTCGATGGTGGTAGGGACAATGAGGCAGTGCAGAAGCTCGTTTGAGCCCGTAGATGAATACGACAGTCGTTCGACCCCTTGGCTAGGACGATGCTTGAGCAGCTGATGATGTGAGCTGTCGTTCGACCCTTCAGCTGGGTCGTGCCTTGATCTCCTGCACCACAAATAAACGTCAAGGGTCTAATCTGGGTTTCGACCCAAAAACCCTCCAATGCTTAAGTTAGAAGGGGAACTTAAGTGAAGGCATGGGGCTGTCGAGATCGTCCCACGGAGGTTCGTCTCGAGTCAGTCGACACAAGCTATTTGGAGGAAGAATTATAAAGTGGGAAGTAGAATGTCAGAGTATCGAGTATCTCGTACCTTGAATCCCCTTATTTTGTTCATCTTCAGTGTATTTATAGACCTTGTAGGTCTCTTCAGTGACATTGGAAGGATAACGGTCACCAATTATGGTGCCACGATCATCCCCCTTAATTGGGGTAACCGTCGCTCACGCCTCATCAATTTATGAGCCCATTATCGATCACACGTTTGAGGCAATGGAAGTCCAACGGGCAAATGATACGTGGGCTTTGACTGGGTCAACCTCAAGCTTTCCTTGTGGGCCTGGTGGGCTCTGGTTCCATCTGAATGAATTCCTCGGGTGCCGGCCCAAGGGTTTAACAATTATGTAACTCCATAGTCCGAAGAACAAGGCCACCACCAAGCTTCTTAGGAGTACACACATCTTTCCAATGCACTAAGTGATGCTTCGTCGTTCCATCACTCCCACACCAAAGAAACGTTCGATTCAATCTATCAATCTCCTTTAAAGTTTGTTTGGAAAATTGGGTTGTAAGCATAGCTTAAGACGGTATGGCAGAAGTAACTAAACTAATCAAAGTAGCACGGCCACCCAGACTTAATAATTTGGCCTTCCACCCATATAATTTGTAGCTGATCTTCTCCATCACCTCCATATAGGTGTCTTTTGGATACCCTTCCATAAAGAAGAGGCACTCCCAAATACTTGCCCAAATCAGTAGAATATTGAACTCCTAACGATGAACAGACGGTCAAAGCATGGCAACGTCCCGCCGTTGGAGTAACATAGCATCTTGATTTCTCCAAGCTAATCTTAGCTCCAGAGGAGGCACAGAAGAGGACTAATATATCTATGATCAGGCGAGCCTTCTGAATAGTAGCCCTCCCAAACAGAAAGAGATCATCTGCAAAAAGTAGGTGTGTGATCGCCGAGACACCATTTCCAATTATAATCGGTGTCCAGAGCTTCTTTGAAACTGCCTTGTTGATAAGCAAATGCAGTCTCCCATGCACAAAACAAACATGGAAACAGGGGTCTCCTTGGTAGACCACGCTCTGGCACAAACTAGTCCGTGATTTCTACATTCCACAATATTGCAAGCTGGGATGATGAAACACAAAACATAATGAGCGTGATCCAAGATATGGGGAATCCAACAAGGATCAGCATCTCCTCCAAAAAAACCCCAGCAGACTTTCTCATACGCCTTTTCCAAATCAATCTTTAAATCAAAATAGACATTCCTGCACTTCGATTTCTTGATAGTATGAATTAGCTCTTAAGGAATCATAATATTATCTGATGCCTGTCTCCGGGGAAAAAAGCTAGACTGTACATTGCCAATAAGACCATGACGGAATGGGTGAAGTTTGTTGTTTCAGAGTGTTTTCTCACTACAAAAGCGTTGACCGCGGATAACCCGGTCAACGTGGTCAAGGGGCCCACGGGGGTCCCTCGGGTGTGTCGAGTTGGTGCAGACGAGATGCGAGTTGGAGTTGCAGACGACGTGGAGCACGTCGGCTGGGCCGAATCGGGGTCCTCGGTCGCAAGGAGGGCGAGGGGAAGCCTCGACCCGATCAGAGACGCTCGGCCTCGGACGGTAGGACGACGAGGGGTAGCCTCGATCGTCCCGCTGGTTACGTGGCCGGTCGCGGGGTGGAGGGGAAGCCTCGGCCCGATGTGAAACGCTCGGCCTCGGACGGTCGTGCTCGGCCTCGGTCGGGCGGGTGACGAGGGGAAGCCTCGGTCGTCTCGCTTGATGCGTGGCCGGCGAGGGGCGGAGGGGAAGCCTCGGCCCGTGGATCTGATGTCCTCCTGCGTAGACGAGAACACTCGTCAGGGGGGCCGGACCTTGGTTCCGGCCAAATCCCCTCCGATGCCTAAGTCAGATAGTGATCTGAAAGGGGAGGCCCGGCGGAGACGGTTCGACTCGAGAGGAGATCTGAACGGCGTCTCATGGCACGAGCGGGGGAGGAAGGAGATGAAATGGGGGAACTCGGTCGTTGATGGAGTACCTTAGGTTTTAGATACCTGAGATGCGGTCCCTGGTTCAGTCGTCCTCCTAACCCTTTTGTAGACCTCCCGCCGTGATTGCCCCCGATCCACGTCGCTCGTCCGCCCTCGATCGTGCCCCCTCAATCCGCCCCCCCGTCGCCGCTCCTTGCGCCATACCAGCACCTCCCCATCACAGCCATTAAGTGGTAGCGGGATCAGGGGAACGGTTACCGCTGGAGTGGGCGAGTGCCCAGCGCACTATCAGGGCCGGGTCGGATAGATATTCGGGGGTCCTCTATAGGGCCTTGTCGGGCGGGCCAGATTGCGCAGATGGGCTTCTGATCGGCAGTCGGGTTTCTGGGCTCGTGTCTTTCGGGCTTCGGCCAAATAGGCGTAACAATTGCCCCCATTGGTCGGGTCGATCGGCCTCGGCCGGTTCGGCTCGGCCGGTTCGGCTCGGCCGATGTGACTTCCGCCGACTTTGACAGGCTCGTCAGTCGATGCCGACTCATTTATTAGTCATCATCATGAGTTGATCCGTTCGATACTTTTAAGGCGCGGGCTCCGAAGCGTCGTCGGTCCTCTGATGCTGCCACGTGTAGCTGCAAGCTTATCCCCACCGCTCGCGGGGTCGTCTTAGGTTGAGAAGCCGAGTGGGTTGTGAGCTGCCATCCCGTCGTTTTCTTCTTTGCGCTGATCCCGATTCTGTCTGAGCTCTGCCTCATGTCGTCTTCCTCTGACACGGGTTCGGGTCGGCCAGAGCGCGAAACTGCTCATGGCCTGGCGGGTAGCCCTCCTTCAGCGATTCGTCGGCACGGGGGTGAACTTTCAGGGGTGCCCCAGAGGTCTTGTCGTGGCCTTCGTCGATCTGCGCCACCGCCATTGGGAGCATGCGCTCCGCCTATCTGCTTCCGCCTTACTCGGCTCGTGCCCCTGGGTCCGACGAGCGGATCTGCCTTCCCGGTCCCAACGAGGTTGGAATATACGAGAAGTGCTTCCGCTTCGGGCTTCGTTTCCCGCTCCACCCTTTCATCGTTGAGTTCCTCCAGGCCCACAACGTGTGCCTGTGTCAATTCTACCCCAATGCCATCGGGCTCCTCGTCGGGTTAGTTGTCGTCTGCATGCTGAGGGGAGTGGCGCCCTCTCTTCGTCTCTTCGCCCAGTTCTACCGCCTGAGCCACCACCAATCGGGGGCGTGGATTTACATCAGCGCCCGCCTGAAGATGACCCTGGTGTTGGGGTTGCCGAGCTCCCTGAAATGCTGGAAGGGGGAATACGTGTTCGTCACGTTCCCGTCGAGTGTACCTTTCCCGGTTCGGTGGGAGTCGGCCGGCGCAGTCATCCTCGATCTGGGTGAGCCGACTGTCGCCGAGCAGCAGACGGCGAAGGACATGCTGGTGATTCCTGCGAGGGAGCGGTCGATTGACGTCCTCTTTAGTGACCATAACTTGCGTAAGACGGTGTGGCCCTTGGGTAAGCTCCCTGAGCATTCGTCATTCGAGGTTGCCTGGGCTCTGCTTGGTCTCTCATTTCTTCGTTGAGTGCAGGTGGATTCCCTCTCGGTCCTTCCCCCGCCAGCATTCACCTGCAGGCCCCAGATCCGGATCCGCGTAAGAGGGATCATGTGCTGGAGGTCCGGAAGAAGCAGCGGGCCATGACCTCGTCTGGAGGCTCTAAAAGGAAGAAGGGGTCATCCCCCTCTGTCCCCTTGTTGGGGTCTTCCAAGAAGGTCCGTGAGGGGGTCGAGGGAGTTGATGTCCCGTCACCCGCCGATCAGCTCCGACCCGCCCCTGTTGAGGTTGCCTGGCCGTGGGTCGGCCCTTCGCCTCTCCCGGACGGTCCTCTCCCTGATGCCTATGATCGGTATCTAGGCGCGTTCCGCTCCAACCCCGGCGAGTTTCCTTCGTCAGGGGAGGGTCTTCTTCGTCCACGCTTCCCGGTAGGGGAGAAGGAATCGGTGTTTTCGAGCCGCGGAGCCGCCGCACGAGTGGCCGAGAATAGTTGCCTCCCTCCCGATCAGGCTGTGCTGGATGGAGTTAGAGGTGACTGTCTGGCCACCTTTGTGATTCAGGCCGGCCAACAGGTAGAGTGCCTCCGCTTGTCCTCCCTCCAGCTGCTGTCGCCGTCTTACCTTTGTTGCCTTGGTGCAGTTGTCCTCGGTGGGTCTCTCGATGAGGCGTCAGTTTGCGGCGCTTCCCAAAGCCAAGGCCGATGTCGGGCGAGATCTTGAGGCCCATGGCGAGGAGGGAGAGGCAGGCCAGTTAGAGGAAGTGCGAGTCAGGTCCTGGGAGACCCGCGTAACTGAGCTGTCCTCTGCCTTGGAGGAGGCGGACCGGGAGAGGGCCTTGGCTCTGACTGCAAAGTCAGAGGCCGAGGCGCGGGTCGCCGAGCTTTTGAGAGGTGCCGATTCGTCTGGGGGAGCCGAGAAGATCCCCGTCTCCGTTGCTGCCCCCGAGACCTCGGAGCTCTCCGATCGTCTGGAAGCGGCGGAGGAGCAGGCGAGGGTTCTCCTTGCTCAACTTGGCGAGAGATCCCGGGAGATCGAGAAGGAGAGGGCGGAGCACCAACGCCAGATCGAGACCTTAGAGGCCCGGATGCGTGGGCTTGAGGAGGTGGATCCGGCCCGGATCGCTCAGGATGCCGTGGCGGAGTATGCCACCTCCTTCGTTGAGACCGCCTTGACGGAGGCGTTCGAGAAGGGTTTCGCCCGGTGTCAGTCCGAGATCCAAAAGAAGTTCCCACTCTCGGGGGTCAACTTCGAGGATCTCCGGATGCACCCTGACGTCGAACGGAGTGTGGGGGATGACCCAAGTGGACCGCCAGCCGGTGGTCCCGCAGGTGCCCCTGGAGTTGAATGAGGGAGGGGAATGCCCCTTGGCCTCTTCGCGCGTCTCTCTGTACATCTTTTTGCTTATCTGGAAAGGAACGAATTCAAATAAATTTATTTCACAGAAACAATACATTTATTGAAAGTACTTGCGTAAATGTTCTGCATTCCAGGCGTGAGTGAGAATCCTCCCCTCCATATTGGCTAGACGGTAGGTTGCGGGTCCGAGGATCTCGATGACTTTGTAGGGCCCCTCACATTTAGCCGCGAGCTTCCCCTTGCGAGCGGTATCCGGGTTGAAGCCTGCTTTCCGGAGGACCAGGTCCCCAAGGTGGTAGCTTCGGCCCCTGACCCGAGCATTGTAGTATCGGGCCACCTTCTGCTTCTGGCGGATGATGGTGGCCAGGGCCTGTTCCCGTCGTTCGCCGAGGAGCTCCAGGCTGAGTTCCAGACCCTGCGAGTTCCTGTCTTCGTCAAAGTATTTGAGGCGGAGAGATTCCTCACCCAACTCGACCGGTACCACTGCCTCGGCCCCGTAGGCAAGCATGAACGGGGTCTCACCGGTGGCCTCCTTGTGGGTCGTCCGGTATGACCAGAGTATTCCAGGGAGCTCTTCCGGCCAGCTTCCTTCGGCGTCCTTCACTTTCTTTCGGAGGGGCTCTATGATACACTTGTTGGCCGCTTCCGCCATTCCGTTGGTCTGGGGGTGCGCTACAGAGGCGAAGAGAAGCTTGATTCCCCATTCCGCGCAGAAGTCTTTGAACCCCGCGGAGTCGAACTGCTTCCCATTGTCTGTGACGATGGACCGGGGGACTCCGAATCTGGAGATGATGGAAGTCCACACGAAGCTTTTCGCTTTCTTCCATGTGATGGCGGCCAACAGTTCCGCCTCGATCCATTTGGTGAAGTAGTCCACCGCCACTATCAGATACTTCCGCTGCCCCCGGCCCGGTTTAAACGGTCCGAGGATGTCGAGCCCCCATTTCGCAAAGTGGATGGGGCTCACGATAGGGATGAGCTCCGACGGGGGAGTTGAGGAGTGGTGGGCATACCTCTGACATTCTTGGCACTTTTGGACGTAGCTTGTTGCATCTTGTACCAGGGTCGGCCAGTAGTATCCCTGCCTCAAGATTTTCTGTGCAACCATCTTACCCCCGTGGTGATTTCCGTAGATCCCTTCGTGAACCTCATGTAGGACGTAGTCGGCTTCCTGCGGTCCGATGCATTTCAGGTATGGGAGGACATCAGCCTTCGTCCAGCGCCTCCGGTAGAGCGTCCCCTCATGGATCACGTATCGGAGCGCCTTCCTCTCCAGGGTCCGACGCTCGTCCCAATCCGTCGGCACTTCCCCATGAGTGAGGTACCGAATGATCGGATCCATCCAGGTGGGATTTTGGTCGATCGCCATCACCTCCCGCTCCTCCGTGCTAGGGGATTGCAGGTTCTCCACGTAGATGGTGCGGCCCAGCTCCTTAGGCGAGGATGAGGCTAGCTTTGACAGCGCGTCCGCCCGTGCGTTCTCCGACCGCGGGAGATGCAAGACTTCCGCGTTTTTGAACCTGGAGAGCGCAGCTTTGGCAACGGCGTGATACCTCTGCATTGTCTCCTCCCGCACCTCGTAACTTCCCAGAAGTTGGTTGACAATGAGCTTCGAGTCGCTGAGGAGGTGCACAGATTCGGCCCCAAGCTCCCGGGCCAGTCTCAGGCCGTTGATCACCGCTTCGTATTCTGCCACATTGTTGGTGGCCGGGAACTCGAACCGCAACGCGTACTCCACGACGTTCCCTTCCGGAGATCGGATCGCGATCCCAGCCCCGCATCCTGATTGTGTGGCCGATCCGTCCACATGGACTATCCACGCTCCTGGAACTCCTGACTGGAGGTGGTCAGCCGAAAGGAAAGACAAGGGTTGGGCGATTACCGTTGCTGGGCCTTCTTCCTCTGGAGGATGCTCTCCTTCCGTCGTACACTCAGCGATGAAGTCAGCCAAGGCCTGCCCCTTGATAGCCGTGCGCGGTTTGAACCGGAGGTCGAATTCGCTCAATTCCACCCCCCAGTTCAGCATCCTTCCCATTCGGTCGAATCTCTTGAGATTCTGCTCCAGCTGTGAGTCGGTCAAGACCAGTATGGTGTGGGCCTGAAAATAGGGCCTGAGCCTTCGCGCTGAGAGAATGAGGGCGTACGCCAGTTTCTCCATGGGCGAGTATCGCACCTCCGCCCCCTTCAGGATCCGACTCGTGTAGTACACCGGCCACTGCACCCCACTATCTTCCCGGATCAGCACCGAGCTCACTGCTTCCTCCGCGCACGCCAGGTAAAGGCTTAGCGACTCCCCTTCCCATGGCTTGGACAGGAGAGGTGGGCTGCGGAGATATTCCTTGAGATCCGCGAACGCCCTGGAGCAGCCTTCGTCCCACTGTATCGTCTTCCTATTGTCCGATGGTTCCGCGATCGCTTTCCTTAGAACTTTGAAGAAGGGGAGCGATCTTTCCGCCGATTTGGATAGGAATCGCCCCAAGGCTGTGATGCGCCCGTTCAGCCTCTGCAGCTCCTTGATCGTCATCGGCTCACGCATGTTGATCAGTGCCTCGATCTTGTCAGGATTAGCTTCAATGCCACGGTTAGTTATCATAAACCCCAAGAATTTGCCAGATCTTACCCCGAACGTGCACTTCGTGGGGTTGAGTCGAATGTTGTGTCGCCGCAACCGCTCGAAGGTTTCACGAAGGTCGGCGATGTGGTCCTCCGGCTTTTTTGACTTGACAAGCATGTCGTCGACGTAGACCTCCAGGTTCCTCCCGATCTGGGAGTGAAAAACTTTGTTGACCATTCTCTGGTAGGTGGCCCCTGCGTTCTTCAAGCCGAAGGGCATCTTCTTGTAGCAGTATGTTCCATGGTCCGTCGTGAAGGCCGTCATCTCCTCGTCCCGGGGGTCCATCTGGACCTGGTTGTACCCTGAGTAGGCGTCCATGAAGCTAAGCATCTCGTACCCCGAAGCGTTGTCCACCAGGTGGTCAATGCGCAGCAGGGGGTAGCTGTCCATGGGACAGGCTTTGTTGAGGTCACTGAAGTCCACGCACATTCGCCACTTCCCGTTGGGTTTCCTGACCATCACCACGTTCGATAGCCACTCTGGGTACCAGACTTCTCGTATGAAGCCAGCGTCGAGGAGACGTTCCACTTCCTCGGAGGCCGCTCTCATCTTCTCGCCGCCCAGGTTCCGCTTCTTCTGTCTGACCGGCCTGAAGTTGGGGTCGGCGTTGATCTGGTGGACGATCACCTGGGGATCCACGCCGGGCATGTCCTCTGGTGACCAAACAAAGACGTCTAGGTTCGCCTCCAGGCACTCGATCAGTTGGCTCCTCAGGTCGTGGTTTAGCCCTCTCCCGATTGAGACGAACCGGCCCTCGACGTCTGTGACCGGGATCTGCTCCTGCTCCTCCGCAGGGGTGGGCCTTGGCCCGTCCCTTAAGTCGAGCGCAGCCATCCGGTCGACTAGACGATCTTCGGGACCTTCCTCCGCCAGTTGATAGCAGGTATTCGGTCTCCCCGCGTCGCCTTCGACTTGCCCCATTCCCCCGGGCGTTCGGAACTTGATAGTCTGATGGAGGGTCGAGACCACCGCGCCGATGGCGTTGAGTAGGGGTCGGCCGATGATCCCATTGTATTCCGACCCGATCCCCAATACGATGAATTCCACCGCCAGGGTCACCGAGTCTGGTGGGCCTCCGAGCGTTACCGGGAGATGGATCGTGCCGATGATGGGGGTGGAATGACCTGTGAATCCCACCACGGGACCCGAGCGAGGTCGTAAGTCTTCCTTCCGCCGCCCCATCTTTTCCAGGGTTGACATGAAGAGGACGTCGCAGGAGCTGCCGGTGTCGACGAGCAGTCGCCGTACCATGGTTGTGTCTACGATCACCGACACCACCAAAGCTACGTCCGAGCTGCGCGCCGTTACAGACGTGCTCGGTCTCCCGACCGGTAGGGACGGTGATGGTCTCCCGGTCCTCTCCTCACGATCCTCCTCGCGCCGGGCCCGGGCCCACTCTTGCCAATGATGGCGGGCCCTGTCACTTCGCGTCAGAGCCTTGCTCTCCTTTCGTCGAGACGGGTGAAGACGCGTCATTGCAGGTGTGGTTTGTTTCTTCGTGGGATAGTTCGTTCCCACAGACGGCGCCAGATGTTTCAGAGTGTTTTCTCACTACAAAAGCGTTGACCGCGGATAACCCGGTCAACGTGGTCAAGGGGCCCACGGGGGTCCCTCGGGTGTGTCGAGTTGGTGCAGACGAGACGCGAGTCGGAGTTGTAGACGACGTGGAGCGCGTCGGCTGGGCCGAATCGGGGTCCTCGGTCGCAAAGAGGGTGAGGGGAAGCCTTGACCCGATCAGAGACGCTCGGCCTCGGACGGTAGGACGACGAGGGGTAGCCTCGATCGTCCCGCTGGTTACGTGGCCGGTCGCGGGGCGGAGGGGAAGCCTCGGCCCGATGTGAAACGCTCGGCCTCGGACGGTCGTGCTCGGCCTCGGTCGGGCGGGGTGACGAGGGGAAGCCTCGGTCGTCTCGCTTGATGCGTGGCCGGCGAGGGGCGGAGGGGAAGCCTCGGCCCGTGGATCTGATGTCCTCCTGCGTAGACGAGAACACTCGTCAGGGGGGCCGGACCTTGGTTCCGGCCAAATCCCCTCCGATGCCTAAGTCAGATAGTGATCTGAAAGGGGAGGCCCGGCGGAGACGGTTCGACTCGAGAGGAGATCTGAACGGCGTCTCACGGCGCGAGCGGGGAAGGAAGGAGATGAAATGGGGGAACTCGGTCGTTGATGGAGTACCTTAGGTTTTAGATACCTGAGATGCGGTCCCTGGTTCAGTCGTCCTCCTAACCCTTTTGTAGACCTCCCGCCGTGATTGCCCCCGATCCACGTCGCTCGTCCGCCCTCGATCGTGCCCCCTCAATCCGCCCCCCGTCGCCGCTCCTTGCGCCATGCCAGCACCTCCCCATCACAGCCATTAAGTGGTAGCGGGATCAGGGGAACGGTTACCGCTGGAGTGGGCGAGTGCCCAGCGCACTATCAGGGCCGGGTCGGATAGATATTCGGGGGTCCTCTATAGGGCCTTGTCGGGCGGGCCAGATTGCGCAGATGGGCTTCTGATCGGCAGTCGGGTTTCTGGGCTCGTGTCTTTCGGGCTTCGGCCAAATAGGCGTAACATTTGTTAACCAACACCTTTGTGATAAATTTGTAGGACACACAACATAAGTTGATAGTGTAACGCCCTGCTCCCTAGGATACCTAGGAAGTAAAAATCCGTCCCAAGTATTCCTGGAGTCGCGAGTGTTACAAAGGAAGAGAAAGAAGGAGAGAGTACAAGAAGAATATGCATGTCACTGCGCACATACTGGAAAGTACAAATAATGCTCCGACACAGAAAACAAGAGACAATAATGCAAAATTCCAATTTTGTCACGTCCCGCTTCCCAAAACTACGGAGGCGAAGCGTGACTAAGGCCCGCTTGGGCCGGAGCTGTGAAGCTCGGACCCAATAAGCATCTGTAGGGGTACCATTTAAAAAGATTCCAGGTTCTTACATTTATAAAATTCGTAACAACAGAAAGTACAGAAAGGAAGTGCATTCATTTTATTCCATCAAGATATCCAGAAGTACAAAAGTCTAATAAAGGAAGTAATGCCCAGCATGGCAACAACGCAGAAAGTAAACTACTGGTGCAAGCACCAAACCTAGGCAGAAAGTAAACGGTGCTACACACTCGAACTAGAAAGCAGGAAAAACTCTGAACTGCAACAGTGAGGGACCTCTATGACTGGTCCTCATCATGTACGTACTCCAGGTCGACGTCCTCTGGCTCCACGTACTCAGGAATGTCCAGCTCGTCCACGCCCTCTGGCTCAACACCTGACGTACAGCACCCAAGAGAAAAAGAACTGTACGTCAGGTAAAGTCAACAAGAAAGAGTTAGACTCTACTACAAGTGTACTGTAATTTAAAACAATGATTTACTGGTTGATTAACATGCTGGGGTTATAAGATGGCAGTTAAAGAAAGTAAAACGGTGCAGGAAAAAGTAAACACGACACGCTGTAGCCGTAGTGTGTGCTACCGACTACGGGACTAACCTAGACGGGACGAGACAAGACAAAACAAGACAAGAAGTGAGTCACATAAGGTTCACGCCTTTCGGTCTGTACCGAGGGAACGCTCAACCTTGTGCACGGGACAAGACAAGACAAGAAGTGTGTCACTAAGGTTCATGCCTTTCGGTCTGTACCGAGGGAACGCTCAACCTTGTGCACGGGACGAGACAAGATAAGAAGTGTGTCACTGAGGTTCACGCCTTTCGGTTAGAAGGCGGCCATCACCTTCTCAACCGAGGGAATGCTCAACCTAGTGCACAACTCGAGACAAGACAAGACTGAGGGTGATAAGAGAGATTCACGCCTTTCGACATGTGGGTGGCCCAACCCGCCAAGCCGAGGGAACGCTCAACCTTCCTCCACCCAAAGTGCTCAAGACAAGACAACCAGAGATCACCCTCGCATGGAGGGCACCTGAAACGACCGAAGACTTTCGTGACATGACATGACAGAGTTGAGGGAAGGTTCATTCTAGGGTGTCCACACGCACACACACACACACACAGAATAACCCTAAGGTGTCAGTTGTTGTTGTTGTGCTTAGACTTTGTCGTCAAGTCTAAGCCGTCAAGGGGGTTCCTGACGCTATCATTTCATGTCCGGTTCTCTTTGTTTACGCTTTCATAGTTCTAAGAGTCTAAGGCCTAAACACGGCCGAAAGTGCAAGTGAGTACACTTGCCTGCGGTGGCGAATGTGTCGTCTGTCCGGAGCGTCGCGTCGGCGATGGTCTGTCTGAAACAGGATAACGGCGATGTCAGATCGCGCTTTTTGGTCAAACCTATTATGGTTTGTTTCTAAATTTGGCGGGACTAACCTATTAGTCAAAAAGTCACGTTTTTGGTGTTTGTTCAGTCTATATCGACGTCTACCCTATGTGCACAGAAAAATAAGTCCGTTCGTCGATCTTTCCTATGGTGGGTAACGTTTTACAGATGCTGAAAATAAATTTAGTTCAAGTTGACCAATTTTAGTTTAGGTTTTGGTTAGCTACAGTGTGGGTTTTACTACTCGTTAGGGAAACCAACCTCGTGGTGTCGTCCAACAAGCGGAAGTCGGGTCTGAACGGCGAAACTTCGGCGTCGTCTGGAACTCCTCGGCTGTGGGTAGCGCAGTGAGGTACCTTTGGACAGCGGGGTGGTGACGTGAAATCAGCGAGCTAACATCGATCCTCCTCCCTTTGCGAGTAGCGCAACGGATCTTCACGATAACGGCGACGTCGGCTAAAAGTACGTGTGTGCGGCAACGCACGTGAACTCCAAGAGTCCAAGGGGGCTGTCGATAGATGAAGTAGGACCAGAGAAAGATGCTCGGCCCAGTGGGTGGCTGACGGCGTGAGCGTACGGCGGTGGGTGGCCGTGAGAAGCTGGAGAGGACAGATTCGTGCAACGTCCATTGTCGTGCGTCTCATCAGAATTCCAGCGACAAACAGTGAAAAATAGAAGTTGCAGAAGGTAAAGGACTTCAAGACAAAGCCAACGATAGTGGAGTTGTTGCCGGGGTGGTCGGAGGTGGGCGTGAGCTGGCGTGGAAGTTCAGCTTCCATATCTGTGAAAAACAGCCGATACGGCGTGTTCCAACGAGGATTCCGGGAGCTACATGTGGGCTATGAGCATGAGGGAAGTTGCAGATCGGAGAGGGGTCAAAGGGAAACAAAGTGGTAGTGGTGGTCGTCAGCGGCAGCAGCCGACGGCGGATGGCCGTGAGTTGCAACTCTGGCGGGTCAAAACTGGGTTCTTGCGGCTATGGGGAGTTTTAGAGAGAGAAAACGGAGGAGAGAGAAGGGTGGCCGGAGGGGAGAGGTGGCCGGCGACCAGGGGAAGTCGGGGGTGAGGTTGGGTGGCTGGAGGAGAAGAAGAAAAATGCAGGAGATGGGTTTGCGTGAGGCTCAAAGTCGGCTGCCCTTTGTTTCCTTTTGAAGAAGAAAGGGTTTGGCTAAATGTCTTTGGGTTTTTGGCTAAATGAGAGAGAGAGAGAGATAGAGATAGGGAGAGTGGAGGTAGGGGAAAGTAGGGGTGTACCTAGTGGCTGTAAGTTATAGCCATGAAACGTGTGAGAAAAATTAGGGATGTGATTAGTTTTGAAATTCAAATTGATTAGCGGCTAATCAACGGCTGAGAATTGATTAGGTGATATCTTCCACTACGGGCATCGGAAAAATAATCCGAAAATACCGGGATGATCGTGGAGACGAGAAGTACGGGGCTACGGTGTCCGATCACATGTTACACCTTCCAAAAATTATCGTAAAACCAGGAACCGCGGATTGGTGCCAAAAGACCAAAACGCCCTTCCATTCAAAGCTGTTTTTGCGAGAAGACGAGCCGTGAGATGACGTTCCCAAAAATTACCATAAAATTCTACACTTCCATACGGTCACAACGGCATATCACATCGTATATACCGAAACCAAGGAAGAGCCAAATAAAATACGTGCACGAAAAGTACGTGCACGTAGAAAATACGAACGGTCGGAAAGCGGCCGTTACATTCTACCCACCTTAGAAATGATTCTGTCCTCGGAATCACTTATAATAATAATAATATCTATAAACACTTATGCCTATAACTCACCTCTTCCACACAATGATCTCTAATCCTATAACTTCAACATCGCTCCTCAAATAATAATCCATCATAACCCATCTTTTCACTGGATAATGCCACGACTAAACTCACATCCTAACACTTAACTATAGACCCATCACGGCTGTTCAAATTTCCAACTCCAAGTTCTCCTAAAAGAATAATTATCATCTTCTCATACCATACCACTCCACTAAACATCATTGCCCAATAACATCTTTAAATTTCTCAATCTCTTCCCAATATTAATCAATCGCTAAAATGATGTTCTAGTCAATCACCAATCCAAGACAAAAACTTTGTCTATCTTATAACACCTTTCACAAATCAACAATCACCGTGTCCTCAATACATTCCTTTTCATATCTTCCCATAAATTTATCCGTCAAATAATTGAACTATCAAAATCACATCTTATCCTACTCACTATAACTAATCCCAACCAATATTAAGTCCGACTACCTAACCATCCATTTATCTCAACACGTCGTGTTATTCCCAATGTCTTCTCACGTCAACTTAACAATCAAGTCTTGATGCTTTAAATGCTCTACTCATTCTCATGATCACCCTAACTCATACTATACTCCGTAGCTACTCCTATCTACCACTCGTCTAAGTCTCAAGTCTGATAAGTTATCATCTCCCCGCATATAATTTCATCCGACCAGAATTCTCCATTGAGTCCGTCACACATCGGTATTATAAATAAGTCTTGGACAGCTCATTCTTTTCATCCAAAGAAATCTAATCCAATATCCTTGTGTTCCAAAATCAATTAATCATTGCTATAATAAATCTCATCTCACCCTGAGCCTACCCGCAAACAAAATCCTATAACAATAATAGCTAGTCCCAATAATATAACAACAATAAACATAACATTTCTAAGGGAGAAAGAAGAGAAGAGAAAGGAAAACTTAAGGCCAAAGACATATTTTAAAACATTTGGAAAAATGTGTGGAGGTGTGGTAATGGATGAGTGAGGATAAGTGATTTGTGATCTTGTGAGCTAGTTTCAAAAACTTTAAAGATTTGGTTCAAAAGAAAACAAAAGTTTTGATACAATCACATGCAGCCAAGATAAACTGTTCAATAGTACGAAAGACTAAGTCTAAGGAATTGCCTGCTATGACGCTATTCACACCTATATGAATACTATCATTCAGACAACTCATACCTATATCACGGATAACACTAAGTATACCACATGATACAAGGGACAAACATTAAGATCCTAAAGGTAACACACTCATACAGGTCCACACACACTACCTATATACATCCATCCCGACGACATCACAAATAATGGGCCCACTAATAAACTAGAGTTGACACAGGCAACTACAAGCACTAATGTCTAAACAATAAGAAGGAAGCCAGAGCCAAAAGCGAAACGAAACAAGATCGGAAAGGACGAGTTTGGATGAAGCGAGGATAAGGAGATAGCTAGTTGGATGGGACAAAGATATTGCTCTAAATGGTTAAAAGATGAAAGAAGGATTTCATGCAAAATATGGTATCATATACTTTTATACTTATAAAAAAATACGTAGAAAAGTGAGCAGATGTAGAAAATTACAATTCTGGAAAAGTGTGAGACGAAGGAAAGAAGGGTAGGGTGAGGTAGCGATTGTTTTACAAATGTAAATAGATTTATAGCAGATTTTTTTGTGAAATACGGATATGATGATTAGAAAACTGATATACTAAAATTTGAAGTCCTTTTTTATAGCTCCAAAAATATCCTAAAAGTATTGTACGATAAGTGGTTAAAGTAGATTTAATAGTATAGAAAGAAAAGAATGATACATTAAATTATCAAAATGGAAATAAGTTATATATATATATACATGTATATATAAACTGAAATTCGAAAGATATAGGTTAGAAACATTATAAGATGGTAATTAGAGTTTTTTGATGAAAAATTTTCGAAATTCAAAGAATGCATTCAAGTTAACCGAAAGGTAGGAAATCTAAGTTCACGCTTTTTTCCCAAAGAAGTGCAATTGGGGAAGGAATTCGAAAAATATATATATTGAAAATACTTTAGAAGGATCAGGAAGCTGAATGGAAAAGATTTAACGATTAGCGACTAACGACAAACGGATCATGTGATTCGAGGGCAAGAAAAAGAATCGAATGATCCAAACGTAAATATGTCTAGGAGATGACCCATGAAGAGCCACGGTGGAATCCTACGGTCAATGACACAGAAGTGTAATGATCAGAAAGATGCTAGAAGTTAGAGATTCTAATTATCGGGCCGTCTAGAGATCAGGAGAACTCGACACTAAGACTTCCTAATGAGCTAGACTGTAATCAGGACATCAGGGAAAGGTTCCTAAGAGAATCAAGGTTACGTTCTGCTAGGCCCGAAGTCGATGGGCCCGAGCGGAAGACTAAAAGAAAGGGCTCTAGAAATCTAACACGGTCAGAGTCAAGTGGGGGCTACTAAGGTATTCTAAGACGATGATGACTAAATCTTAACCAAGGCGTCAAACTATCAAACCTAGATTCCTATCTAAGTATTCCTACCATCTAAGACTGTGAAAACCTAATTTAGACTTGTACATGGATATTAAATGAATGCGGTACTCTTATTGTTCCGAACTTTTGCATAACCTGCATGGGACACCACTAAAACCTGTCACGCCCCACTTCCCAAAACTACAGAGGCGAAGCGTGACTAAGGCCCGCTTGGGCCGGAGCTGTGAAGATCGGACCCAATAAGCGTCTGTAGGGGTACCATTTAAAAAGATTCTAGGTTCTTGCATTTATCAAATTCGTAACAACAGAAAGTGCTTGAACGCTTCTCAAGTATGTGATGCTTAAGCGCTACTCCCAAGTGTAGGAGGACGTCAAGTAATAAATTTATATCCGGTGAGACCGTGTCGGATCACGGGGACAAGTCGTTTTGCAATCGCAAGTTCAATTAATAAAGGAGAGATAAAGACGAAACTACAACCAACTAAGCTAATGGTGGAAATGCACGTGAAAATGTGGGTGAGACCATCTACCAAACCAACATCCTAGGGTTCGAGAATCGGAGAGGGAAATAGGTGAGGAAGCTTGTGTGGTGTGTGGGAATGAGGTTGCTAAGCATATGGGTTCAATCCGAGGATAACTCAATTGTCTTTTCGGCTAAGGAAAGCGCAATCGGTGGATGTGGCATTTTAATAAACACTTGGTGTGCAATGAAAGTAGGGTATGAAAAATCGAGATAATAAACAACCAAGCATATATGAATGGTACCACTAGGCAAACTCCACTCTAGGGATACCCACTAGGATCCCTAATTTAAAGTATATCCCAAAAAAATCCTACCATATAAACTTTTAAACATGCAAGATTGAAATTCCATAGCCCAAGCAAGCCACATCATCACACAACCACACACAATGAGATCTAGCTACTCATAGCAATAAAAGAAACATTTTTATCTCTAAAAACCATCATCCAATATCATTACAAATCACCAAATCAAAATACACAAAGAAAGGGAAAGAGTTCACCAAGATTTCTCTAAGAAAAACATAAACTTTCTCTTCCAAAGTGCTCCTCCAAGCTTTCTTGCTCCTCTCCAATGGCCTCTAACCCTAAGAATGAAGAAGAAGGAGAGTGAAATGGGGGAAAAAGAGGGGAGCAAAGACCAAGAAATAGACTCAGAATTTCGGGTCTGAAAACAGCCCAAACGGGTCGGATCCGCGCCTAAACCCGCAACTAATGCCCAAATCTGCAGAAATTTTCAGCACCGCCACCCTCTCTTGCGAAAATTCTAGAAAAATCATTTGACCTCGGATTGACGTGTTCCAGGCGGCGATGGAACCGTAACAAAGTGTAATCTAACAGAAAAATATCATTAGGCCGAAAAATACACTAAATGATAGCAGATTTCTTCACAAGAGGGGCAAATCTGCAGAAATTTTCAGCACCGCCACACTGTCTTACGAAAATTCTAGAAAAATCATCCGACCTCAGAATGACGTGTTCCAGGCGGCGATGGAACCGTAACAAAGTGTACAATACCAGAAAAATATCATTATGTCGGAATATATACTGAAATGATAGCAGAATTCTGCACAATAGGGGAAAAGCAGACTTTCTAGCCCAGAAATTTTCAGCACCGTCACATTGTCTTCCAAAAAATGCTGTAAATTGATCCGACCTCCAAAAATTCTGGAAAAATATGCGTTGGAATCGGGACTTGATGAAATTCAACTGAAAAATAATAGAAGACCAAGATGAAGATGATAATAAGCTGTAAAAATTATGTTTTAAGCATATAAAAACGGTAAGCTCCAATATTAAGTGTTATCATCAAAATGCGCGTATCGGAGCCAAAATGAACACAAATTATGCACAAAATGTCATCAAATGAGGGGTAAAATATACAATATTGAACCCTAATCACACCCCCAACTAGCTTTTTGCTAGTCCCTAGCAAAACAAGCGATATATTCGGATTCACAATATAGCACACATCAAACTCCACAATATTCATGGCACATGAAATTTTTTCAATATAAACTCAATTCCAATATACCAACTCATAAAAGAGAGCAAATCCAAAACCAAAACTTCAATATGGCTCAAACCAACAAAGTACAAGCAAAGTTTGCATTCATTGAGATTAAAACATAAGCGTGTCATAGTATCACCATCTTCAAGAACTTGGCCAAAAATAACACGTAGCTTTCTTAATTCATGGAAGTTTGATATGTGGATCATGTTTATTCATGTTTTTTAATATGAAACTTAGAATGACCCATGTAACGAGGGTTCGGTCAATGACTCCCAAATCAGAAGATTTTGGGGCATTGGGCCAAAAAAGACCCCGCGGACCTAGTAACTTGAATCACCTAAGATTCACTTATTTTTCTTTCGTGCACTCCCCTAAATCCTATCTTTCAACACGAATCCCCAATGTTTCATGAGGACCTGGCTACTTGACAAAACTAGAAGAACGATGCACTTATTCTTTTTTTCTTTTTCTTTTTCTTTTTCTTTTCTTTTCTTTCTCTTTTTTTTCTTTTTTTGATCCAACACACCAATCAACCACTCCTCAAGCATAAACCAAGCGTATATCCAAGGCCAAATTCCATCAAATTGAACACCAAATTACACTAATGACTTAATCCAACTCGTGCATCACAAAGTTTGCACAAAACTAATCCAAACCACATCGAAGACAAAATTCATCTAATTATGCACTATTTTTATGAATGGCATATTAAAGTTGATCCCATGAAGAAAAAGCAATAAAATGCATGACAATCACTATTTAGGAGTTTGAACATAAGATTTGAATCCAAATGTATGCATGAATATGAAGCATATAAGGGACTAAGCACAAAGCTAGAAAATGAGCAAGGAGGGTCAATTATATGCTCGCAAGATATTGGTGATGTCAAAATGGATGTCGCCAACAAAAAAAATTTAAAATGAAAACAACTCACTAAACATCCTAAAACCACCTACTACTCTACCCCCAACTAAAGAAAACATTGTCCTCAATGTTGAAAAAGTAGAGGTTTATTGAAATAAAACTATCCTAAAAAGCATAGAAAGTGCATTAAATTAAAATTTCTATACTACTAGAAGGAGATCACCGGGGTCAAAAGGAGGATCTCGGATGTATAACGGTGATGAAAGTTGCTCAATTAGATCTTTACGCTCCTCCACGAGCGTCTTCCCTCCACAAATCACTTTGGACCCTAGCAACAACCAACAAGTGCTCCCTCCATAAAATTTCCAATCGTGCCCTGCGAGAGAGAGTTTGTTGTCAATCCAAAGCCGACACCGTTGCCTTTCAACAAAAGTGATCCAAATATAGTCTTCAACATAAGATAAAGAATTTAAATCAAGTTGACGAAAACTCCCTAAAGTGATTGCGTCCATGTTTATATGATGCATGCCCACGGGGGAGAGGAATGATGGATTTTGGGATAAGATTGGGGGAGAGAATGGTTCGAACTCCACCAAAATGATCGATGTGCTCGTGGCCTTACTAGTCTCCTCCTCCACTCCATCCAAAATTTCACGCTCGTCCCCTCCATCTTCACACAAATCTCCTGTAAGAGAAGATGAATCCAAATCAGATAATAAAAGTTTTTGAGTGGTTGGATTACCTTCTCCCACGCAAGAGGCAAGGAATGCGAGACTGGAAATGATATCCTGAATATACTGGCTCCGAGTCTCCATGCTCTGTAGAAAATATCGAGATTGAGCCTCCTGTGTCTGAATAAACAATTGAAGTTCCTCGCCCAATGGTTGCAAGGGTGCGTCCACGATTTGCTCTCCTTGGTCAAGGGTGCGTCCACGATTTGCTCTCCTTGGTTAACGGTGATTTAAGATTCACTTCTACCCAAACACAGGCAAATTAAGCCTTCAACACCATCTGTGTGTGGGAATCGAACTTGATGGAATTTTCCACTGAATTGCCCGGAGCAAACAAAATTCTGTCAGCATAGTACTTGACATGCAGATACGGGAAGGAAACCCAGACATCAGTGGAATAATAGTCGAAGTAGTTGGGTAGAAGTCGGCGATCCAATGACGAATTGTTAGGTAGTGGTCGAACACCAACCAAAGGAATTCCTCCATGGAAAAATGCAAGTCCTCATCAAAAGTAAACTTAATCATAACAAATCCCTCTCCAAGTTCTATCAACTCCAATTTGCCTTTGGGCTTCCAAAGATGAAGCAATTTGGCTTACAGCACCCGCAGTGTGACATTCCGTCAAGGTGTTTGACGATCACCGATCGGTTGCACTATAGACGAAAGCGTTCTTTGAATGCAGAAGACAAGGCTATACTATCCCAATCACCCATGTGGGTGATTTGAATGTCATCCTCCCGCCCAGTATTTGCTTCCTCCAACTACATAGCTACTCCCACAGCAAATTGAGTCCCCAAGTAGGTCTCTTTGAAAGAGCGACGGGAGGCCGATGCACGAGGGGTGGCGTCGGCAACATTGGGGGTAATGACTTCTTCACTGCTTCCCTGCCCATCCTCAGAGTCCATAAGCTCAACTCCATTTCAACTACCGCATTAGATTCAATCTTCTTTGTGTTAGGGTTTCTATCATGCATAACAAGTTTGTACGCAGCGGAAAAATAGAAACATGCCAAGATACATGCATTTTCAAATTGATTTGATCAGATTACTAACCTTTGTTGACGATTCGAATGTATCGGATTGCATGTGCTGCTCTACGAACGGCCACACTCTATCAGTATCCACACGCGAAAGTCACGGACAGGAATTGCAAGGGTGCCAGCTCCTTCTCCGCAACTAGGGTTTCTATCTCGCTGCTTTTCTCAAAAATGAGAGAGATAGATTGAATGCGTAAACTGTTGAGTCATTCGGCCGGTACTCGAGATACTCGACCGATGGATGACTAAGGCCCACGGGGCCCACAAGAGAAGCCCGATATTGACGCGGTCAAAGCCCATTGGCCAGTCGACAGTTGCATTCCCCTCACTTGAACGTGGGATTAAAGGCGGGCTCGTAATTTGTGGGAACATGTACAACATTTACTCCTATTAAAGGGGGAAGATCGTGGCCCATTATGGGTGGCCGTTTTCTCTCCAACGTCACTAAAAGGACACGTGATGCCTATAAATAGGTAGAAGGGTTTCCATCTCAAGGTACGAGATCTAAGACATAGAACTCTACTTTCTCAGCTGATATTTCTTACATCATCGAGCTTGCGACAACATTGTCCTAGTAAAAATTCTATGAATTATATACTTAGATAATTTCCTTAGACTTAAAGTGAGGTCATTACGTATCTAAAAGTAGATCTAGATTGGGGGAAGTAAATGACCGATAAAGAACTTAAGTCTTAAACGGTTCATGGTCATAGATGTGTCGAGAATAGTATATCAGCACATCGGATAGACCATTGTGTCTTTGTCTTACCTTAAGGGTAATGACGATCTCATAGTCATTCGGCCTGGCGAAGTCGGAGACAGGGCACATGTGCTCATTGGAGAATGAGTTCACTGAACAACCAACTTAGAGTTATTGTATGGTTAATCTTTAACTAAACTGTCAATAATAACTCTAGAGTGATGATAGGCAAGCTAGTCCTTAAGACCTGAAGTCATTGTACAAACCTGTTTGTGAATAGTGTCACTTAGACCTATGACCTAGCTTCGAGGCTAGACTTGCTGAAAGATCTTAGGTTGGGTAACACCTGAAGCATACGAGGTAAGTAGATGACTAAGATAGGATTCGTCTCTCCCATTAAAGGGAAGTTAGTGTCACATGCTCAGTACGGTCTTTGTGATAATCCTCGGCCGAGGTGCGTTGTAGGAAGTACAACGTGTATATAATAAAGAATGATGTATACTGATCGATGTTGGCTAGTGGGGTTGACGGTTAAACCATACCCTAGGCCATGCAGCGACACAGTCATGACGAATGGACTAAAACTGCGGTATTCATCGCTGACACAGTCAGAGTGATCTCGACGACACTTTAGTCAATGGGTCAATCACATAAGTATGATTCTGAAACAGGGACGACACCTGCTGCTCGTGGTTACTGTCGTCTAGGAACTTCGAGTCCCAACCTATAGTAGGGTCAGGCTGTAAGGTCTCACACCGAGTAGTATTCATGTCTTAGTAATAGGAAGAACGTTAAGAGGAATGCATTTGATGCAATGGAATAATTAAGCTCACAAATGAGTTGTGAGAAAAAAGCTAAAGGAGTTTAGCATTTGGGATTGAAGAGGACTTCCTGAGGAGTCCACAGGAAGAAACCGTATTGGAATCGAAGCTCAAACGAGCCCAGAAACACGAAAAACAGCCGAAAGGGGCCAAAGTGGGTCAGACCCACTTTGGAATAAAGCTAAAGCAGAAAGCGGGCGAGCCCGCTTCAGAAGCGGGGCCCGTCTGCTAAGGCGGGCAGGCGCACCCGCTGCCGCAGTAGGGCCAGCCTGCTTGGCGGGCTGGCACGCCCGCACGGCCCAGAGGGGACCAGCCCGCTGAGCGGGCCGGGCGCCCGCTGTGGCCTGCAGCGGGGCCTGCCGGCTAAGTGGGCAGGCGCGCCTACTACGCCCGATTGCAGGCGCCCGCCTGCAATGGGGGAGGGCACGCCCACAAGCCTTAGCGGGCACGCCCACAACTTAAGGGTTGTTTTCTTAGGGTTTTTTTTGAAACCCTTGACGACGGCTACGAACTACGACTTTTTGCTCAACTTTGAGCAATTGTTTGAGGGGTCAAACAAAGTCGGAATTCGTCTCCGTTTGTTCCTATGCGTTCACCATTTGAAGCCCTTCGAAATGATAGATTGTATCATCTCTAAAGCTCAGTGGTGAGGAAGATTTAATTGGTTGAAGTTAGGTTTTTGAGAAAGGCTTACTAACTTAATTAAATCCCTCTTTCACTAATTAGTCCCACATTGCTCGTGCGACGAGCATGGGGTACGGCTCCCTATATAAATAGGGGTGCACACCCCTTGAAAAATTTGCACCAAGTCTCCGATTCGAGAAGCTCCTAATTTTTGAGCACGCTCGATTGACGACTTAATTATTCCTCCTCTTTCTTCCTATCCTCCAATCGAGTCCAAGTAAGACGGTGAGGAGGTTTGGACCTGATCCAGAAGTCTCTGACGTGGATCTTCTCAAGTGAAATTTTCTTCGGCAAGTGGTTGGCTCGGAGGCAGGCGTCGGCTCGCTTCGGGTGGATCGGATCGAGAGCGCAAGGCGGCTCAGCTTCGAGGATCGAAAGAAGGTGGTGCGGTACATCTTGCCTGCTCCAAGGCAAAATTCCGTGTATGTCATTTAATAGCTTTCTAGCCTAGTTTTAATTATGTCGAAGTAGTATAGATCCCTCTTGGGGTGGTCAGATCCACCTCAAGTCAGCATAGATCTTTGCTAAGGCTCTGGCTTTCCTTAGGGCTTCGCTAAAATGTTTAGCGTTTGATTTTTTCGCTGTGCTTATTATGCTTCTCTAGTCCGTCCGACTTAGGACGGGCACAGATCTGAGCCCTAAGGGTCCGCCAAAACCATTCAGTGGTATCCGAGCTTTTAGGTACGCATGACGATCTTAGACTGCGATATTTTTAAAATTAT
The DNA here is from genome assembly GCA_030789695.1 of Scilla litardierei. Taxonomy (NCBI): domain Eukaryota; kingdom Viridiplantae; phylum Streptophyta; class Magnoliopsida; order Asparagales; family Asparagaceae; genus Scilla; species Scilla litardierei. The sequence goes on along the minus strand of CM061133.1, from coordinate 242,830,214 downwards.
GAATGCTTACTAAATGCATATAAATATTCTGCCTTTATGCGATATCGTTAGAATGGACCCCCTTCTTGTAAAATGTTTTTTTAAATTGTTTTAAAAGCATGGAAATTTTTAAGAGATATTTTAATTTTATGCGATGAAGTTAAAATTAGACTTCTTATAGTTATATGCTTTTAATGATTATTTTATGTGATAAAATCCTCTTAGCAAGCATTCTAATGTTTTGTAATGATTTTAAATACAAAGGTTTGTAATAAAAAATTATTTGATAATTTTTATGAAACCAATACTTTATTAGATAAAATGTTTAAGTTTTAAAATCATATCCTTTTTATTTAAATGTTAAACTTTAAAGATAACATGTTAATTATTTATTTGATAAATGTTTTAACATGATGTTCTATTTAACTGTTAAATAGTTGAACCCTAATTTTATGCGATAATGATTAGCGTTGTTTATTTTTAATGGCATGATGTATAATTTGATTATTCATGAACCCTATAGGTTAGCCATTAATTCTTTAAAAATTTATAATATGAATTTTTAATAATTGTGACATACTATGTTTTAATAAATCTCTGCGACCTTTAAACCTAATTCATGATTAGGGTAGTCCTCTTTAACGACGATTATTATTTCAATCGTTTCAATAATAATTTTCATTAAATGACTACATTTTAAAAGTATTGAAATTGATTTATTAAAATCCTAATGTTGATTAGGGTAGCACGTTGGACAATGAACCTTATAGTTGATAAGGACTTAATAAAAGTTATTAACGAATCCTAATAAATTTTGAATTTTAAGGATTCCACTAGTTGATATGATTAATTAGTGTTAGTAAAAGCCTTTTAGTTTACAACACACATATATAAATGATAAGTGCCATTCAATGGATCATGATACCGGTCAATATGCTTGGCTAAGTTTGTTGGGTCACCCTAGCTAGACTGGGGGTAAGTGATCCTGACTTAGTCAATTACCTGGCCGTGTCCGCTGGACCGCAATGACACAAATCATGATTATATGACACCCTGAACTATACCTAAGTCAAATACGATAATAATCTCGTTCAAGATAAATCGTAGCCCTCTTTGTTTTAGGGGTTGGCAACTATAGGACCCGTGTTCCAGTTGTTGAGCTACACTCAAGCTGTGACATGGAAACCTTGTAGAAACCAACTTCTTAAATACATATGATGTAATCTTTATTTGACCCAAACCGTCGTGTCGTGAATACACAGGGCGCCTGCATAAGTTAATCTAATGATTTAGTCTAGTTTTTACCCAAACCGTCGTGTCGTGAATACACCGAGCACCGGTATAAGTTAAGCTAGACGCGAAAACAAGGGTCCGACTAGGCTAGCCAATATGATTTGGATGAGCGACACACATGATCATAAATGGCTAGGGGTAAAATAGATAAGGAGTCATATATGATATGATTCATGAAGAGTTCATGTGTCGACTACAGAGTCTAACAATTTGCTGAGCTACACTCAAGGTTGACAGACTCAGTGTAGTCGAATCCCTCTCCCACAAATATTTTATTATAATAAATTGTTTATTATTATGGCTTCAATTTTTAAAATCAGTGGGAGAATATAGTTTTAATAAAAACCGCTAAAAATATACAAAGAACATATGCTAATTCGATCTATATTAAAATGCAGTATGGAGTCGGGACTCAAGTTCATTATTGAGAAGAACGTGCTAGATGGAACCAACTACAAAGATTGGCTAAGGAACATTATGTTGGTCCTCTCGCTGACCGGGATTAGCTACGTACTGACCGAGGACACTCCGGAGAAGCCTGACACGGATGCCACCAACGAGGAGAAGGAGGCTTATAGGCAGCACCAGAGGGATACAGAGAAGGCCAGGTGACTTACTCTGGCTTCTATGACCAACGACCTGCAAAGGAAGCATGAACATATGGATGTTCAAAGTATGCTTCTGAACGCAGAGGAGTTATATGGCAGGTGGTCAAGAGCTTCCAGGTTTGAAGCCACCTGCAACCTTTGGGGAACTACGATGGAGACGTGCCCTGTGCAAGATCGTGTTATAAAGATGATCGGGTACATTGAAGATACTGCCCAGTTAGGTTTTGTCCTCGAAAATGAAATGAGAGTGGACATTATCCTGAAGTCTTTAACCCCCGACTTCAAACAATTCATTACGGGTTTCATCGTAAACAGTACTGAAACGAATCTTCCTGGTCTCCTAAACAGGCTTAGGCAGTTCGAGGACATCGAGAAAAAGCCGAATGTGTTGGTTGTTGGCTCTGCTTCTTCTGACCAGCCAAACGGCAAAGGTAAGAAGAGACAGGTCCTGATTCGGGTTCAATATTACATATTTAACCCCCCATTTAGCTCTATTTTGTGCTCATGTGATGCTACATTGTTCTCTAATTCAAACGTATTTTCTACACATTTATTTATTAGAGAAAACACACTATTTGAGCACAAAACAGCAATTAACGACGCATTTCTGCACTTTTTATATTTTTCCTAGCTTGGTCTCGATCTCACGATTCCAACGACTATTTATTTGTATTTTTCTGAGATCTGTGCTAATTTCTATGAATTTTTGAATGCAGAATACCAATTAAATGGAGAAATACGCAATTAAATACGAAAATACGGTCGAGGACCAATCAGCGCACGCCACGTGGCAGCATCTGAGCCAACCCCGCTCAAATCGAGCGGCCATCAAAGAGGATGACGTGGCCATGTGTAGTCCGTTGATCATTCATCCAACGGCCCGAAGCGGCGCTGAGTGGAGTGACGACGCGGTCGCATGAGATCCCTCCGATCTAAATCCAACGGATGTCACCAAAGCCGCTGCGAATTTGAATTCGCGAGGCGGAGAGATCATCGCATGCTACGTGGCGGGATCTTAGGCGCTAACCGCTCGAATCAACGGCCGAGAGCTCATCCGAAGCGTCGAACGAAGAGCGGGCGATAGTAGCGATCCACGGGACACTCAGCAACATCCTAGCGATAGCCCGCCTCATCGAACGGTTGAAAAAGGCAGAGCGACTGAAATTTGGAGCGGCAACGTGGACGCGTGGAGACCGTTGGATGCTGATCCAACGGAGTGAAGCAGCCCGAACGCGAGCTGAAGAGCGGGACTTTTGCGGCTACGTGGCTTGCTATGCACCGTCGGATGGTGATCTGACGGTTGCGGTTAAAGGCGAAGCGAACTCGGATCTAAACGAAGCGGGCGCGCGGGCGAGCACCCGTTAAGGCGGACACGTGTCGCACTGAGGATTGATCCCGCATGGATCGACGGCCAGAATTTGCGACGATCTGGATCTGCGGCCAGGATGAGTTCGGGCGCGATTTGGATGCGGGTTTCGACCCGCGAAGCACAGTAAACCCGCAATCTTATTATATAAGCGTATTTAGGGGTTTTTGAGCGTATACAAGCAGATTTGGGGCGTATTTTGGGCGTATTGGAGGCTCTAGGAGCCGTATTTCCCCCCTGAAAAATTCTGTAAAATTCCAGAGGCTTTTATTATTATTTCCAGAGAGTTTGAAGTCTTTTCAAGGAGAATTGGTGATATATTTCTTAACTTAAACCCCGTATTTGATGCTTTTCTCTTGTATTTTGCTATAATCTTGACGTATTTTGCTATGAAAGTTGTTCATTCTTGCACCATGAGTAGCTAAATTGTTATTGTGCATGATATGGCGTAGTTAGGGGCTATGATTTGTGTTAGTTTGGTTGTATTCCATGTGCTAAATCGTTAAACGTCGTTAAAGTTGTGAACTTTGTTCTTAAATCACATTTTTCATCTTCCAAAAGAAGTGATTGAGTTGATGATCGCCCCAAAAGGGTGAGTTTTGATCTCCCCAAAAGGGAGTTTCATACCGTAGTCTTGATCTCTCCAAAAGAGAGTTTCATATCGTATTATAACTTTAGTGACGATCTTTTTGAATATTGTGTTTGAACCCCCAAAAGGGCATCTTCCGATGAGTTGCTCCCAAAAGGAGAATTCATTGAGTTATATTGGGTATTTTCCGGTGAATTTCTCCCAAAAGGAGAATTCATTGCGTTATACCTATCAACCAAATTAATACAAATCGTTGATCCTAACGAACCCATACCATGTGCATACTTTTTATAGGTATTTTCATACACGAATTTCTTTGTTCATATCGTCCACGTATTCACGTCACCATCACCGTCATCATTGTTGAAGTGGTTAGTTTCTTTTCGTAGGATTTCTATTTGATTTGAGCTGTGGTTGCAACAGATTTCTTCCCGTGGATTCGACATATGGACTCCCAGATTTTACTACTTGTACGGACTCTTGCGCTTGAGAGAGAGCACCTTTTCGGAGCCCACCAAGTTTTTGGCGCCGTTGCCGGGGAGGAATGGTTTGTGACTACGGTTTATTTCATTTAGAGGACCTTCGGTGAGATCTTTCCACTTTTCTGTACATAAACATTTTTTTATTATTTTATTTTAATTTTTTTTAAAATGGAATATATGAATTTCTATTGCACGAACAATCTGTATGATGCAAGTTATGCTAATGCACACAAACATAGAATGGAGAAGCTCAAAATTGTTAATTTTAATCAAACTGACTGTGAAACTTTCTTTCAGGCCTGGAGGAGGTTCACAGACATTATATCGAGCTATCCGCAGCATGGGTACACAAATGAAGAGCTTATGGCGTCCTTCCTAGATGGACTACAACCCCAGCTGCAGGAATTCTTGGGTGTCATGACGCCGATAGAGGCATGTGAATACATGGAGTCTCTGTAAGAAAATGAAGAAGCTATGGAAGAGACTTCAGAGAGCGATTCAACGGAGCCTTCGTGCCTTGATCAAGAAGAGCAAAGCGTAGACGTACCTTTGCAATCCTTGAAAGAGGACGCTTACCTGATTATTCAGAAACAGGAGGCCACATCCCATCAATTCCAAGAGAATTTCCTTGCTCGGAGTCGGCAGATTCAGAAATCCATCGAAGATCTTACTCTGATTACCACTTGCTTAGAAGAAGGTAATTCTTTTGAAACTCAATTTAAAGAATCTAATACGAGTTCATCTTCTATTACAGGTATACCGAGAGAGCCATGTCACGTTGAGGACACGAATATAAATATCCACATGGCAGAAAGTGTGTGCAAAAGAGAGGACGAGCTAGCAATTTTGGATGAACGAGAGGAGGAGACAGCTAGGGACAAGGGTTTTGAGATTATCGCAATGGAGTCAGAACCATGCCCTCCTCCAGTTTTGTCCCAAAATCATTTATCCCCCTCCCCATTGAACGAGCATCGTACAGAGAGTAGTGCATATCTTTCAGGGAGTAGTCGTCAACTTATTTTAATTTCTTTCACTTATTTTGATGATTACATTTGGAATATGTAACGACCACTTTTCGTTGTACGTTGTTCGTGCACGTGCTTTTGACCGTGCACGTGTTTGTTTCAGACTTCTGTTGATTGTGAACACTTTCGCGTGATATGCCGTTGTGAACGTCTCTGAGAGTATTAAATAGTGGCACTATCTTGGAACGACACTTCTCGAGTCGTTTTCCCACAACTTAATCTTACTCGATGAGACGTGACGATTTTCACTTTTGACGGGAGACGTTCCTATTTTTAGTTTCGTCATCCGACGTCGAATTTGAGATCCGTCTTCTTAGTTAGCTCACATTCGTCATCACGATCATCACAATATTTATTTTATAATTTTTGGAGTTTATTTGACCACTCTTATATTTTTAACAAGTTTTATAATATTTTATAATAATTAATTTTTAAATTATTTTCGGCCAAATAAAATTTATTTGAGTTTTAAACGTATTAAAGAATTTTTGAGCCAATTTCCAGCTCATTTGGACCAAGTCAAATCCTTGGGTGAGTTGGAGAAGTTGAATTTCAAATTTTAAATTATTTTAAACTTCTAATCCTATTAGATTTAGCCCTAGACCAAGTCAACCCATCTACACTATATAAGCAACCCCTAGGAAGACCTATTTTTGCAAGAAATTAGCCCTAGCCTCTTCCAAAACTCAAATTGGACGTTGCGACGATTCGTCGCAACGTTGCGACGTTCAGCCACCGATCTGACCGAGGAAAACAGCTCCGTTCCCCCGCTCCGACCGAAGCCCCGCCCCGCATCCTAGCCGCTCCGCATCGCAGCATAGCGCTCCGCTTGCCGCCCGCTCCGTTCCCTCGGTCTGACCGAGGGATTGGCCCGCACCCGCTTGTCGCCCCGCTCGGCACCGTCGCCCGTTTGTCACCCCGCATCGCTCCGCATCTGACCGAGGCGCCCGCCCGCACCGTGCGCTTGCCGCTTCGTTGCAACGGTGCAAATGTTGCAACGCATTGTCGCCCGCAGCGACCGACCCGATCCCCCGCTCTGACCGAAGGAAGCCCCCGCACCCGCCTAGCGCCCGCACCCCGCAGCTGCACAGCCCCGTTCCCCCGCAGCGACCGAGAGGATCTCCCGCATTGGCTGTGTACGACCGAGATTCATTCGTCGCAACCCCGCATCCGTCGCACCACTTGCCTCCGTGGGCCCCCCAAGTTCTCCAGAGGTATTGTGGGTCCCCCAAAGGTCCCTAGGACTACTGTGGGCCCCACCTAGGTGCGTTCTCTTTGACGACTTGCCGCGTACGACGTCGTCGCACGTCGTAGCCCGTCGTCGCACGTGCGAGCTTTGGAATCTGGAATCGTCGTTCCGGTTGATTGCTCTGAAATTTCCAGCGAGGAATCTAATTGGAATCTGGACTTGGAGCGCGATCTTTTATTCCAACCCCCGGTGTCGCTACCCGACGCGGTGTAGCTTTCGCGTCGTGTTGAGGTAACGTTTTGCACCCCTAGGACCCCCAACCCAATTGCATGTTAACCAAGACTAAAAATCAGTATTTTAAAGTATTTTAAATGTTTTAGCAATCACTAATCAAGATTAATAAAACGGATGTAGGCCGGTGGACTTGTGCACGTAGGAATCGTGACTTTGGACTCGTTGGACGGTGTTTTCTTGACGTGATAGTTGCAGGCAAGTGAAACTTGCCAACTCTTGCTTAGGGCCATGTTTTTAGGCCACTTCCTTGTTTTTAGCGTAAAAGAGACTAGTCAGTGAAATGATAGCTGGCTAGACGCCTACTTGATCTAGTTTGACAACGAAACTAGATCCGTCACCTAATTGATCTAGCTTGACAACGAAGCTAGATCCAACCCTTAAACTTGTTGTTCATGCATACTAAACTGTCACGTTTACTTTCCTTACCTGTACGCCTTACTACTTGTCATGTCATGTCATCCATGCATTGAATGTCGCATTGGTAGCACACGCTACAATACTTGTACTTGTACTCCCTTGACTGGCTAGGTGCACCCCTAGACCAGCAAGATAAAACACTTACTGGCTCGTGTTCCAGAAGCGAGCATTCCCGTTCGGGGGTAAGGCCCTGGCTCGACACACGTGGAGGGGTAGGGATAAACGATCACTTGAGCTTAGGAGTTGGCCCGCGCAGCCACTCTAGCCAAAAGGCGGAATCTCTGTGCACGAGGTGCTTACTTTCCTTGTCTTGTACTTGTCTTGTGAATGATTCATGTAAAACTTGTCATCCATGCCATGCTCGTACTTTACTTTACCTGTTGCACTCATTACTTTAACTGCCATGTCATTGCATCATGCTAGAACTGCTAGGTTGCTCTACTTGTACCTACTTTCAGTTTCCTTGCACAAGTCTTCCAGACTTGCTGACATGTGCCCCTTGCTCTTTTGGGTGTCACATGTTAGACCCTAAGCCAGATACAGTTGTTGAGGACGAGGTGGTTGCTGACACTGAGCCTACGTTCGTCGAGGAGTTCGTGGACACCGGAGACCAGTTTTAGAGACTGTTGGCGTTGCTTTTGCTTTAGGTTGCTGTTAGATGTCGGTGCTTGCACCATTACTTTGTTGTTGTACTTCGTACTTTTGTTGGCCATGCTGGGCCTCTTTTAGACTCTCTTTCTTTTAGCCTGGTGGCTTTTCTGCGATGTTGGAATTTATTATTATGGATATTCTGAGATGTTTCTTTTGTCTCTTTCGTTATTATTATCTTTGTTTCGTTTCGCGTTGCAAGGACCTGCAGTTTAAATTTGATTGACGCTTATCGGACTTGCAGCTTTGTAGCTTCAAGTCTGAGCGGACCTTCTCACGCTTCGCCTCCACGTTTTTGGGAAGCGGGGCGTGACAGGTTTTGTTGGTGGCCCATGCAGGCCCGGTCTTGCAATTGCGAATTAACAGAACAACGATAATAACGGATTGTCCATTAAATAAATTGCAACATTCGAGTAATAAGCCCTGAGTCTAGTCGTTTTCTTACGACACTAGGTGGTAAGAAGGCTTAGTTAGACGTCTGTGCTTGATAGTTAGAGGCCCCTGATTGTAGTTAGACTCCCTTTTAGCAATTGATCGTCGTAGGAGTTACCTTAGTGGTTCATGTCTACCTCTGACCATAGTAGACATCTAGAATTTCCTTTAGTCGTTCGCTTGGGTTCATCGATTTCGGACCAAGCTGAACGCATTTCGTTTCTGTCTAGCTCCTTAGAAAGTCTTAGCGCTTAGTTCTTCATCTTTAGTTGGTCGACCGTAGGAGTTTCCCCGTAGATCCTTCAGATTCATATCCTAGGCGTATGTATGTTTTGATCATCCGACTAATTTCCTTGCCTCGATTCACGAGATCACCTCATGACGATCGTCGTCAATTTTCAAACATCTCCATTGCAAAACCTGAACCTTCTGAAAGTACTTTTCAATCTTCCCTTCCACTAAGTTTAATTCTGTTCAAAATTTTAATATACCTATACTTCATACTCCTTCATTGATTTAAATTTTTAAAACGTTTGTCGAAATTTTTGAATACTAGCTTATAGTATTTTCCCAGCCTATGTTTTTCGTACTTATGTAAATGTGTTGTCCCCACATATATTAATTTTATTCCGAACCGTACTTTCGCTATGCCCAATTCGATTTATAATTTTCCTTCTTATTTGTGTTATACGAATGATACGTCGTGTTACTGTAATATACTTTCAAGACACACAGAATTTCAGCTTTCAGCAAGTTGGTTTTTGCTCGTCGTTCTCGCTATTTCAGATTTCTGCAAAATTACTATTTTCATAACCACTTCCTGCTTTAGACCCTCCCTAATTTGATTTTAAGGATTTGCGATTCGATCTTGAAAATTCTTATACTAAGTCATTATTATTATTTTTCCGTGCACCATACATACTTTCAATTATTTGTATATCCGTACTAGACTTGTTGTGCTCGTATATTAAGAACCTTGTGTAAATCAGTTTCTCATTTCTGGCAAACCCTGGTTCTCTAAAAAGTAGTTTCAAAATTGATTATTCTCAATTTTCCATAGCCCAAAGAGTTTTGAAAGCATTTAACCTGAGTTTAAATTTTTCCGTTACTTGATTTCATTCTTCGACTTTCCAGAACTTTTGACAAAATTATATTAAATTACTGACGTATAAATTTTCTAAACCACATCCTTAGTATTCGTGTAAATGATTTTACTTCCTTTTATAAATTTTTTAACCCAATGGACCATTTTCTCCTATTATGAATATTCGACCCAAACTTATTTTGAACAACTCGTTTTATCGATCCCCAAATATTTCTTTTCAGACGAGGATTTTAATTTTGAAGAACAACAGTTTTCAGATTTCACGTATTTTAGCTTGTGCTACTTACCACATTTTCTTTTCCCCTCCTATATAAGCATCACTACATCTCCCTTTTTCCTCAACCTAAACATCACCATTGACTCAATGTTTCGTCTAACCAAGCTGTCTCCTTGTATTCGTCCTATCTGAACTTGTGCTTATCGATCCTTCCCTCGTCACGCTCTCGATCTCTCTTTATTGCTTAGGCCTTAGGGTCCTTCAATGTCTGTGTCAACTCTTAATTGTTAGCAGGCCCTTGGACCTTGTGAGGTAGTCATAGTGCACGTACCTAAGTTGTGTACGTGGGCTTGAATGAGTGTACCCCCATAGTATATTGATGCTTGCCTATTGTGTGGCATATATATATATATATATATATATATATATATATATATATATATATATATATATATATATATATATATATATATATATATATATATATATATATTCGGAGTTATTCGTGATAGTATGAAGTTGTTGTGTGTTAGTAGTTATAGATTTTTGTGTGGATAGCTATACTATACTAGGGATGCCTGTGTATATAAGAGTTAGCGTTGAATTATCTAAGTTGTGTATGTAATTAGAAATACTTGTAATGGTTGAAATAAAATGATTGGTAAAGCTATGTGTATGTTAGGTGTGATAATAATAAGTGTACGTATAGTTAAGTAAGTAGGCCTATTGTGAGACCTATATGTTAGCACGTATGAGTATGTGCTCGTATGTGGGTATGTATTGTGTTTAGACGTAAGTAGCTATGTTTTGTTACATGAGTATATAGGTGATATACATATGGTAGTAGAATTATAATCTTGATTGGTATTGCTTGCTTTTACGGGATGTTGCATGCGTGCATACCGTGAGGTATACACGACTATTGCACATCTTAATTATGTACGTGTGGATGTATTAGTATACTAATTATAGGTAGTAGGCTATGGTATGAATATGTACATTACTTATGTGTGACTATACGGTGAATGTTTGTACTAGGGAGGGTATTATAAATATGTGGGTGCTGATGTCTGTAATGTTATTAGTATGGTATATAAATTGGTTTAACTATGTGAGTATTGCCTGACTAAATATTAAGTGTGATTGACTTATGGTATGCATATGGTTGTATTGGTAGACATATATATAAATATTGGAGTGATATTGGTATAGGTATAAATGTCGTGTTACGTATATAGAATATTCTGATATGTGTACTGAGTCTCACTCAAGCTTGAGAGGGTATACTCTAAGTACATTGAATGTATGTCTGAAGTTTGAATATAGCGATGTTTGATGTATGTATAGTGATAGGAGTGTTTGTGTCTGGTTGAGTTACGCACATGATTGTGGGTCGCTATACCAGTATATAGTTATGGGTGTTGGTCTTGTGGTATAGGTATTTACTAAGGACTTGCTTGTGTGAACGTATGTGTACTAGCTAAAACTAGGTGTGTATGTGTGCTAGTTATATAATGGTATGATTGGTGTATGTAAATGAAATGTTAGCGTGTATGGGTGTGCACCATGCACGGGTAAGTATGTGCTTAGTTATAGGAATTGTTGACTATGATATATGTGGCGTGTCGTAAATACAGTTATAGGACCGTACGTGATGTGAATATATGGTGAACTATTTGCATGTATTTGAAGGACTATATAGTGTGAAACTATAGTAGAGGTGAATATATATATATTAAATATAGTGGAACTTGATTTAAAATGGTATGGAGTGACTACATGTTTGAGATGTTTGGTATTGGATAAATATTAGAGGGTATTATACCCTTGATGTTTGTGCATAGGTAGCTATCTATACGTAGAGCAATGATTGTATTTGCTAGTATGAGATCATACCTATATAAGTATCTGAACTATTGTTTTGTGAGTAGCAGTTACATAAGGGATGTGTATATACATGATTGAAATACGTGTATGAGTTTGACTGACTATAATAGGTATAAATGTATAACGTACGTGAATATATATAAATATATATACGTGTTGGTAGTATTAATGTTTGACTACTTAGTGCATATATAAGCACTTGTAATGACTATACCTGGTAGAATTATTATATGACTTGATTGGGGTAGTTACTAGAGCGACTAGCTATATTAGAAAGTTCGAGGACGGACTTTATTCTAAGGTGGGGAGGATGTAACGACCACTTTTCGTTGTACGTTGTTCGTGCACGTGCTTTTGACTGTGCACGTGTTTGTTTCAGACTTCTGTTGATTGTGAACACTTTCGCGTGATATGCCGTTGTGAACGTCTCTGAGAGTATTAAATAGTGGCACTATCTTGGAACGACACTTCTCGAGTCGTTTTCCCACAACTTAATCTTACTCGATGAGACGTGACGATTTTCACTTTTGACGGGAGACGTTCATATTTTTAGTTTCGTCATCCGACGTCGAATTTGAGATCCGTCTTCTTAGTTAGCTCACATTCGTCATCACGATCACCACGATATTTATTTTATAATTTTTGGAGTTTATTTGACCACTCTTATATTTTTAACAAGTTTTATAATATTTTCTAATAATTAATTTTTAAATTATTTTCGGCCAAATAAAATTTATTTGAGTTTTAAACGTATTAAAGAATTTTTGAGCCAATTTCCAGCTCATTTGGACCAAGTCAAATCCTTGGATGAGTTGGAGAAGTTAAATTTCAAATTTTAAATTATTTTAAACTTCTAATCCTATTAGATTTAGCCCTAGACCAAGTCAACCCATCTACATTATATAAGCAACCCCTAGGAAGACCTATTTTCGCAAGAAATTAGCCCTAGCCTCTTCCAAAACTCAAATTGGACGTTGCGACGATTCGTCGCAACGTTGCGACGTTCAGCCACCGATCTGACCGAGGAAAACAGCTCCGTTCCCCCGCTCCGACCGAAGCCCTGCCCCGCATCCTAGCCGCTCCGCATCGCAGCACAGCGCTCCGCTTGCCACCCGCTCCGTTCCCTCGGTCTGACCGAGGGATTGGCCCGCACCCGCTTGTCGCCCCGCTCGGCACCGTCGCCCGCTTGTCACCCCACATCGCTCCGCATCTGACCGAGGCGCCCGCCCGCACCGTGCGCTTGCCGCTTCGTAGCAACGTTGCAAACGTTGCAACGCATTGTCGCCCGCAGCGACCGACCCGATCCCCCGCTCTGACCGAAGGAAGCCCCCGCACCCGCCTAGCGCCCGCACCCCGCAGCTGCACAGCCCCGTTCCCCCGCAGCGACCGAGAGGATCTCCCGCATTGGCTGTGTACGACCGAGAGTCATTCGTCGCAACCCCGCATCCGTCGCACCACTTGCCTCCGTGGGCCCTCCAAGTTCTCCAGAGGTATTGTGGGTCCCCCAAAGGTCCCTAGGACTACCGTGGGCCCCACCTAGGTGCGTTCTCTTTGACGACTTGCCGCGTACGACGTCGTCGCACGTCGTAGCCCGTCGTCGCACGTGCGAGCTTTGGAATCTGGAATCGTTGTTCCGGTTGATTGCTCTGAAATTTCCAGCGAGGAATCTAATTGGAATCTGGACTTGGAGCGCGATCTTTTATTCCAACCCTCGGTGTCGCTACCCGACGCCGGTGTAGCTTTCGCGTCGTGTTGAGGTAACGTTTTGCACCCCTAGGACCCCCAACCCAATTGCATGTTAACCAAGACTAAAAATCAGTATTTTAAAGTATTTTAAATGTTTTAGCAATCACTAATCAAGATTAATAAAACGGATGTAGGCCGGTGGACTTGTGCACGTAGGAATCGTGACTTTGGACTCGTTGGACAGTGTTTTCTTGACGTGATAGTTGCAGGCAAGTGAAACTTGCCAACTCTTGCTTAGGGCCATGTTTTTAGGCCACTTCCTTATTTTTAGCGTAAAAGAGACTAGTCAGTGAAATGATAGCTGGCTAGACGCCTACTTGATCTAGTTTGACAACGAAACTAGATCCGTCACCTAATTGATCTAGCTTGACAACGAAGCTAGATCCAACCCTTAAACTTGTTGTTCATGCATACTAAACTGTCACGTTTACTTTCCTTACCTGTACGCCTTACTACTTGTCATGTCATGTCATCCATGCATTGAATGTCGCATTGGTAGCACACGCTACAATACTTGTACTTGTACTCCCTTGACTGGCTAGGTGCACCCCTAGACCAGCAAGATAAAACACTTCCTGGCTCGTGTTCCAGAAGCGAGCATTCCCGTTCAGGGGTAAGGCCCTGGCTCGACACACGTGGAGGGGTAGGGATAAACGATCACTTGAGCTTAGGAGTTGGCCCGCGCAGCCACTCTAGCCAAAAGGCGGAATCTCTGTGCACGAGGTGCTTACTTTCCTTGTCTTGTACTTGTCTTGTGAATGATTCATGTAAAACTTGTCATCCATGCCATGCTCGTACTTTACTTTACCTGTTGCACTCATTACTTTAACTGCCATGTCATTGCATCATGCTAGAACTGCTAGGTTGCTCTACTTGTACCTACTTTCAGTTTCCTTGCACAAGTCTTCCAGACTTGCTGACATGTGCCCCTTGCTCTTTTGGGTGTCACATGTTAGACCCTGAGCCAGATACAGTTGTTGAGGACGAGGTGGTTGCTGACACTGAGCCTACGTTCGTCGAGGAGTTCGTGGACACCGGAGACCAGTTTTAGAGACTGTTGGCGTTGCTTTTGCTTTAGGTTGTTGTTAGATGTCGGTGCTTGCACCATTACTTTGTTGTTGTACTTCGTACTTTTGTTAGCCATGCTGGGTCTCTTTTAGACTCTCTTTCTTTTAGCCTGGTGGCTTTTCTGCGATGTTGGAATTTATTATTATGGATATTCTGAGATGTTTCTTTTGTCTCTTTCGTTATTATTATCTTTGTTTCGTTTCGCGTTGCAAGGACCTGCAGTTTAAATTTGATTGACGCTTATCGGACTTGCAGCTTTGTAGCTTCAAGTCTGAGCGGACCTTCTCACGCTTCGCCTCCACATTTTTGGGAAGCGGGGCGTGACAGAATAATTTTATTTCGAATAATTTTAAACTAAAACGGATTGACGAGACTCATCTCTAACAGGATACAGGTGGACATCTTATAGAGATACTGGGAGTTACGTTGCTGGGATCCAGTTTAGTCGTTGGAGGAAGATTACTCGCCGAGGAGCGCAAGGAGCAAATTGAACAACTTCCTCCACAATTAAAGATTCGGGATCCGCCATTTGATCACGGTGTGTTCTTTCCAGTAGTGTAGTTTTTATATGCTTTCTAGGTTGCTTGCTTGAATAAACTCGTACCTCTTCCGACATTGAGGACAATGTCCATCTTTAGTTGGGGGTGTGTGTATGAGACCTTAGGATTTTTTTTGAGAAGAATAAATCACCAAATCTCATCATTTTAAAACTCATTCATATGCCTCAAATTCGGATGATTACGCATTAATTGAGTTCTAAAAAATTGTTTATGGCCTGAGTTAATTATTTTTCCTTCATGGAATTACCGTTAATATGCTATTCATGAAAATTTTCAATTGCCTTGATTAATATCTCGAAATAGTTTGAATTTATTTCATGCATGCTAATGTGATGAAAACGCTTAAGTATACACGATTTTTAAGAATAGTCTTCAAGTTGAAGAGGAATTTGGCCTTTGATTCTAATGTTTATATTCAAAGATGGGTTTTGAGTTGCTTACAAAAAAAGAAAGAAAGAAAAGAAAAGAAAAGAAAAGAAAAATGAATGAAAAATGAACGAATAAGTATGTCACTAATAAATAACTTGGTTGGCTCGAGTAGTACAGTCCGAGGGGTCCTTTTTGGCCTAATGCCCTATTATCGTCTGATTTGGGAGCCATTGACAGGAAACTCACTCATTTGATGGAGCGATCCAAGTTATACTTTTTTCTGCGAATGTTGCTTGATGCGCGTTACACGGAACTAATAAAAGAAAAGAATGGTAAATATACTAAGCAACGTCAATACCCATGTCTTTAATGATTATTTTGATAGGCCAATTCCTTGGAAACAAGAAAACTAGAGAAAAACGACGTGTTATACTTTCGCTTGCGCAAAACGATGCTTGCATGCTATTTATTCATACTAAATTAGAGAAAATGGCGTGTGATTGATCTTAGCCATGGATTGTGTATATTGATGGTCAAGACCATGTTGGAATGCATACTATTGAGCCATGCCATGAGCAATTTGATAGAATTTATTGTTTTATTAACCATCCGTATTTATCGCTCTTTTTGCTAGAGACTAGCAAATCGCTAGTTGGGGGGTGTGATTCGGGTTCAATATTACATATTTAACCCCCCATTTAGCCCTATTTTGTGCTCATGTGATGCTACATTGTTCTCTAATTCAAACGTATTTTCTACACATTTATTTATTAGAGAAAACACACTATTTGAGCACAAAACAGCAATTAACGATGCATTTCTGCACTTTTTATATTTTTCCTAGCTTGGTCTCGATCTCACGATTCCAACGACTATTTATTTGTATTTTTCTGAGATCTGTGCTAATTTCTATGAATTTTTGAATGCAGAATACCAATTAAATGGAGAAATACGCAATTAAATACGAAAATACGGCCGAGGACCAATCAGCGCACGCCACGTGGCAGCATCTGAGCCAACCCCGCTCAAATCGAGCGGCCATCAAAGAGGATGACGTGGACATGTGTAGTCCGTTGATCATTCATCCAACGGCCCGAAGCGGCGCTGAGCAGAGTGACGACGCGGCCGCATGAGATCCCTCCGATCTAAATCCAACGGACGTCACCAAAGCCGCTGCGAATTTGAATTCGCGAGGCGGAGAGATCATCGCGTGCTACGTGGCGGGATCTTAGGCGCTGACCGCTCGAATCAACGGCCGAGAGCTCATCCGAAGCGTCGAACGAAGAGCGGGCGATAGTAGCGATCCACGGGACACGCGGCAACATCCTAGCGACAGCCCGCCTCATCGAACGGTTGAAAAAGGCGGAGCGATTGAAATTTGGAGCGGCGACGTGGACGCGTGGAGACCGTTGGATGCTGATCCAACGGAGTGAAGCAGCCCGAACGCGAGCTGAAGAGCGGGACTTTTGCGGCTACGTGGCTTGCTATGCACCGTCGGATGGTGATCTGACGGTTGCGGTTAAAGGCGAAGCGAACTCGGATCTAAACGAAGCGGGCGCGCGGGCGAGCACCCGTTAAGGCGGACACGTGTCGCACTGAGGATTGATCCCGCATGGATCGACGGCCAGAATTTGCGACGATCTGGATCTGCGGCCAGGATGAGTTCGGGCGCGATTTGGATGCGGGTTTCGACCCGCGAAGCACAGTAAACCCGCAATCTTATTATATAAGCGTATTTAGGGGTTTTTGAGCGTATACAAGCAGATTTGGGGCGTATTTTGGGCCTATTGGAGGCTCTAGGAGCCGTATTTCCCCCCTGAAAAAAAATTCCAGAGGCTTTTATTATTATTTCCAGAGAGTTTGAAGTCTTTTCAAGGAGAATTGGTGATATATTTCTTAACTTAAACCACGTATTTGATGCTTTTCTCTTGTATTTTGCTATAATCTTGACGTATTTTGATATGAAAGTTGTTCATTCTTGCACCATGAGTAGCTAAATTGTTATTGTGCATGATATGGCGTAGTTAGGGGCTATGATTTGTTTTAGTTTGGTTGTATTCCATGTGCTAAATCGTTAAACGTCGTTAAAGTTGTGAACTTTGTTCTTAAATCACCTTTTTCATCTTTCAAAAGAAGTGATTGAGTTGATGATCGCCCTAAAAGGGTGAGTTTTGATCTCCCCAAAAGGAAGTTTCATACCGTAGTCTTGATCTCTCCAAAAGAGAGTTTCATATCGTATTATAACTTTAGCGACGATCTTTTTGAATATTGTGTTTGAACCCCCAAAAGGGCATCTTCCGATGAGTTGCTCCCAAAAGGAGAATTCATTGAGTTATATTGGGTATTTTCCGGTGAATTGCTCCCAAAAGGAGAATTCATTGTGTTATACCTATCAACCAAATTAATACGAATCGTTGATTCTAACGAACCCATACCATGTGCATACTTTTTATAGGTATTTTCATACACGAATTTCTTTGTTCATATCGTCCACGTATTCACGTCACCATCACCGTCATCATTGTTGAAGTGGTTAGTTTCTTTTCGTAGGATTTCTATTTGATTTGAGCTGTGGTTGCAACAGATTTCTTCCCGTGGATTCGACATCTGGACTCCCAGATTTTACTACTTGTACGGACTCTTGCGCTTGAGAGAGAGCACCTTTTCGGAGCCCACCAGGTTCCACAACCAACCAAGGTGAAGAAGGGGAAGAAGAAGAAAGGGGCTCCGTTGAAATCCGATTGCTTCCACTGCCATAAGCCAGGCCATTGGAAGAGGAACTGCAAGGTTTACTATGCAGAGAAGAAGAGGCATGCTGATGCCTCTACCTCAGGTACAAATTTTAATTAAGTGAATAAAATTTCTATTAAGCTTTGATATATGTTATGAGATACCAATATATTTACTAAGACATCTATATAATGTCTACAGGTGCTTAAGGCGATGCAAGGGATGGAAGAAGTTAGTTCACGGTCGGCATCGGAGTAATTGTTGCTGTTGGAGCCATATGTGAACTTCAGAAGATAACCACAAGGAGAAGAAGAAGTCGACACTCTTTTATTATTTGAATAAATGTGTCGATTATTTTGTTTCAAAAACAATGATTGCGTGATTGTCACTCAATGTTTTTTTGATGTTGAACGAGTTTGATTCATTGTGAATGAATTAGTTGTTGGTTAATTTCCTGGGAAGATATGTTCTATTTAAAATGTGCTTTGTTGAGAATGGCTGATTGCTGAGGATATGGCTGTCAAAGTGGGTGTGCAAAATTTCTTGAGCTGTCGTGAAAACTTCTATATTAATGTGATTATTTGGAAGTTGTCGGTATATACATACACACACACACACACACATATATATAGAAAGGTAAGTGTGTATGTATATATCTATAAACAAGGGACTACATCAGGGCTAGGACCAACAAGTAGAGCAGGTAAGGGAGAGGCTGAGAAGCAATCACCTTACACCAGAACTACCAAGGACAAGCCAAGAAAGGAGAAAAGCTATAATGGGGGGCGCACAAAAACGGCCTAAGAAAGCCCCCAGTTCCTAAAACAAGAAATATAAGCAGAATCGACATCTGCCAGGTCACAGGAGACCATGGCATCAAAAACATCTGAAGAGATCCTGGCAAGAAGATCATCCTTGGGGGACGCACGGGAGTGGAAGATCCAGGAGTTTCGCTCCCTCCAAATGTGCCAGATAGCCACAGAGAAGACCACCAGGGAGAGCTTACCCCGAAGGGTGGTTTTCCCCCTTGCTCCAAACATATGTCTCAACATGTGAGCGACAACGGTGATGGACTTGGAGCAAGAGCGAAGGCCAAGCCGGAGCTTGTAGACTGCCCAGATAAAAGTACTATAGTCACAGCGGAAGAATATATGACGAGCAGTCTCAGGGTAGGCCCCACAAAGGACACAGGGAGTATGCACCATAATACCTCCCTTGGCGAGCTGCTGGGAGGTGGGGAGACGATCCGAGAGGGATCACAGGAGAGTAAGAGAGAACTTCGGGGGTATGCCCCGGAAACCAAATCAGGGGCACAAGACGAGCTGTGGAACAACTGCGACGAGTAGAAAACCAAGATGACCAGAGAGA
This sequence comes from Scilla litardierei, assembly GCA_030789695.1. Classification (NCBI taxonomy): domain Eukaryota; kingdom Viridiplantae; phylum Streptophyta; class Magnoliopsida; order Asparagales; family Asparagaceae; genus Scilla; species Scilla litardierei. The sequence continues at coordinate 242,810,842 of CM061133.1, read as the reverse complement.
GCATCCCCCCTTCGCAGTCCAGGCCCAAGAGTCCGAGCCGCCAGGGGCAGAAGCAGAGGCAAAGTCGGGAGCAAGATGGGCAATGCAATCAGGAAGGACCCAGGTCTCACCATCCCAGAAGTCTACCACACTCCAGTATCTCAAGGTGGGAGGAGGAGTGCAGAGTTTGGCAAGAGGACAGTAGGGGAGCCAGGGGTCAAACCAAAAGGAGGAAGAGCGACCATCACCCACAACACGGTGGAAGCAGGAGGTAGCAGAGTCACGGCAACGGAGGACATGCTTCCATGTGCCTGAGTCCAGAACAGAGGCCTCACACTGAAAGAGAGGAGTGTGCTTCAAGTAGGTTTCCCTCATGTAAGAGGCCCAGGGTGAGGGGGAGTGAAGAAGCTTCCAGAGAAGTTTGGCTCCAGCAACCGTCCCAACATCATGCAACGAGCGAAGACCAATCCCCCCTTCACGCTTGGGCAAGCACATATCCTCCCCCCTCCAAAGATGGAGCTTAGAGTTCCAGATGAAGTCTCTACACAAACGATCACTCTCTGCCAAAATAGAGGATGTAATATGAAAGGACTGGATCTAGTAGGAAACATAACCATGTATGACAGAGAGGACCGGCTCAATACGACCAGAGGTGGAGAGAAGCCTCGAGGACCAGCCAACAATCTTGGCCTTACACTTGTCAACAAGGCCGGAAAAGAGCTTCGTCGCAGGGTATGTCGAAGAGAGGGGAAGACCAAGGTACCTGACAGGCTGTGCAACAATGGGGATACCTATGAGGGAGGAGAGCTCCAAACCAATACGGTACCCCTTACTGAGGATCAACTTGCTCTTGCCCTTATTCACCTCCAGGCTCGTAAGGAGGTGGAACAAGGATAGAAGACTACCGAGCTCAGAGAAGGAGGAAGCTTCTGCTTTGCAGAAAATAAGCATATCGTCAGTAAACAGAAGGTGGGAAGGAATCCCCTACACACCCCTCTTTGGGGGACGAATAGCTCCTGAGAGAGAGGCATGATCCATCAAAAGGGTGAAGGCCTCCATAACAATCACAAAGAGGAAAGGTGATATAGGATCCCCCTGGCGAACACCTCTACTACTCCCAAAAACCCCCGCAGGGGACCCATTGACGAGGACAGAGAAGGAAGCGGTGTCAACACAGTCCTTGACCCAGCTAATGAAGGAGGGAGGAAAGCCCAGGCGGAGGAGGAAGAAATATATGAACTCCTGGTTGATACTGTCGAAGTGCTTCCTTAGATCAAACTGGATGCAGGCCTTGGCCCCAAGAGAGGCAGAGAAGTCCTGAATGAGCTCGTGGGTGTGGAGAGAGGAGTCTGAATTAGCCGATCCTTAATGAAGGCCGACTGGTTCCAAGAAATCAGTCCAGGAATAACCTCTGCCATCCACCGACTGAGAACCTTGGAAATAGTTTTGTAGATCACATTGTAGCAGGAGATAGGGCGATAATCACCAAGGGAAGAGGCAGTGGTGGTTGATCTGCCTGTGTGGTTGATCTGCCTGAGAATACTGCCAGAGTAAGGAAAGTGTGGTTGATCTGCCTGAGAATACTGCCAGAGACGAAGAAGGAATGCACAGCACGAAGTACATCATCACCAACCAACCCCCAAAGCTCCTGGAAGAATAAGGGGGGGAATCCATCAGGCCCGGGAGACTTATCTCTATCCAAAGAGAAGATGGCATCCTTGATTTCCTGGTTAGTAACACCCCTGCCCATCCAATCACAAGCGCCAGGGGAAAGTGTTTGGGGACAATCTCAGGGAAGGAGGAAGGGTAAGAGCCCTGGGTGAAGAGAGAGGAGAAGAAATCAACGGCCTCCAGTCAGAGAGAGTCAATCCTAGTAGTAGGGTCCCCACCCACCCCAACTAGGTGCAAGATGCTATTACCGGCGGCACGGTCTCTGGAGGCCCCATAAAAGAACCTGGTGTTCCTGTCCCCCCTGGGCAAGCCAAGTCTGGCGGCTTTTCTGCCTCGCCTGGCTCTCCTCGCAATCAAGGCTGGATGCAAGGGAGAGGCAAAGGGCACGATCCTTACGAATAAGCTCCGAGCTAGTATGGAAATCTGGGCGGGAACGGAGAGTGGAAATGTCTTTCCTGATGACCTAAGAAGGAGGGAAAGGACGCCGAGCCAAAGGCCAAGCACGAATGGCAGCCTTGAGGGACTTGCGTTTGGAGACCAACCTCAGCATGGGGAGCCAGAGAAATGCCCGTGCCAAACCTCCAGGAGAATAGCATAGAAGCCAGGAGTCTGGAGATAGTGACTGAAGAACCGGAATGGTTTAGGCCCAGAATCCAAAGGGAGCACAATCTGAATCAGAAGCAGAGAGTGGTCACTAGTCCCAGGGGGAGGTAGGTGGCGAATGCATCAGGAAGGATGGTGGTCCATTCCGCATTAACCAGGGACCTGTCGAGTCTGCAAGAGATACGAAAATTCACTGATGAATTATTACTCTAGCTCAGGTGATCCCCTACACAATGAATATCATCCAATCAGCAGCACTCAATGCACTTATTGAAGTCCTCCAGGAGGCTTGCCGAGAGGGCGCGCCCCCCACCTTCTCACCAATGAAACACGTGACATTGAAATCACCCATAACTGCCCAGGCCTTGCTATCATTGAGAGAGAAGTACCCCCGAAGCGCATCCCAGAGGCTACTATGCTCTGAAGCCAGGTAAAAGGCGTAGACAAAAGATATATAAACCAATAGCCCACCACGATTTGCACAAGAGAGGGTTATGTGTTGTGCCGAGGAGGAAATAACAGAGCAGTCCTAGCCAGAGGGTTGACCAACACCCATATCCTACCCTTCGGAGCATGCTGTTAGTTGTGGAAAGAGGTCCACCCCTTGGGACAGCAGGAGCTAACAACATCACCCAAGGGATCCAACAGTTTGATCTCAAGAAGACCAACAAGAGAAGACTTGAATTTATTAATATGGTGTCTAACGTTCCTACGACATGCCTTAGAGTTCAGGCCCCTCACATTCCAAACCAAGATAGACATAATCAACAAGCGTGGGGGGTTTGGCTCCTAGCCCTCACTCCAGGGGGGCAGGGTCTCCAGAGTTAGATTTCTACGGGGCTCTTTGGCCCTCAGTGGGGATGGCGTAGGCAGGATTAGGGATAGTGGCCGGGACAGGACAAGTTGAAAGAGGGGCTGAGCATGGGGAGGCTTTTTTGGGGAAGTGATTGGAAGGGAGGGGGCGATAGGAATGCTGAGGAGAGGGAAGATTGGAGGAAGTAGTGCTTAGGATAGGAAAATCAACTTCGGTGACTGTAAAACCTCCCGAACCACCATTATGCGAGCTACCAGAATGGGGGACAACACCAGCAACATCCGATTCTTCCACATCTCCAACACCAATGGTCAGACTAACAACAGTACAATCCCCCCAAATTACTTTCGGTCCCCTTCTCAACAGCTCCAGGGGATGGCACCATCCCCACAGCAACCTCAGCAGAAGACAGGCCACCAACTGGGCTGCAGAGAATTCCTGCGACAGCGGCAACCAGAGGATAACCAGTCGTCCCCATGGGCTCCTCGGGGGCAACCAAGATGCTCAGTGGGCAATCAGTAAGAGGGCGGTCATTTAGCATACATTCAGCAAGAGGGGCAGAGGATGGCACCGAACATCCAACCACAAGGGGGCAATCAAGGAGACAGGGGCATGGGGAGAATGGTTGTAGGTATACCTGTCGCCGATGGGTTGCAAGAGGGAACCAAGTCGATCGACTGGCCCCCGCGATGACAGGACAGACATCAACCACCGGAGTGACCCCGCCATCGACATCCGCATCCAGCAGATCATCTGCATCATCCCAGTCAACAGCAGCATGGATATCATCCTCAGGAGCAAAGGCCAGAGGGGCATGAACAAGACCGCCAGTAGGGAGGGGGTCCGAAGCCAGAGTCGAGGAAGGAGGAGTGGGGCGGGGAGTATGCTCAGAGCTCAGTGGCTTGCCTGGCTGCTAGCGGAGAGAAACATCAGGGAGCGGCGTTGTTGGTGGTGGCCGAGAAGGAGAAGAACATTAAGCCAAGGTGTGCCCGAAGAATCGACAGTGACAGAAGAGGGGGATATGTGTTCAAATTCCATAGAGACCGACACGATGGTGCCGTCAGCAAGACGAGCATTGATAGAGGAGGGGAATGTAGATTTTGAGTCGACCTCCACAAAACAGTGAGCATATGCTAACCGAGATGCACTCGCCGTAGCCGCATCAGTGAACAGCTGCCGCCCAATAATGCTAGCAAGCTTCCCCAGAATCACAGTCGACCGGAATTGGATTGGGAGTTGGGGGAAGCGGACCTAGAGAGGGACAACTGAGAGGAGTATAATTCCTAATTATTTTGCAATCACAAACAACTATGCGGAATAATGATAGACAACACGAATAATGCAACGCAAACAAAAGACATAATGGGTTCGGATCCACCAAGTCTCCTCGACTTGTTCCCGGTGATCCTACATCCCAGACACCCGGATCCCTTCCGGCTACTTGAGTTAGAGTCCACTAACTCAAGCTTTCACTAAAAACTTCTTGTAGAAACTACTACAAGATAAACCAATACAACGATGAATCGTGACTCCCACAAACCGGGATCACGTACCTCTCACAAACCGAGAGATAAACTCAAATAGCAAATTTAATGAAATATGAAACACTTACCACAAAATCCTATGCCTTGAGAAATACTTACGATATTAGGGCAAGGAAGTAAAATAGAGAGAAACGATCACGAAACCATAGCAACAGCTAGATGAGTAGTTGGAGACGGCTAGGATGATGATCTTGATCGTGATTCAATCCTACAGGAGAATGATCGCACAAAAGCTGAAAATCTCTTGGAGAAATTAGGTCACAGAGAGAGAGAGAGAGAGAGAGAGAGAGAGCCCTTAGAAAAATGATAATCGATAGATCTGAAAATAGATCTGAATCCTCTCTCATATTAGAGGAATTTCTATGTTTGAAACGTATCAAACATATATGGAAAGAATCAAAACAGATCAAGAAAAATCGTGGAAATAAAATCTCCAACGGCTGGAAAAATAAAGCGACTTAATCGGTCTAAGAAGAATCACTGACCGATTAGTTTGTGAACTAGTCGGTCGGTGAACCTTCTTGGACCGACTAGTTGGTCGATAGAGAATTGAGTAAAATAAGAGGGGAAATCTAGTCGGTCTAAGAAGAAACACTAACCGACTAGTTTGAGAACTAGTCGGTCGGTGAACCTTCTTGGACCGACTAGTTAGTCAACAGTGAAAAGGCTAAGAATCTTAAAGACAACTAGTCGGTTCAAGAAGAATTTCCAACCATTAGATTGTTATTTAATCGGTTGGTTCTTCTACTTGAACCAGCTAATATGCACAGAAAGCCAAGAAAAGAAGCGATAAGATACGGAACCCTTTCTAATGGCTTCTAAGGCATTCCTAGAGATAAAATAGGATTGATGTGAAGGTAAGTAAGTAAGTAAGACTCAAGGCTTAACATTCTATAAAATGAAGCTAGAAGACAATATAAATAAACACAACACACCGTCTTCAAAGCTTCAACATGATGAGTCTGAATCCCTTGACTTCATTAACAACACTTTGAGCTTCAACGAAGCTTCAGGCACAACGAACACGCGCTCTAAAGAAGTCTTGAGACGTCGCTTGAGATCTACAAAGTAAATTGGCGACGATCTTCATAACTGCGCTCAAAGAGAATTAGTACCGATATTTATGTTTGTTCATCATCAAAACCAAATCAGGGGAATCAATACTCAATACAAACAACACATGATGGTCAACATCCATGCTGGTATCACCTACAAGGAAGGCCCGAGCATTAATTACCTGGACGCTGGTATAGACGGCTATCGACGCAAGCTGCTCATAGTCGACCCTCTCCACGACAGCCCTGTCCCTTGGAAGGGTCGCATTTTCAGCGATGCGAGTGGCATCCCCACAATCGAGGAGAGCCGAGTCTTTTCATCTCATCGGAAACTCCATTTGGACGAGCTCCTCCGCGGTGCACTCGAATGGGACCTGGGAAGACCGACCCTCCAGCAAAATCAGCCTAAATTCATCGGGGATGTCTTCAGAAAATTCGACAGGAGGGAACAAACCCCCCAGGCCAGGAGTCCTCGTGCAGACAAAGCTTCAGAGGGACCTGAGTCTTCCTCGAATATTCCTCTTGAGGAATACCGCTCCCTGGCTGGGGAGACCTGCTCTGTGGCTGAATTCGACCCAGACGGTTCCGAGTCACTGAGAACGAGTTACCGTCTCCTCTTATTTCCCTCGAGCGTAACCACTTCAAATTCGGAGGCGGGCTTTTCTTTCTTCTTCTTCTGAAGGCAGGCTACCTGAGCTACCCTCTCAACAACAATGGGTCGACCTTCCGACGGTTGGGCCACCCCTTCCACCACAGTCGGCACCCGAGGAACTTGCTCACCTCCGCCTTTCTGATGGAAGCCTCGACTGCTTTCCTCAATGCAGGATCCACCTAATAATCCACACATGCCATACCTGCAGAAGCAATAAACAAGTTAAGTCGAAGAACGAAGGTCGAACAGTTAGCAGGCACGATCGAACCAACCTTTCGTCCACACGGTCTGTTGCAGCACGTTGTCGGACCACAGCCACTTGATCGACCTCATATCCTCTGGCAGACTCGTTAGGGTGTCGGTGGCTTTCTTCTCCTCGCTACTCAGTGACTTATCCT
>CM061133.1:242728628-242803626 GCA_030789695.1 Scilla litardierei | reverse complement strand
GAAGGTCGGGCATCATTGGGGTGGTGTGACGGTGGTTGGGGGGATAGATTGGCTAAGAGTCGAATGGAGGTGGTGTCGTCGAAGGACGCGTGTCATTCCATGCTTCCCATTATACTTGGGAGCAAGGACGCGAGTGGGTCCACATGTACTTACAGCAAAGAAGTACTTTTTTTCTTCTTTGACTTAAGCACAATAAGTGCATGTGTATTAGGTTTGACAGGGTCTTACATGCGAATGTCAGAACAACACATGATTTCATTATTACACTTCTGTCCAGATTACATGTACATAGATAAGGTCTAGCATGGCCATAACAACAGTTCATGAAAAGGAAATACACCTAAACAAATACAACACAGACATTAATTTATTGTGGCGCTGCGAAGACACGTCACTCCCCAGTAGAGGATCTCAATGTCCTGGTACTCCTGGTAAGCAGGCTCAGCCTCAAAATGTGCTCCTCTGTAAAATCAGTCTCAAGACCTGACGTATATTTCACAAGATAACAACAGGAAAATATACGTCAGGTCCTGAGACTGATTTTACAGAGGAGCACACTTTGAGGCTAAGCCATCTTACTAGGAGACCAGGACGTTGAGATCCACTGCTGGGAAGCAACGTGTCTTCGCAGTGCCGCAATAAATTAATATTTGTGTTGTATTTGTTCAGGTGTATTTCCTTTTCGTCAGCTGTTGTAACGGCCATGCTAGACCTTATCTGTGTACATGTAATCTAGACAAAAAGTGTAATAATGAAATCCTGTGGTGTTCTGACATTCGCATGTAAGAACCTGCCAAACCTAATACACCGAAACTTATTGTGCTTAAGTCAAAGAAGAAAGAAAAAAAGTGCTTCTTCTTTGCTTTAAGTACATGCAGACCCGCTCGTATCCTCGCTCCCAAGTATAATGGGAATTGGGGCGGGACAAACTCCTTGGCCTTAGATAGTTGCGACAAGTGGAAGGAAGAGGCTCTCTAGGAGTTGCGTAATGGATGTTGGGATAGAAGATTTGAAGTTGCGCAATAGAGGTTGGGCCTTGGTATGTTGCACACTAGAGGAGATAGGAACTCTTTGGGATGTTGCGCAATAAGGAGGATGAAGCTTATGTGTTGGCCACAAGTTTCTTTTTGGTTGCCTCATTTTTCTCTCTCCTGTGGATGTGGATTTATATAGGTGAAGAGGGGGATCAATTAGAATCAAATAGAATCACATAATTGAAGGAGATTGGATGGAATCCTAACTTGAATAGGATTTGAAATAATCATATAGAAGATCTCTTTCAATCACAATAGGATATGGAGTTTGAATTTGGATTGCAATAGGATTTGAATTTAAATGGAATGTGATTTGAATTGGATCTCATTTAATCACAAATTGATTTGCATGAGATTAGTTCAATCACTTTTGCTAAGAATGAGATCTGTCCATATCTCTCCATCTTTGACCAAGTCCAAATTGCAAATGAATTGCAATTTCTCCATCACTTTGACTACGTCATCTTTGCATTTGAATTGGAATTTCTCCATCACTTTAACTAAGTCCCCAATTGAGTATTTACAAGCTTGCCACTTCTGAAAACACTTAGCACACACATCAAATCATTCACACACGTTTGTTAACATCAAACACGAAGTCATCGATCATTGTATCCAACTGCATCTATGTGGGGGGAGTAAGTATTCTTAAGCACAATTATTTATCTTTTTGTTTATGTTTGTTTGTCTTCACCAAAAGGGGAGAGAATGTTGAGTATTGGACTTCTCCCTACTTGGTTTTAATGATGAGAAAACATAAATACTTGTGACTAATCCCCTCCATGCAGTTAATCTATTATCCAAGCTTATCATGATGCTCAAATAGCAATGGATGACCATGAAGATCAATCAAAGCTCATAGTTGAAGATTGGGTGATCAAAGATAAAGAATGGAGCTTCAAAGGCTTCAAGAAGACTTCAAAGTCATTCAAGAGAAAGAAAAGAAGCAAAAACAAATGTAATATCTTTTTATTCTATTTGCTTTCTCATTAGAATGTAGTTTTGAAGTAGATTATTGTTGGAGCTCACACACTTCACTCATTCTAGCCTAGTAAGTATTTAGAAACCAATTCCTAGGTTTCCAACTTCTTTTATTCTAGGTTGTGTATTTTTAGACTTCCGACAGGCGACTGAAGTACATTTTACAAGTGCTTGTCTCAAAACAGTCGACTGTGAATCGTTCAATAGTAGTATGTTATGCACACACTTTTGACTTGGATTTTTGGGTTTCATTCCTAAGGTCCAATAGGTGACTCATGTACAAAGTATAGGCGCATAGGCATGTTCTAGGCGCATGTGACCTGTTAGTCAGTCGCATGTCTCATATTGTCGAAACTTCTCAAGTTTTGTCAACTTTTGCACTAGCACATGCTGGCGATGTAAGTAGGTTTTACAAGCGCCTGCCAATGGCACATGCGCTTGTATATACCACTACAGTCGCATGTCCAACACTTGCCCAGAACTTTGATTTTGGCAAGTTACACACTTATGCAACAGACGACTGACGTTGGTTTCCCAGTCGCCTGCCCATGGCACATACGCCTGTGGATTCCACATCAGTCGCCTGTCCTAACTTACCCAGAATTCCTATATTTTGGCAACTTGTGCACTTAGGTTTCCAGTCGCCTGTAGAAAGTTTCTCAGTCGCATGATGGTTTCAGGCGCCTGTCCAACCTTCATCAATCGACTGTCCTACGGGGTAAGTTATCGTTTGAATTCTCACCTGCCCTCTTACACAATCCAGCAGGCGACTGTCTGTTCTTCATCAGTCGTATGTCCTGGCTGTAAGATCAATCCGTTGGGATTTTTCACACATATTTAAAAGGGGTTTTGGGTATTTTGTTTAAGGGTTTTAGAGAACTTATAAAAGGGTCTCCTGCGGTTCCATTGGAGACTTCTTGGAACTCTTCAGACTTCATTGATCTCATCTCTAAGCTCTCAAACTCTCAACTCTTTCAAGCCTTAAATCTCAATCTCATCTTGTCTTCCAACTAGAGCCCATTCATTATCCTCTAGATTTTGTGAAGACAAGAACAAGGGCATCTCTCTTCTTGGAAGAGACATCAACACACAACACACTTGCTCCTTCAAGTTCTACTTCAAGGCATTTGATTGTAAGTGTTGTTATTTCAAATTTCATTATTTCGTAATTTGAATTCACTCTCGGTTTGTGAGAGTGGTTTGCTTAATCCCAAGTTGTGTGATACAAGGACATCGATTATAGGTCGATTACACTTGTAGGGTTGCTACAAGTGGGTATAAAGGAAACCTCAGGTTAGAGTTCTAACTTGAGTACCCGGAGGTATCCGGGTGGAAGGAACGTAGGATTATCGGGATCAAGTCGGGTTTGACTTGGGTAATCCGAACCCTTGAAACATACTTGTGTTAGCATTGTTCTTTGTTGTTAATTCTTATTTCTGCATCTTTGTTGGATTAGGATTTTAATTAGGCATAATTTCATAGTTAAATTTTATAAACATTATTCAACCACCCTTCTAGTGTTTTCCTCATAGCTAGGGTCCTTACAGGGCCATCCCCTCACAACCAAACAATTCTCGTCGGATATAAGTCTAGGGGCCGCTCCCCTCGCCATCGAATTATCCTCATCGGACGTAGATTGAGGGTCCACCCTCTCAATCCTCCAAAAAATAGTGGCCACTCCATTAACTGTCGGCTATAAGTTGAGAGGTTACTTCCCTTGCAAGCCAACCCGACTATTCGTCCAAAGTTTGTTCTTCCTCTTGATTATCACATCACCCAACCACAACCTTTACAATGTTTGAGCTCAGGCGATGGGGGCCATTATTGATACATTGGTCTGACCCACGAAGCGGAGGTGTATAAACGAATCTAGAAAGGTGAAGCCTAGTTGAAGAAGTAAGCTTCGGCACAATAGCTCGATAGCCTATCTGTTACATCCTATGTGGCTGCCATATTTGGGCCATTACTAAGCCGGCCCACAACCCTTAGCTCTTTGTTTGATGAGTCAAACCCACTCATGAACAGCCTTCAATAGTGAGCGATTACCCTTCATCATAGCTCACTTAATTGGCCACTAATTAGGGAATTAAGGGCTACATTTATGGGGTAGTTAATCCCATGAATCTGTATTAATAGCCTAAAGTTATGGTCACTGTTATCTCCATTAATACCAGTTTGATTAGTGCGGAGTGACAAGGCGAAGGGGGATGATATAAGTAACCCTAAAAACATAGCACCAAGGAGGCTAGATTCTAACATAGGTTAAGTATCATACTACAATCTACATTACTCTTTATTTTGCTCTTTACGTTTCTTCCACGAGGAGCTAACTTGAGCATCGAAGGGGAATCGGTTGGGCCCCAGCCCTAACCCCCTGACGATTTTCTTATAGTGTAAATCCAAGGAGATATCGCGAAGCTATGCCAACTTCCATCCATGGAGTTCAATCCTAAGCTCACTTTGACCCGGAGAATCTCTTTCATGGGTCCCACTTCTCAGCCGGCGAATGGTCAACTCAATGAAAGCATCTTCGTCGACCCATATTTACTGGAAGGCAGAACCTAGCTGTCAACAATTATATTTTAAAAAAATTCATTAAGCTTACATCATAAAATAGACATCTCCAAAATAAACTCCAACCACATTAAAATATAACGCCAACAAGAGAGAGAAAAAAACTTTTTAGGTATTTTAATCACTTAACGACCTATACAAACTAGCCATGTTATAATTATGCCAAAATATCTTTATTTAAAAGGGTTTTTCGCATATTCATCCCTTAAATCTTGCGTATTTTGATATTTATCCCTTAAATATGGGTATTTTCTTTTTAGTCCCTTAAACTTTTAACCATAATAGCTCCTCTCTCAAACTTTCTGTTAAAATCTAATGGAAGTAAGAATATTCTGTTAGGGCTTGTGGGCTCTTCATTTGGGGGATGTCTGGGCATCTCACGGGGAGGAGGGGGAGGAGCCTCAGACGAGGTGGATGGGGAGGAGGCTGGGTTTTCTATGTTTGGGTGGGAGGAGGCACCGCGCCTCCCTCCCATTGGTTTTCTGGGGGAGGCGGCGATGCCTCATCCACCCTGGTTTTTCTTGGGGGGAGGCGGCGGCTCCTTCCCCCTCCCCTGGGTTTTCTGGAGTGGGAGGCGTTGCCTCCTCCCTCTCATGGGTTTTCTGGGGTGGAGGTGGCGCATCCTTCCCCTCCTCAGACGAGGAGATGGTGGAGGATGCACCTCCTCCTCCCTCCTCTAGGTTTTCTTGGGGGGAAGGCGGTGCCTCCTCCCCCTCCTCAGACGAGGAGGAGGAGGAGGAGGAGCCGCCGCCTACCTCCCCTGGGTTTTCTTGGGGGGGAGGCAGTGCCTCCTCCCCCTCCTCCTCAAACGAGGAGCAGGGCGAGGAGGCGCCGCCTCCTCTCCTGCGTTTTCAGGGTTAATGGTTAATTAATGTAATTAAAATATAGTTATTGGTTAATTAAAGTTTAGTTCTTAATTAATTAATTGTAATCATTGTTTAGTCGTTAATTAATACAATTTCAGTTAACTTTTTAACAGAATACAAAATGGAGTGACTATTAAGATTAACGTTTAATATTTGAGGGATATGAGGACAAATACGAATTTTTAAGGGACAAATATCAAAAAAATGCAAGATTTAAGGGATGAATATGTTAAAAACCCTATTTAAAAATATCCAAAAGTGTCATTTCCTCTCATAAGGGGAAAAAAATTGGGTTTTTTACATCACTTTCTTATTTTGATATTTGTTCATCAAATCTTCATATTTTGATATTTGTTTTCCTAACATATTCAGTTACAGCAAAAAAAGGAAATATTTTTTTACCATCCAAAATTCTAAGCTAACCTGAGTTTAGCATTGACCACTGAGGTAATTGGCGAGGTAATTGGCGAAAATGCCTTTTGTTAAACTTAAGCTCTCATTTAATTTAGGGAGTTACTACGCGCGCACGTACTGAGTACCTCTGTGTGCACGACCTTTTTTTGAAATGAACAATAACGAAAATGACTTTTTGAAAACCCCAGAGATACCCATCTGCCTTACTTTGAATAGTTGTGCGTGGGAGTAAAAACTAAAGCGAAGAATCAAAATTTCTAACCGCGCACAGGCAAAAATATTGTCAGTTGTGCACGGCGAATAAAAAAATTCGGTGAGCAAAATTGCTTACTGCGCACAACTAGCAAATTTTTTGCTTTTGCTCCAAATTTTGCATGTTGTGTGCGGTGAGTTATTTTTGCCACTTTAAATCTATTTGACTATTTAATACGATTAAACTAACACGGATATGATTATCAGATTCTGTTGAATGAATGTTTAATTTGATATGTCGTGGAAGTTATTAAAGAGAAATTTAGCTGTTGTGCGCGTTTATCAACCCAATAGACAATTTTGGAAAAAAATTTCTCGATCTTCATATTTCGGTTTTTTAATCTTCAACTTTCGTGTTATCACGATCTAAGGCATCCTCTTTTGATTCGTATATATTATAAGGTTTTTTTTTGGGATTTAGTTTGATTTTTCAATGATTTTGTCATGATTTTATAATGTTTTGCCTTAAAAAGTACGTTCGGTACTCCCGATCGTGCGCAAAGCAGAAACGTAAATATTATTATTTTATTCATCGTGCGTAGGGCTGGGTAAAAAACCCGGTTCTAATTCCGTACCCAAATCCGATTTCAGATTTTCGGACAAATTGGATTCCGGATTTTTGGACAACAAGGATTCGGAACCGGTTTTCAGCCGGATTTTCGAACAACAAGGATTCGAAACCGGGTCCGGGTTGAAAAACGTGGTCCGATTATAATCGGAACCGAAAACCGGAATAGAGGTTGCAAATACAAAATCTGACCTGATTTCGAAAGATGAAGGCAGGTTGGCATCCGCGAGCAATCTTCACTTTTGAAACACGGTGCCTAAAACAATTATTTATACAAGGCTATATTTATTCCTCCCGTCAATGTGGGACTGAACAACATAGGATGCCAACGTGCTGTAGTGCAGTGCAAAGATACATGTTTAGTCCCACATCGGTGACAAAAAACACACCCTCATTAGTGGCAATAAACACACTCTCATGGTTTAAAGTAACTTGCATGTGCTTTACCACCAAATTAACATGCTAGCATCCTTCTCAGTTGCGTGCAATTCGAATTTATTCCCACAAATGGAAAATGTGTGTTTGGATTCTGTTTGAATCCCGATTATTCGGATTGAAGACTGGTGAGTCGTGCGTTATTCAGATCCGGGTCCCGATTATTTAGGTTCGAAAAGCGGGTTGCGGTTTTACGTCCGAATTTTTTCGGATTCGGATTCGAGTGTTTCTAAAAATTCGGATTTACCCGATGACACCCCTTAAAAGAAGTCATGCACAGAGCAATTCTAGCAACTCCCTTTTTAACGTGTGTTGCACAAGTTCATTTCCATCTCTTCACGGGGTCTCTTTTAGAAAATTTGAAGGGAGTAGGAGAATTGCTGGTTAGGGCAGAGGGCAACAGCAAGGGTCAGGAATTTGGGGAGAAGAGCAATGAGAGGATAAGAGACTAGGATGGTGAAGAGATGGGGGCATTAGGGTTTTCGGGGAATTAGTGTTAATACTATGATTTTTAAGATGGAAGATGGTGGGGAGAGTCAATGGAGCTGGAAAAGGTGGAGGGATGTTGCTAGGATAAGTTACTAGTTATTGGGAAATGGTAGAGGTAGAAAGAGATGTCTAGGGTTAAAGTTTTATAGAGGGGATGTAGGGGGAATAGATGAGGATGATGGAATGTGTTACGACCTTAAGGCCGGCCTACGAAATTGAGGCCCATATGCACTAGGGGGCCAAGCGAACACCTTGCAGACTCCCCGGAAGGGGCACTAGCCCGAGGGGAAGATCGCCTCAATCCAGGGAAGCTCGCTTCTCCCCGCTACTGGCTCGCCTCCAAGGTCAATCAGAGAAGCTCACCCGTCCGACCGTCAAGCTCGCCGTGCCGAGGATAAGCTCATGTACCCTCCAACAAGAAGCTCTGTCCGGAGGAGCCGAGCTTGTCTCGCCCCCGAGGGTAGCCCAGGCATAAATATCTCTGACAAGGTGACGTGGGCTCACCTCCCCTCCGTTAATGCCAGAGGTTAAGGGCGAGAACTGATGGCCGTCCATCGCGTCTCATTAATGTACCTGACACCGTCTGACACCATTAATGCGAATAATATCTCCGACACAGCTTGCCAACTTATCACTTCACCACTCGAGTGCCAGCTGGGTTGATTTGACAGCTGACAGGTTGGCGAGCAACCGCCTCTCAGCCTTATAAGTACCCACATCCTGCCTCTATAGAGGGAGTTGGTCAGTAAAAACCTCTAACTTATTCTCATATTAAAGGTCGGATATCTTCTATATATCTGTGCCTTCCTCGTAAGCTAGTCACGCGTCACCTATCTGTTTTTAGATCGCCAAGGGTGCCTGACGTTCTCCAAATAGTCACCTGCTGACTTAAGCATCGGAGGGGCTACAGGCTGACAGCCAGCCCTGTCTTTCTGACGAATTGTTCTCCTTGCAGGTAGCTTGCCCTGCTACCGGTGGTTGATGTGACCTAGGACGACCAACTCCAATCGAAGGGCGACCTACTCCAGTTGATGGGTGACCTTGAGATTCTCATCTACAAATCGTCTTCAAATCAAGAATAGCCTCGTCTGCACCATAAACTTGTAATCATTGTACCCATGATTCCCCGTAACAAATAAATCTCATTGTTGGCAGATCTTACCCGCAACAATTGGCGTCGTCTGTGGGAACAAGGGTTACACACATGTCAGGCTCCACACGTCCTCACCGCAATTCTCGCCACAGCAAGTGACCCGATGTCACACCTCCACCGCCTCTGATGAGGCCGGGTCGACTTGAGACCATCATCAATGACACTCTGAGGCTGTCCTTGGCCGAAGAGCCCCGTTCTCCCCCGAAGGACTCACCTAATGAATCAACCCCTTGAGGTGTCGGCCGCGGTCATTCAGGACGCGGCCCTCGGCATCTACAAGAGCTTTCAGAGCTTTAACAAGATGATGAAGGAGTGGACCGTTGCCCAGTAAGCGGGACCACCTTGGGCAGAAGGCCCCTCCGAGCTCCGCAATTTGAGGAGAGATCTCCTCCCCCAATTTGATGAAGAAGCGGCTGCACAGCAGAGGCGGTTTGAAGAAGCAGAAGTAGCCGCTCTCAGAGGGAGATCCATAGGGAGGAGGAGGCCGCTCATCAGAGGCAACTAGAGGAGGAAGCGTCCATTCGACGTCTTCACCTCCTTGATGCTGAAAGGGAGAGGCTTCAAGAGGGGAGTCGAGGAGTCCCCCTAGAATCGGCCTTTATCGTGTGAAGGAACCCATGCTTGACCATCAAGTGGAGAGCTATCACCACGAGAGGTCACCTAGCCCAAGTCGAGGAGGGCGCGTCTATCATGACAGGAGTCCCCCGTCCAGATCACCACTCTCCTAGGCATGGTGACTGGCGGCCGAGGAGCCGAGACCGCAGTCCAACCCCTCATGAGAGAGGGAGGAATGCCTCTGAGCACCAAGGCGGCTCATCCGGCGGTTCCAACCAGCGGCGAGAGCATCGGAGCGATAGAAACATTCCTTGAAGGTCTCCAATGCCTCCCCTGCCCCGAAGAAGCCAACCCACTGACCCGAAGGGTGATCTCAACCCCGGTGCCCCATAGGTTCAAACTACCTCAGTTTGAACTCCATGTGGTTCTGGCAATCTCCTGGAGCATGTGCAGCGGTATCGAGACGTGATGGAGATCCATGGGGCAGATGATGCCCTCCTCTGCCGAGCTTTCCAGACGAACTTGAAGAATTCGATGGTGGAGTGGTACAACGGTCAGCTTGACCGCTCCATTGACTCATTTGGCGACCTTTCCTGAAAGTGCTGCCAGCAGTTCTTGGCGGGGCGAAGAATGAAGAGGGCATCGGACTATCTGTTCACGGTGGTCCAGAGGGAGAGGAGACCATCCCTAGATTTCTGAAGTGCTTCAACGAGGAGAGACTCAACGTGACGAGCTGCGGGGATGAGCTCGTCATGGCGGCCTTCAAAAAAGGGCTGGCAAATAGGATTCTGCATAAGTCCTTGCTCCATGATCCGCCAACCAACCTTGACGACCTCTTTGCCAGAGCAGAGAAGTTCATGCTGAGCGAGGAGGCCTTGGGGGCGAATGATGAGGCTGCACCAGCCAAAGCCCCCTACGTTGAGCCAACCAATGGCCATGGCAGGAGGAACAGCCCCAAGGGCGTGACCAAGAACGCCCCCAAGGGCGCGACCATGGTGGCCCTCATGGGCAGGATCGTCCCGGACCGCTGAGGGGATTCCTCGCCCCAGGAACCCTGCTCCGAGAAGCGAACCCGAAAGGCCGCAGGAGGTTAGCAACACAAGTCTCAACACCCCCTGGTGGAGGTAATGGCAGCTGCCTTGGTGGTCGAATTTCTCATAGACATGCCGCCAGAGATGCCGACAAGGCCCACCGGCAGGAACATGCAAATGTATTGTCAGTATCACCGCGATCATGGCCATGATACCGACGACCGCTTCACCCTGAAGAGGGACATAGAGCAGCTCATACAGGGTGGCCACCTTCAGAGGTTCATCAAACAATGAGGCCCGATGCGCGAAGGGCAAACTCCTACAGAACCTCTCCGGCTGACCCAGGCCCAGAACGCCGAGCAAGCTGCATATCCTATGACGAGGCCGATCATGCGCATAGATTGAGAGACGGGCAACTCGGTATCCTCTGATCCTACCGCCTTAATGTATTATCAATAAAATTTTCGTTCTTATGTTTGTACAAACGACATGTTGTTTGAATGACAGTTTCGCCTTAATGTATCTCCGACCTATATCACTACGTTTCGACTTACACACTCTTCGAGTTTTCTCTTATGTGCGAGAAATCCTAGGTCAAGATCGGCCCGATCCTTGGAGGCGAGCTGACTCGCCCCAAACCAAAATTCCAGGGCAGGTCGCGGTGCAGCTACCTATAGCATGTCGGAATTCGCTAACCAAACCGAACAGGGGCTATGTAGGAAGGGCTCCAGCCCGAAACTCGTCCTCATGAAGACCTCCGGGGCAGGTTGTAGTATAGATACCCATAGCGTGCTGGACTTAGCTAACCAAACCAGGCAGGGGCTAGTATGAAGGGCTCCGGACCGAAACTTGCCCTCAGGAAGACCTCCGGGTCAGGTCATGGTGCAGTTACCCATAGCGTGCCAGACTTATCTAACAAAACCAGACAGGGGCTATGTAGGAAGGGCTCTGGCCCAAAACTTGCCCTCAGGACGACCTCCCGGGCAGGTCACGGTGCAGCTACCCATAGCGTGACGGACTTAGCCAACCAAACCGGACAATGGATATGTAGGAAGGGCACCGGCCCGAAACTCGCCCTCAAGAAGACCTCTGGGACAGGTCGTGGTGCAGCTACCCATAGTGTGCTGGACTTTGCTAACCAAACCGGACAGGGGCTGTGTAGGAAGGGCTCCGGCCCTGTCACGACCCGCTTCCCTAAAATGGAGGTGAGACGTGAAAAGGTCTGCACGGGAGAGGAGCTATGAAGCCCCAAACCTGATAAGCGTCAATAATACATAAGCAGGTCCATGTAACCACAACAGAATAACAATAATAACATAAGGAGAGACTGAAATAAAATCTCACATCTCATACATCGTCCAACAAGAAAATAAGTTCAACATCCAGAAAAGCCACCAGGCTAAAAGAGAAGAGTCTAAAGGCCCAGAACAAGGCCAACAAAAGCAACATCAACAACAAAGTATAGGTGCTACGCACCGATAATAAAACAACTGTCTAACAAAAGTAAAACGCAACGAAGACACTAGGACTGGTCCCCAGCGTCCACGTACTCCCCGTCAAACACAAGCACGGGCTCGGCGTCAGCAAACACCTCGTCCTCAGCAAGTAACTCAGGCTCGGCTCTAACATGTGTCACCCAAAAGAGTAAAGGGGCACATGTCAGCAAGTCGAAAGACTTGTGCAAGGAAACGGGAATAATGGTAAACTAGCAACCTAGCAATTTAAAACATGGTGCATGGCAAGTAAAGTACGGTGGTAACAAGTAAGGTAAAGGAGAGTACAAGTGGCAAGTATCAAGTGGTAGGGGTGACATGTAATGTCAAGTGACAAGTAAAGTACAAGGGATCACTCGACGAGTGCCCTATTGCCCGCAGGCTGTGTTCAAGTATCAAGTACAAGGGGTCACTCAACGAGTGCCCTATTGCCCGTAGGCTGTGTTAATCTCGTCTTCTGGGGCACGAGCCAGAAAGTGCAAGTGGCATAGGATTGTGCCCACGCAAGGTGGGGGCCTAGCCGGAACGATGGTACAAGTATGTAGCAAAGATACGCAATCACGATGAGTATTCAAGCATGCAATGACATGAGCAGTTAATACGCGTACCGTTAATTGAATTTAAACGTGACAGGCGAAATGCAATGACATGAACAGATATTCGCGTACCGTTCATTTAAATTAAACATGACAGGCAAAATGCAATGACATGAACATATTCGCGTACCGTTAATTAAATTAAACATGGCAGTTAAAATGCAATAGCGGTTAAGGATGCATGGATGACATGAACAGTTAATACGCGTACCGTTTAGGGAAATTAAACATGGCATACAAGCATGATGAGGGTGACGGACCAAGCTTCGTTGTCAAGCTAGGTCAATGGCGTCTAAACGGCTATCCTTTCACCGTCTAGTCTCTTTTACGCTAAAGCAAGGTAAATGGCCTAAGACATGGCCCAAATCAAGAGATGCAAGTTTCACTTGCCTAGCACCGGGGATGGCGACTACTTCGTCACACGGATGCCAATCTATGGGGAAATCACTGTTATGGGGGAATAACCATCAAACAACATGAAATTTATTAGGGTTTCATAAAAATACCAATAGACTATGAAAACATAGAGGAATCGATTTCTTACCAAGAGGAGACGGAAGGAACACTCCGGGGAACCCTAGGATCAGATCTGGAAAAGATTGGAGAAGTTTGGGAAAACTAGGGTTTTGGGGGATTTGGGGATTTTGATGGGTTTGATGAGATTTTGGGGAAGATGAGAGGTAGATGGAGTGAATGGATGGGTTGGATGATGGATTTAGGGCTTGGAATGGAGAAATGAAGCTTGGAGGAAGATGGGGGCTCAAGGGGGAAGATTATAGGGTTTTGGGTCGTGTTGGGGAAGAAGAAATCGTTTGGGTTGGGTTTAAATAAGATGGGCTGGCGGCTGCCCAGAAATTAGGGTTTCAACGCTGGTTAGTCGGTCAAAGAGCAACCACTGACCGACTAGTTTGGCAACTAGTCGGTCGGTCGACCAACGCAGACCGACTAAGTGCAAACAGTAACTCCTGAATGAAAATAGGATTCTAGAGTTAGTCGGTCCATGAACAAATACTGACCGACTAGTTTATCATCTAGTCGGTCAATGAACGTTCTTAGACCGACTAAGAGTAAACAGTAGCTGATACAAAAATAAGATGATGAGTTAGTCGGTTAAAGAAGCATTGCCGACCGACTAGTTTGCAACCTAGTCGGTCAACCAACGTTCTTAGACCGACTAACGATAAACAGTAACTCCTGAATAATTTTAGAAAGCCAACTAGTCGGTCCAAGAAGGATTGCCGACCGACTGGATCGTCATCTAGTCGGTCGGTGGCCCTTCTTACACCGGCTAATGAGCACCAAAAGTTCCGATACGGAGCGCGGGGCCCCGGGATCGATTCCTAAGACTCCTAGGCTTGATCTAACAGTTAGATACGACCGTTATGAAGTCCGTCACGAGTGACATACTTCGAAATCGACAATCCTAAGGAAGAAACGAGAAAATACGCCGAATCGATCGAAAATGAAATCTACGGAGACGAAAACCACATAAGAGGAGAAAATCCACCAAAACATATATTATATTATAATAAATCCAGATACATGAAAAGCAGTCGTTACATCCTCCCCAACTTAAGAAAAATTCCGTCCTCGGAATTTCCAAATACTCACGAGTCCGGAAACAAAAGTGGGAAACGCTCTCGCATCTCATCCTCATTCTCCCAAGTAGACTCTCCAGGTGAACCGTGTCGCCACATCACCCTCACAAGATTGACAATCTTGTTCCGAAGCGATTTCTGACGCCTGTCCAGAATCTGCACTGGATGCTGGTCATACGTCAAATCTGGGCGAACGGTAATCTCCGAAAAATCTACCGCATGAGACGGATCGCTAATGTATCGACGAAGCTGCGACACATGGAAAACATTGTGAACTCCTTCCAAAGATGGCGGCAAGGCCAAGCGATAAGCTACCTCGCCAACCCTCTCCAAAATGTCAAACGGTCCAATGTATCGCGGGCTCAACTTCCCACGCTTCCCAAAACGAATCACACCACGATTTGGGGAAATCTTCAAGAACACATGGTCGCCCGGCTGAAACTCCAAAGGATGACGTTTGGCATCCGCCCAATGCTTGAAACGGTCCTGAGCAATTCTCAACCTCTCCCGAATATTCCTGACGATATCCACGGCCTCCACGATCATATCAGGTCCCAACAACTCCCGATCTCCAACGTCATCCCAACTCAATGGCGATCGACATTTCCTCCCATAAAGAGCGGCGAAAGGCGCCATGCCAATACTCGCCTGGTAGCTGTTGTTGTAGGAAAACTCCACCAAATGCAGATGGTCCTCCCACGAACCCTTGAAATCCAACATGCACGCCCTCAACATGTCTTCCAAAATCTGAATCGTCCTCTCGGACTGGCCATCCGTCTGCGGATGGTACGCCGTGCTGAAACTCAGACGCGTACCCAAGCTCTTCTGCAAACTCTGCCAGAACTGAGATGTGAACCTCGTGTCTCTGTCCGACACGATACTCACGGGGACTCCATGAAGTCGCACAACCTCCTGCACGATTCACGTTACATCACTATCCAAACTAGGAAAAGGAAATAAAACGGAGAGTAAAAAGAATTTTACCTCCATATATCTCCTTGCTAGCGCCTCAGTGGACTGTCCCACTCGGAACGGAATAAAGTGCGTAGATTTGGTCAATCGATCTACGATCACCCAAATCGCGTCATTCTGCTTCGGACTCCGAGGTAGTCCAATCACGAAATCCATAGTGATGTGTTGCCACTTCCACTCCGGAATCGGAATCGGTTGTAGCAACCCGGCCGTACGCTGATGCTCCGCCTTCACTTGCTGGCAAACCAAGCACTTGGCTACACTCCGAGCCACACTCCTCTTCATACCATGCCACCAATAATTCAGACGAAGATCCTGGTACATCTTGGTGCCACCAGGATGCACAGAATACGGCGAACTGTGTGCCTCCACCATCAGCTCCTCTCTGATATCCCCAGCTGGCACACACAACCTGGCACCGAACCTCAGCGAGCCATCCTCATGAATCAAAAAGTCAGTCCGCAGACCGGCTTCCACCTGCTCCCGAATCCTCACCAGCTTCGGATCCTCAGCCTGGCTAGCCTTAATCCGATCCACGATCGTCGACTGTACCTGCATGTACATCAACGACGAAGCCTCTCCAGGAAGAACAATCTCCACACCAGACTCGCAAAAATCCTGCTGCAATCTCCACTGCGAGGTCAAAACCATCACCGCAGGAAGCCTACTCAAAGCATCTGGAACCACATTCACCTTGCCAGGGTGAAACTGTAAATCAATATCATAATCCGCCATAAGCTCCAACCATCGACGCTGTCGCATGTTGAGCTCCTTCTGAGTGAAAATGTACTTCAAGCTTTTGTGATCGGTGAAAATCTTCACTTTCTCACTCAGCAGGAAGTGCCTCCAAATCTTAAGAGCAAACACAACGGCAGCCAACTCCAAATCATGCGTCGGGTAATTCTTCTCATGAACCTTAAGCTGACGAGACGCATACGCCACAACATGCCCGTGCTGATGCAACACACAACCGAGACCCTTGCCAGAAGCATCGCAAAAGATCTCAAATCCACCGCTGCGATCAGGCACGACAAGAATAGGGGCAGTCGTCAACCTCTCCTTCAGAACACCAAAAGCCCCCTCACAATCACCCGACCAAACAAAAGCAACATCCTTCCGCGTCAACCTGGTCATCGGCTCAGCAATACGAGAAAAGTCCTTAATGAATCGCCGATAGTAACCAGCAAGCCCAAGGAAACTCCGAATCTCCGACGCTGACGACGGAACAGGCCACTCCCTGATGGCCCGAATCTTCTCGGGATCCACTGAAATACCATCTCCAGTCACCACATGCCCGAGAAAAGCAACTCTATCCAGCCAAAACTCGCACTTCGAAAACTTAGCATACAACCGATGCTTCCTCAAAATCTCCAACACCGTCCTTAAGTGCGAGGCATGCTCTTCCTCCGACTTCGAATAGATCAGAATGTCGTCAATAAAGATAACGACAAACTTATCCAAAAAGTCGTAGAAAATCAGGTTCATCAGATTCATGAAAACTGCGGGCGCGTTAGTTACGCCGAAAGGCATAACCACGAACTCATAGTGTCCATACTTCGTCCTGAATGCTGTCTTCGGAACATCTCCCTTCTTCACCTTCAACTGATGGTAACCACTCCTCAGATCCAATTTTGAAAACACCCTCGAACCTCCAAGCTGATCAAAAATATCATCGATGCGAGGCAACGGGTATTTATTCTTAATGGTCACCGCATTCAACTCCCGATAGTCCATGCACATGCGACGCGAACCATCCTTCTTCTTCACTAGCAACACCGGTGCTCCCCACGGAGACACGCTAGGATTAATATAACTCTTCCACAAAAGCTCATCCAACTGCTTCCGCAACTCTTCCAACTCTGCAGGTGCCATACGATACGGCGCCTTCGAAATGGGCTGCGCACCTGGAACAAGATCGATAGAAAATTCCAAAGCCCGATCAGGCGACAAACCAGACATCTCCTCGGGGAAGACGTCGCCAAAATCACGCACCACAGCTGGCCACTCTAGCTCCATCCGCATAGCCACAGCCTCCACCGGCCTGGCCCGAAATCTGACAGGACCAAGCGAACTGCTACCACGACTGAACTCAAATACTGGATGTCCGGGGATCTCGAACACCACCTTCTTTCTCCGACAGTCGATCGTAGCATAGAAGCTCACAAGCCAGTCCATCCCAAGAACTGCATCATAGTTGATGATGTCGTGGACAA
Organism: Scilla litardierei; assembly: GCA_030789695.1. NCBI lineage: Eukaryota > Viridiplantae > Streptophyta > Magnoliopsida > Asparagales > Asparagaceae > Scilla > Scilla litardierei. The sequence continues at coordinate 242,786,402 of CM061133.1, read as the reverse complement.
TGAAATCAGCACAAAGCTCACGTCCACAAACCACCAACAGGCACGAATTGCACCCACGATGCACCGAGACTACACCGTTCCCTATGACGATATTCCAACTCTTAGGAAGAGAGGACGTCGACAAGGAATGCTTCTCCACAAAGCTCCGGGCCAAAATGCACATCGATGCACCAGAGTCAAAGAGGACTCGTGCAGGAAACATGCAAACCAAAACCACACCTAACAAGCAATTAACAATCAAATCCTAGTCTAGCAAACAATCATGAGCAAGCAACCAATATCATCAAAAATCAAACTAACTAAGGAAGATAAATAGCTAGAATGAGCGTTACCTGCAATAACTTCATCCACGGCCATGCTCTCCTCCTCAGTCATCAGAAAGGCCTGCCCTCTCGGCGGAACAGCCTGCCGAAAGGCCTGTCTCTGTGGAACAAGGGGCGCTCCACGTCCAACGGGCACAGGAGCTCGCTGCTGCAACGGCTGTGCTGCAATAGGAGCCCGCCAAGGCTGTCTCGACTTCGGACACTCCCGGATGGTGTGGGCAGGATCTCCGTAGACAATGCACTGTCCTAGAAACCTCCTACACTGATCCCTGAGGTGTCCAGTCTTGCCACAGAAATGGAAAGTCTTCAGGATAGGCCCTCCTGGCCTCTTGAACTGCACCGGATGATTAGGCTTGAAACCAGGCCTAACCACCGCCCTGGCCTGCTCCATAGGCCTCTTCCCAGCTCCGGAAACATGTCCCTTCCTCTGATTCAAATTTAACTCTTGTCGCCTCGCAGCAATCAGAACCTTCTGATATATCTCCAAGTCAGAAGAGGTCACAAAGCTCTGAAGCTCCAAGGCAAGTCCCTGGAGAAATCGCTGAGCTTTCTCATCGGCATCCTGCACCATCTTAGGTGCAAACCGACTGAGCCTCGTGAACTCCTGGTGGTACTGATCCACCGACAAGCTCCCCTGCTTCAGATCTATAAAGCGCTGCAGCATCACCTGCCAAGCAGCCTTCGGGAAGAACTCTCCATCGAATCTGGACTTGAAGGTAGCCCAGACGATCGGCTCCACCAGCATCTTCTCTTCAGCATCCCACCAATTCCTGGCGTTGTCCTTCAGCTGCCTCTTAGCCAGATCAACCCATCCAGCCGGGTTAATCTTCGCCATTGCCAAGTTATCCTCAATGTTCCTTATCCACTCGTCAGCAGCCAGAGGACCCTCAGAACCATCAAAATATGCGGGACCCAGCTCCCGAAATTGCTTCGCTCCCGGCTCAGAGCGAGGGGCATCCGGAAGAGCCCGGGCAGCTCGAGCAAGTGGAGCATTCTGGACTTGCAGAAGCACGCCCTGCTGAACTTGCATCATCTGGAGCATCATCTGCATCATCTCACCGCTGGTGGGTTCCCACTCAGGCTCCTCATCATGAGGGATCGCGCCACTTCCCCCACCACGGGTGAAACGTCTTCCTGCCATCTAGTGACACAGAAAACGAATCAGATTAGACTCATAGCTTATGACTCGGGCGTCGAACTTAGTTTATTGGACATTCTAATATTATTATCGCTATTCCAAAAATCGCAGTTACAGAAGGACCTGCATGGGCCACCAACAAAACCTGTCACGACCCGCTTCCCTAAAATGGAGGTGAGACGTGAAAAGGTCCGCATGGGAGAGGAGCTATGAAGCCCCAAACCCGATAAGCGTCAATAATACATAAGCAGGTCCCTGTAACCACAACAGAATAACAATAATAACACAAGGAGAGACTGAAATAAAATCTCACATCTCATACATCGTCCAACAAGAAAATAAGTTCAACATCCAGAAAAGCCACCAGGCTAAAAGAGAAGAGTCTAAAGGCCCAGAACAAGGCCAACAAAAGCAACATCAACAACAAAGTATAGGTGCTACGCACCGATAACAAAACAACTGTTTAACAAAAGTAAAACGCAACGAAGACACTAGGACTGGTCCCCAGCGTCCACGTACTCCCCGTCAAACACAAGCACGGGCTCGGCGTCAGCAAACACCTCGTCCTCAGCAAGTAACTCAGGCTCGGCTCTAACATGTGTCACCCAAAAGAGTAAAGGGGCACATGTCAGCAAGTCGAAAGACTTGTGCAAGGAAACGGGAATAATGGTAAACTAGCAACCTAGCAATTTAAAACATGGTGCATGGCAAGTAAAGTACGGTGGTAACAAGTAAGGTAAAGGAGAGTACAAGTGGCAAGTATCAAGTGGTAGGGGTGACATGTAATGTCAAGTGACAAGTAAAGTACAAGAGATCACTCGACGAGTGCCCTATTGCCCGCAGGCTGTGTTCAAGTATCAAGTACAAGGGGTCACTCAACGAGTGCCCTATTGCCCGCAGGCTGTGTTAATCTCGTCTTCTGGGGCACGAGCCAGAAAGTGCAAGTGGCATAGGATTGTGCCCACGCAAGGTGGGGGCCTAGCCGGAACGATGGTACAAGTATGTAGCAAAGCTACGCAATCACGATGAGTATTCAAGCATGCAATGACATGAGCAGTTAATACGCGTACCGTTAATTGAATTTAAACGTGACAGGCGAAATGCAATGACATGAACAGATATTCGCGTACCGTTCATTTAAATTAAACATGACAGGCAAAATGCAATGACATGAACATATTCGCGTACCGTTAATTAAATTAAACATGGCAGTTAAAATGCAATAGCTGTTAAGGATGCATGGATAACATGAACAGTTAATACGCGTACCGTTTAGGGAAATTAAACGTGGCATACAAGCATGATGAGGGTGACGGACCAAGCTTCGTTGTCAAGCTAGGTCAATGGCGTCTAAACGGCTATCCTTTCACCGTCTAGTCTCTTTTACGCTAAAGCAAGGTAAATGGCCTAAGACATGGCCCAAATCAAGAGATGCAAGTTTCACTTGCCTAGCACCGGGGATGGCGACTACTTCGTCACACGGATGCCAATCTATGGGGAAATCACTGTTATGGGGGAACAACCATCAAACAACATGAAATTTATTAGGGTTTCATAAAAATACCAATAGACTATGAAAACATAGAGGAATCGATTTCTTACCAAGAGGAGACGGAAGGAACACTCCGGGGAACCCTAGGATCAGATCTGGAAAAGATTGGAGAAGTTTGGGAAAACTAGGGTTTTGGGGGATTTGGGGATTTTGATGGGTTTGATGAGATTTTGGGGAAGATGAGAGGTAGATGGAGTGAATGGATGGTTTGGATGATGGATTTAGGGCTTGGAATGGAGAAATGAAGCTTGGAGGAAGATGGGGGCTCAAGGGTGAAGATTTTAGGGTTTTGGGTCGTGTTGGGGAAGAAGAAATCGTTTGGGTTGGGTTTAAATAGGATGGGCTGGCGGCTGCCCAGAAATTAGGGTTTCAACGCTGGTTAGTCGGTCAAAGAGCAACCACTGACCGACTAGTTTGGCAACTAGTCGGTCGGTCGACCAACGCAGACCGACTAAGTGCAAACAGTAACTCCTGAACGAAAATAGGATTCTAGAGTTAGTCGGTCCATGAACAAATACTGACCGACTAGTTTATCATCTAGTCGGTCAATGAACGTTCTTAGACCGACTAAGAGTAAACAGTAGCTGATACAAAAATAAGATGATGAGTTAGTCGGTTAAAGAAGCATTGCCGACCGACTAGTTTACAACCTAGTCGGTCAACCAACGTTCTTAGACCGACTAACGATAAACAGTAACTCCTGAATAATTTTAGAAAGCCAACTAGTCGGTCCAAGAAGGATTGCCGACCGACTGGATCGTCATCTAGTCGGTCGGTGGCCCTTCTTACACCGGCTAATGAGCACCAAAAGTTCCGATACGGAGCGCGGGGCCCCGGGATCGATTCCTAAGACTCCTAGGCTTGATCTAACAGTTAGATACGACCGTTATGAAGTCCGTCACGAGTGACATACTTCGAAATCGACAATCCTAAGGAAGAAACGAGAAAATACGACGAATCGATCGAAAATGAAATCTACGGAGACGAAAACCACACAAGAGGAGAAAATCCACCAAAACATATATTATATTATAATAAATCCAGATACATGAAAAGCAGTCGTTACAGGCCCGAAACTCGCCCTCAGAAAGACCTCCGGGGCAGGTCGCGGTGCAGTTACCCATAGCATGCCGAACTTATCTAACCAAACCAGACAGGGGCTATGTAAGAAGGGCTTCGGCCCGAAACTCGCCCTCAGGAAGACCTCCGGGGCAGGTCACAGTGCAGCTACCCATAGCATGCCGGACTTAGCTAACCAAACTGGACAGGGGCTATGTAGGAAGGGCTCTGGCCCGAAACTCGCCCTCAGGAAGACCTCCGGCATGCTAGACTTAGTTAACTAAACCACACAGAGGGTATATAAGAAGGGCTCCAGCCTGAAACTCGCCCTCAGGAAGAGCTCTAGGGTAGGTCGCAGTGCAGCTACCCATAGTATGCCGGACTTATCTAACCAAACTGGACAGGGGCTATGTAGGAAGGGCTCCGGCCCAAACTTGTCCTCAGGAAGACCTCCGGGGCAGGTCGCGGTGCAGCTACCCATAGCTTACCAGACTTAGCTAACCAAACCAGACAGGGGCTATGTAGGAAGGGCTCTGGTCCAAAACTCGCCTTCAGGAAGACATTTGGCGTGCTGGACTTAGCTAGCCAAACCAGACAGGGGCTATGTAAGAAGGGCTCCGGCCCGAAACTCGCCCTCAGGAAGACCTCTGGGGCAGATCGCGTTGCAGCTACTCATAGCGTGCCGGACTTAGCTAACCAAACCGGACAGGGGCTATGTAAGAAGGGCTCCAGCCCGAAACTCGCCCTCAAGAAGATCTCCGGGGCAGGTCGCGGTGCAGCTACACATAGCGTACCAGACTTAGCTAACCAAACCGGATAGGGGCTATGTAGAAAGTGCTTTGGCTCGAAACTCGCCCTCAGGAAGACCTCCGAGGCAGGTCGCGATGCAGCTACCCATAGTGTGCCAGACTTCGCTAACCAAACCAGACATGGGCTATGTAGGAGGGGCTTTGACCTGAAACTCACCCTCATGAAGACCTCCGGGGCAGGTCGCAACACAGCTACTCATAGCACGCCGAACATCGCTAACCATACCGGGGAAGGAAGCGAGTTACTTCACACCAAACAAAGATCTGGGGCAAGCCACTTGCAGCGCCCCCAAAAGACCCCGAAGGCGATCTATCTCTACAAAGAACCTCGCCATGCTCAAACTTCGGGACATGCTTACAAGCTGTGCCCCCGATAGGTCACCCAGGCTTACGATGCTCTCTACCAAACAAAAGATACGAAGAGATTCTCTAAAAAATTTCTAACGTGTCTACTCAACATTTAGTGTCTCCTCTAGCCGTAGATCGTCCACACCAAATGTTGGTGGCAATTGTTACAACTTTAAGGCCGGCCCTTGAAATTGAGGCCCATATGCACTAGGGGCCCAAGCGAACACCTCGCCGACTCCCTGGAAGGGGTACTAGCCCAAGCGAAAGATCTCCTCAATCCAGGGAAGCTCGCATCTCCCTGCCACTGGATCGCCTCCAAGGTCAACCAGAGAAGCTCGCCAGTCCGACCATCAAGCTCGTCGTGCCGAGGATAAGCTCACTTACCCTCCAACAAGAAGCTATATCAGGAGGAGCCGAGCTTGGTCACTGAGCTTGGCTCACCCCCGAGGACGGTCATGCATAAATATATCTGACAATGTGACGTGGGCTTGCCTACCCTCCGTTAATGCCAAAGGTTTAGGTCGAGAACTGATGGCTGCCCATCGTGTCTCATTAATGCACCGGACACCGTCTGACACCATTAATATGGAAAATATCTCTGAAACAGCTCGCAAACCTATCGCTTCACCACTCGAGTGCAAGATGGGTTGATCCGATAGCTAACAGGATGGGGAGCAACCGCCCTTCAGCCCTATAAATACTCCCCTCCTGCCTCCATAGAGGTGGTCGATCAGTAAAAACCTCTAACTTATTCTCATATTAAAGGCTGGATATCTTCCATATATCTGTGCCTTTCTCATAAGCTAGTCACGCTTCGCTGATCTGTCTTAAGATTGCCAAGCGTGCCTGACGTTCTCCAAATAGTCATCCGCTGACTTAAGCATCGGAGGGGTGATCGCTCCTTATTTTACACCTTTTTCTGCATGTTTTCATGTCATTTCGATCGTCCATATTGCGTTTTTCACGATTATTCGACGATATCATATTGATTTTCACTATTTCTTGTTTTTGTCGTATATAAGGAAATATGGAGCGATCTGGAGCAAAAATGAGATCAAGGGACTTTCACGCGCACCTAAGCATCACCCACGGCCTTATTGAAGGGTTAACAACGCTAGATGATGAGCGAAAGAGGAAGAAGTTCGTTAGAATCGACGAGAAAGCGAGGAGGAGAAGAAAGAGCTCAAGAAACAGCTCACTCGGCCGAACAGACAGTTCACTCGGTCGAGTGAAGGAATGCGTTCGGCTGAGTAAACGGATACGAGATGGCCTGGATTCAAAGTTCACTCGACCGAGCAAGAAAGTTCAAATCGGCCGAGCAAGAAAGCCTACTCGCCCGAGTATGACAGGGATTTTCTCCCAAAATCATCTGACTTACTGGAATTTGGAGAAGACCCACTCGACCGAGCAAGAAAGCTCACTCGGTCGAATGAAGAAGACCACTCGCCCGAGTGTGATGGGGTGAAAGACCCCCGAAACCCCCTATTTCTCTTTTTTCTTTGGGTTTGTCACTCGGCCGAGTAGCGCAGTCCGAATGTGTTGCGAATTAGGGTTTTTGGCTGCGCCAGGGGCAAATCTGTCAGGAATTTCTGAACGATTTTGACTTGTATTTAAGGCTAGTTTTATTCATAGCTTTAAGAGAGACTTGAATTTAATTTTGACGGCTATTCTTATGTAATTCTCAGCGGGAGATCAAAGACGCGCAATTTGGTTTATTATTTCTATCTAAATTTCTAGTTTTTATGAATTGTTTTCTATCAATCGTGAATTGTGTTATGATCTTATTCGTTATTTCTGAGATTGCTATGATCAATTGTGAGTAGTTCCGTCGTTCTAGGGCATGGGGATGAACCCTATGGACCCGATCTTAGAATTGTGATGAATGGATTGTATTGTTGCTAGGATTGATAAATGGTTAGGTTGTGATTGATTTATTACGAATAGCTAGGAATTTTCATTGATTGGGGTTTGCAAGAGATTGGATTCCAATCAATGGGAAGGCCTAAATATTCGATTTAGGTTTATAATCGAGATTCTCTAGACTTGCTTTGCAAGAGATTGGACCAAAGCTAGGATTTTTGTTATAAATCTATACTAATATTCGTTTGCAAGAGATTGGACGAATACGAACTATCATAACCTAGATCGTAGCTCGAGTTTGCACGAGAGTGGGCTTGAGGTGCGATTGGACGATGATGTCGATCTTCATGCTAGTGGCTTAAGTTAGGGTTTGCACGAGAGTGCGCTCTAAACTAGGTTGCTATAGACCGGTAATAGCGAGAGAGTGTGAGTTTGGTTCTACATTCAGTTACGACTAGTTTACCTTAATTCAAGCCATGCAACATTGAGATTCATCATCCACAAAGATAAGTGACGATCCGTAATAGGAATTCCCTAGCCCTAGACGCTTTTATTATATAGAATTCTATTTGTTATTCGAACGACCGTGACATTATTATCCAAACTATTCCATTCTACCATCCATAGCTAGGTGATCAAGATAGAGTACTGTCATTTGTCCTCCCTGTGTTTGATACCCGCTTGTCACTTCACCGTTCGCTTGCGGTAAGACTACAATCGTTTTCTGGGTGTATATCCAGGGCTGATCAAGTTTTTGGCGCCGTTGCTGGGGAGGCGACGGTATTTTATTTTCTTTACTTAGCTATTTCTTTTTATTTTTATTTTCACTCTTTTATTCCTCTATTGTGCTAACAATTCTATCTAGACTCTCTTTTTCTGTGCATGTACACGAGATCAAAGACACACCAAGAAGACATATTACTTGATCCTGAGATCAAGCGTACGGCAAGGAGACTTAGAGCTGAGAGGAGATTTGCTATAGAGGAAAATCATATGGCCGTGTCGAAAACACCAAAGGAGCTAGTGGTGCGTATGGCTAGGCTTGTCTCCATCCGAGATCGGCTACGGCCCAAGACCACTTCTACCACCTCTTCTATAGTCATGTCGGAGTTGGCGGCCGACAAGAACTTCGAGCTTAAAACCAGACTTGTAGTGTTGAGCAACAAGACCCATTTCATGGGAAATCACAAGAAACCCCGCACTACCATTTGCAATTGTTCTTGTCTAAGTGCGCCTCTTTCCACATGCCTGGCGTGCCGGTCGATGCTATTCGACTGCGCCTCTTACCGTTTACGCTTCGAGACAAGGCATTGTATTGGTTGAGGACGCAAGCCGAGGGGATCTTCACTACTTGGGATGAGCTGGCAAGTACATTTGTCAACAAGTTTTGCCCGCCATCCATGACTATCAAGATACGAAGCGCACTCATGTCCTTCAAGCAAGGCCCTCAAGAAACTTTATATGAGGCATGGGAGCGTTTCAAGGATCTCAAACACCAATGCCCCCATCATAGCATTGAGCCATAGGAGCTTGTGCATAGCTTTTATAATGGATTGCAACTAAGCACGAAGCAAATAATAGATGCAACCGCCAATGGAGCTATCTTGTCGAAGACACCGGATGACGCAACGGCTTTACTTGAGGAGATGGCCTCGAATAATCAGCAGTGGGCCGACGAAAGGGGACATTCTTCGTCATCCTTGAAGCCGGCAAGTATTTATGAAGCAAAGGCCGTGGCGGAGCTCTCTTCAAAGTTTGATTCTCTTCACAAAGTCATGGAGAGACTAGAAAAGTTGGTTAGTGAACCGCATGGAGCCCCCACCGTTTCTACACCGGGGGGAAGCATGAGCGACTGGCAAGATCAAGCCCATGTTATGTCTATTGGAGGGGAGCAAGGAGACGGATCCATGGAGCAAGCTCAATATGTTACGGGAAGTACCGGTTATTGGGTGAACCCGGCTACAAGGGGTCACCCCGGATTTTCATACGCCAATAATGATGGAGCCTTGAATCCACCACCGTAACAACCACAAGCCCGGCCTCCACAACAACCGTAATATCAACAAAGAGCACCCCAACAACAAAATTTTCCACCGATCAACAAGCGAGGCCCTATAGACCCCCAGGGTACAATCAAGGATGGAGGGCAGCCAATCCACCCAAGCGTCGCCAAGGTCGGAACATGAAGCAAGGATTGAAGATTTTTTGGCCGAACAAAAGAAGATCAATGCAAGGTTGACGGCCCAACAAGACTCCCTCAACACTGTCGTGGCATAATTACCGGAGCAACTAGCATTGCTCAATAAGAACAATCAACAATTGCCGGCTCAATCGGAACAAAACCCACAGAGCAATACCGGCCACATCAATGCGGTTGTGGCGGTAACTACAAGAGGCGGAAAGGACACTACACCTGCCATGATTCAAACTAAGGAGCCGGTGGAAGAAATTTCGGATGATAAGGAACCGGTCAATGAAGAGGAGGGCCCAAAGGCGCCAAACGATGGTGAAAAATCTGAAGTAGATAAGCCACAAGAGGAGCGTACTTATATGCCATATGTACCATTCTCACAACGGTTGGCGAAGGCAAGGATTGAGAAAAGGCTCGTCAAATTTCTGGAGTATTTGCGAGGTGTGAGCTTGAATATTCCATTCTTGGATGCCATCATCGAAATCACGTCCTATGCTAAGTTTCTAAAGGATTTGATCGCGGAAAAGAAGCGAAAAGAAAGGATCATGCTCGTCGAGCAAAGTACGTGATTTACTATAAAGGAGAAAGCACCGATCAAGTTTAAAGATCCCGGTAGTTTTCGGATCCCTTGCACGCTTGGAGGAGTCCCACTTCAGAAAGCTTTAGTAGATTTGGGAGCTAGTGTGAGCCTCATGTCCCTCATGATGTTTAAAAAATTGAATACGGGGACCGACCTAAAGGCGACAGACATGAAGTTACAACTCACCGACGGGTGAATCACTAGTCCGGTGGGGATTGCGGAAAACATACCACTACAAGTACCGGGCGGACTTTGCTTGACATGCGACTTCATGGTGATGGATATTAAGGAGGAAGGTGATACGTCGCTGATTCTTTGATGCCCCTTCTTGGCCACCACCGAAGTGATTGTGGATGTGAGGGAAGGAACCTTGTCCTTGAACGTCGGAAATATTGAAGTTGAACTCCACATTCCGAAGGCGATGAAGCACATGCCTTGGCCAGAGAACATGGACTACGTGGACCTCCTCGACGAGGTGATTGACGACGCCATGCCATTTGCCATCGGAGCCAAGCACGATGACGACCTCGAAGAGCACCATTTACCAAAGATGGCGAGATGATGGGAGACCTGTCAGACCCTCTTACAGATGAGGAGAATGATGACGCTGATGTCGTCAAGATTAGAGAGCTATGCTTGCTCTCTAAAGCGAAGCATATGAAGAAAGCTCCACCTGACAACAAATCTCTGCGCCGGCCAAGAAAAAGGATGTCAAAAGATCAAGCTTGGGGGACTCATCCCCACTACTACCCATGATGAAGGGAAGCCGATGAACGTCGAAGAAAATCAACAACTAAACCCAAGCGGCCTTCCCGACAAGTTTGACGCGTGCATCTCACATGCGCCGAACATGGAGCTCTAATTGCAAATCTTAAGGGGTCTAGCTCAAGACCTTAAACGAGTGCTTTTCGGGAGGCAACCCGACGGTTCTATCATATTTTTAGTTGAATTTTTCTTTTTATTTTTTTTAGATCTTTATTAGTGCTTAGAGTCAAGTGTCGAAGAAAATAATGACAACGGGCAATATTTTTCATTGTAGGAGATGGAGAATAGGAGACCATATGAATGGAGGACGACCATTGCAAAGGATAGCACTCCAGGGGTGCGCTCAGGCGTCAGGAGAAGGAAGAAACTGACGGGGAGAAGAAAATCAGAAAGTAGAGCAAAAACAGTGAGTTGGAGCTGAACATAGCAGCCCACTCGACCGAGTGAAATTTACATTCGGCCGAGTGAATACCCTACTTGGCCGAGCAGGGTACTGATCAAGGAAGATTCGAAAAACCCCTCTCTGTTATTTATATGCCACTCGGCCGAGTGACTTTGTCACTCACCCGAGTGAATCAGACACTTTCAGCACTTGAAAAGCTCTGAGTGGCCTTGCCACTCGGCCGAGTAACCATTGTCTACTCGCCCGAGTGGGAAGTGCTGCTCGGCCGAGTCGGTACTTTCACGAAAAATTTCATAAACTTAATAAACTGAGCCACTCGGCCGAGTGAATACGCTACTCGACCGAGTGACTAATCTTAATTCCCAAAATCCTAATTTATCAGCCCGAGCCTTCGACTATTCCCCCAATCGCCCGAATCGTCCCTTCGTCTGCCCGAGCCGCACCGACCCTCAGCCCGAGTCGGTGACCCCACGCCGGCATCCCTGCCTTCCGACCGCCACCGCCGGTGCCCAGTTCGCCACCGACCATCCCCCGTTTAGCCCTATTTCTCCCCTTTTCTCCAATCTCCATCTCGTAAGCCATATTCCGTCCCGAATCAAAATTAAACCTATACACATCTATTACTCTTGATTCTATCCCAAATTTATTGATATTCATTGCTAATTTGTCAATTTGTGTTTCAGGATGGCTTGGGGGAGAATCAGGGGCAGATTCAGAGCTTCACGGAGGAGGCGTTTCTCCGCTCACATCGACTGATTGCATTCACGTCGTACTCGGGTACATTCGCTCCTTTTCTATAGCACTTCGCATTTGTAGGCACTTCTCACGTCACATATGCCTCCACGGACTAGATCACGTTCGCAGGTGACGCCTTCAAGCGGAGGAAAACTAGCGAGCCTGGCTCTTCCTCCGCTAGAGCAGACTCCCCGCCACCTAGCCCGCCACCACCCACACTTCTGCCTCCTACCGCACCCATTCCACCCGGCACAGCCCGCCCCCGCTTTCGACACGATGGGGATCTCATTCAGAGATGACGCACATCGCGCCAGATTTGAACGAATCTCCCATCGTTCTATTGTCCCCTCTAAGTTTGCACACATTGCAAATTTCGAGCACCTAGGGGTATTTGAGGGCCTACTCCAGTTGTATGACAACATGGGGTGGCGTGATTTTCTGTCTGTATCGGCGGACACCTACGTCCGACCGACACTCGAGGTTCTTAGTTCCATCCGTAGGACTCCTTGGGGTTGTGCATTTCGACTGATGGATCGCGAGTGCAAGATTATCCTCGACATGCTCCGAGCCTATTTTCAGTGGCCCCCCATCCTGAGCCCCGACCGAGCATATAGTTCCACGCATATCCCCCACCGTCATTCGATACCCATGCCTTCTGGACACTCATCACAGGATCACCTCTCGCCTTTGACCCTAGACGGGCCAAGGCATCTACTATCATCCAGCCATGCCTCCGCATTGCTCAGCGCCTTATGCCGACCACTTTTCTCGAGATGTATGAGACTGGGACGATGTCGATGCCTGAGCTTTACATGCTCTACGCGATGACCAGAGTAAGAGTCTTTGAGGGTGACACAGACGTCTTGGTCCCCACCGTTCAGATCGATATAGCTAACTGGTACATCGATCGCATAGTTTCCTCTATCGGCGCCATTATGCCTATCTGTTGCGGCGGTCTGATTACCCTTCTGGCTCCCATGTGCGGAGTTGACCTCCCAGCTGGTTTTCTACGACCCCCGAGCCCCACTTCCCTTTCCATTGATGTCATGGCCCGCATGAAGATGTTGCACGTTCACGGTCAGTACCACTGGGTTTGGCTGCACGGTCCTTATGATGCAGATTACATGGTGCTTCCGAGCCCCGCTCGGACCCATATTGGACCTGCGGGAGGGGTGTGGATTCCAGTGATGGACCTCCTCGTCCCTGCTGCGTATGTGTTAGCACCTGAGGGCGCTCAGCAGGAGCCCCTCCTTCCACCTCTAGACCAGGAGATCACGATCCCTCAGCCTGCACCTGATTTGGCCGATCCTCTTGACACCTCTGTCCACACTTTTGTCAGTGTCAGGAGCACACTTATTGAGTCCACCACCACCACCACCTCTGTGCCGCTGGCCATTGATCCGATCTCATATGTGAGTTTTGAGAGCGCCCCCACCACTATTCTTGAGAGAGGCGAGCCTTCTTTTGTTTCTGCAGCCGATACCCTATCCATACTAGATTTCTCGACCACTTGAAAGTCATTTTTAGTTGATCTCATGACCTCCCCAGTTGTCGAAACTTTCGTCTCTGCTACCGCTATCTTCAACAAGAGTGTCGTGACGTCTGTCCCCATTTCTATATCAGCGACCTCTCTGCCCTTCTCGCCCTCTGTCACCACTTCAGATTCTATCGATGTTCACACTTCTGAGAGCATTCCTGCGTCTCAGCCTCGCAAAGAGGCTGAGCGTCTTTTAGTGAGCACAGCACCTCACCCTTACCCCGTAGCGGCACCACTTGTGTACAGTGGCCGTGCTCGACAGCCCCGATCCCCACCTATTCGACCATCTGCCCCTCCTCCCCCCGACACCCTAGTTCAGCACCTGCATGCTCTAGAGGGGGCCGTTAGTGGGCTCAGAGAAGATTTTCGGGCCCTCTCCACCACAGTTAGCGCTGTATAGTCTCGCGTCGCTCTACTCCCCGGTATTCAGGTCACCCTGAACCAGATTCTTGTGTGACTGTCACAGCCTTCTCAGCCTGCCGCTACCCGTCCCATTTCACAACAGCCTCCACCACCACCCCCACCACCACAGGACGGTGCTGGTGCTCCACCACCTGCTTAGGCATACACTTGATGCCTCCCATATTCTTGTCGCTGCTGTGACTGATATCATATTTCTGCCGATTTTGCACACCTTCTCCCAACACATTTTGGTCACTTTTTGTTCCTATTTGTCTATATCATCTTGGGAGAGAAGAGGTATTTCTGGGACCGTTATATTGCACCATCTTAATCTCTGCACATATCATTTTCATTTCCATCTCATTTTCTTTCATTTTCATACATTATCATGCATGCACCCTCACCCACCCTACCGACATCATATCTCTCCTTGTGCCACACTTAGCACATTGAGAACACTGTGCAATTTAGCTTGGAGGAGTGAGTGTCTCACGCACTTTTCGTTTTCTTCAGTTTTATTTTCATTTTTCCACCTTTCTTTATTTTCCACTTATTTTCACCCACTTTTTCATGTTTTTTCTCATGCATACGTTTTCTTATTATTTTTTTGTGCTGCATATGTATAGTAGCTCTTATTTTTCCTTTATCCTTATTTTCTTTATCCCTTTTTGCTAGAGATGAATTTTCTGTGATGATGATGACCTGGAGCTAGTTTACTTTTCTATGCATATTCTCTTGTCATGCCATCGTTTTTATTTCAGATATCATATACTATGTTTTGCCATGCATTTGAGAATAGTAACATGCATCTTTATCATATGAATGTGAATGAAATTCTACCATTAGCTGAGTCTGATGATTTATATTGTATACTTTTCATAAAAAACACACCAATCTTCACACATTGATTGCCTATATTTGGAGTACTGTTTTGTTGTCTGCTATCACTTCTTTTTGCATGAAAATTGTACGCTTGACTTTCAGGTTGATTAAATGTATGCCATGTTGATATAACTGGATTAGTTTACTTTCTGAAATCAAAAGGAGTAGATTACATTACTTTGCTGAAAGTTGTCATGCACATTCTAAAGAGTGAAGTGATCGTTGCATATTTTTCTTTCTCCACATATCTTGAACATCATTTCTATACTTAAAATCATTGGTGAATCTCCCTTTAACAAATCTTATATTGGCATCTTTCCCTTGCTATAAAGTCCAAGCTCCATTATCCCAAAATAAAAAAAAAGAAAAAAATACATGCATATCTCTCTATCTTTTGATTTGGGATTGTTATTGTGTATATGAGTTTCAAAAGAAAAAAAAGAAAAAAAGAGAGAAAGAAAAAAAAAGAGAAGTTCATACACGATCCCATTTCTTTCTTTCTTCCTTCCATCTTTTATTTTTATTTTTCTCGGAGCTTCAAAAATGGGGAAAAGTTGTATTGTTCTATTTGATGCCACTACGCTTGTAGATAAGCTTGGGGAGAGGATCCAATGATGTGTGAGAGAGTGACTACTTGTCTGTGCATGACAACCTAAGCTAGGTAATTTTCTATACTCAAGGAGATTACTAGAAGTATTACGAAGTCCATGAATTGAAATTTGGCATGCATTTCATGCATGTCACTTCTTTCTATTCTTATTGCTCCATATTGTGTGATACCTCTTATACTCCAAACAGAAAGCGATCAATTGAAAAGTGTGCGATCTATGATTTTGTATATTACTTTGAATGCCTGAGACGATGCTAAATCTAGAATGATTTCATATTTCATATCGTTTTGATATTATTGGGTTTCTATATCGAATGCATTTATATTTGATCATGATATCGAGATAAAAGTCTTTGGCATGTTTTTATTCGTCGTATGCTATTTGAGTAAGTAGCTCCACGTCCTGAGAAAATGATCTAGCACCTCCCTCTTCGTTTTCTTTTCTATCTTATTTTTCCATTTTCCTTATTTTTACCCGCCGGGTTTGCCTTTTTAATCATCTTCCTCGAGGACGAGTAAGAGATAAGCTTGGGGGATTTTGATCGCTCCTTATTTTACACCTTTTTTATGCATGTTTTCATGTCATTTCGATCGCCCATATTGCATTTTTCACGATTATTCGATGATATCGCGTTGTTTTTAACTATTTCTTGTTTTTGTCGTATTTCAGGAAATATGGAGCGATCTGAAGCAAAAATGAGATCAAGAGACTTTCACGCACACTGGAGCATCGCCCACGGTCTTATTGAGGGTTTAGCAGCGCTAGATGATGAGAAGAAGAGGAAGAAGTTCGTTACTCCAGAAACAGCTCACTCGGCTGAACAGACAGTTCATTCGGCCGAGTGAAGGAATGCGTTCGTCCGAGTAAAACGGATACGAAATCGCCTGGATTCAAAGTTCACTCGGCCGAGCAAGAAATTTTACTCGGCCGAGCAAGAAAGCCCACTCGCCCGAGTATGACCGGGATTTTCTCCCAAAAATCATCCGACTTACTGGAATTTGGAGAAGACCCACTCGGCCGAGCAAGAAAGCTCACTCGACCGAATGAAGAAGACCACTCGCCCGAGTGTGACAGGATGACAGACCCCCGAAACCCCCTATTTCTCTGTTTTTCTTTGGGTTTGTCACTCGACCGAGTGACATGTTCCACTCAGCCGAGTAGCGCAGTCCGACTGTGTCGTGAATTAGGGTTTTTGGCTGTGCCAGGGGCAAATCTGTCGAGAATTTCTGGACGACTTTGACTTGTATTTAAGGCTAGTTTTATTCCTAGTTTTAGGAGAGACTTGAATTTAATTTTGACGGCTATTCTTATTGTAATTCTCAGCGGGAGATCAAAGACGCGTAATTTGGTTTGTTAGTTCTATCTAAGTTTCTAGTTTTTATGAATTGTTTTCTCTTAAGCATGAATTGTGCTATGATTTTATTCATTATTTCTGAGATTGCTATGATCAATTGTGAGTAGTTACTTCGTTCTAGGGCATGGGGATGAACCCTATGGACACGATCTTAGAATTGTGATAAATGAATTTAATTGTTGCTAGGATTAATAAACGGTTAGGTTGTGAGTGATTTATTATGAATAGCTAGGAATTTCCATTGATTGGGGTTTGCAAGAGATTGGATTCCAATCGATGGGAAGGCCTAGATATTTGATTTAGGTTTATAATCGAGATTCTCTAGACTTAGTTTGCAAGAGATTGGACAAAAGCTAGGATTTTTATTATAAATCTATACTAATATTCATTTGCAAGAGATTGGATGAATACGAACTATCATAACCTAGATCGTAGCTCGAGTTTGCATGAGAGTGGGCTCGAGGTGAGATTGGACAATGATGTCGATCTTCATGCTAGTGGCTTAGGTTAGGGTTTGCACGAGAGTGGGCTCTAATCTAGGTTGCTATAGACCGGCAATAGCGCGAGAGCGTAAGCTTGGTTCTACATTTAGTTACGACTAGTTCACCTTAATTCAAGCCATGCAACATTGAGATTCATGATCCACAAAGATAAGTGACAATCCGTAGTGGGAATTCCCTAGCCCTAGATGCTTTTATTCTATAGAATTCTATTTGTTATTCGAACGACCGTGACATTATTATCCAAACTATTCCATTCTACCATCCATAGCTAGGTGATCAAGATAGAGTACTGTCATTTGTCTTCCCTGTGTTCGATACCCGCTCGCCACTTCACCGTGCGCTTGCGGTAAGACTACAATCATTTTCCGGGTGTATATCCGAGACCGATCATATACACCCGAAAAACAATTGTAGTCTTACCGCAAGCGCACGGTGAAGTGGCGAGCGGGTATCGAACACAGGGAGGACAAATGACAGTACTCTATCTTGATCACCTAGCTATTGATGGTAGAATGGAATAGTTTGGATAATAATGTCACGGTCGTTCGAATAACAAATATAATTCTATGTAATAAAAGCGTCTAGGGCTAGGGAATTCCCACTACAGATCGTCACTTATCTTTGTGGATCATGAATCTCAATGTTGCAAGGCTTGAATTGAGGTGAACTAGTCGTAACTGAATATGGAACCAAGCTCGCGCTCTCGCTCTATTGCCGGTCTATAGCAACCTAGATTAAAGCCCACTCTCGTGCAAACCCTAACCTAAGCCACTAGCATGAAGATCAACATCATCGTCCAATCGCACCTCGAACCCACTCTCGTGCAAACTCGAGCTACGATCGAGGTTATGATAATTCGTATTCATCCAATCTCTTGCAAACGAATATGGATATAGATAACGAATATGGATATAGATTTATGATAAAAATCCTAGCTTTGGTCCAATCTCTTGCAAACCAAGTCTAGAGAATCTCGATTATAAACCTAAATCGAATATCTAGGCCTTCCCATCGATTGGAATCCAATCTCTTACAAACCCCTGTCAATGAAAATTTCTAGCTATTTGTAATAAATCAATCCCAACCTAACCGTTTATCAATCCTAGCAACAATTCAATTCATTCATCACAATTCTAAGATCGGGTCCATAAGGTTCATCCCCATGCCCTAGATAGACGGAACTACTCACAATTGATCGTAGCAATCTCAGAAATAACGAATAAGATCATAGAAATTCATGATTGAGAGAAAACAATTCATAAAAACTAGAAATTTAGATAGAAATAACAAACCAAATTGCGCGTCTTTGATCTCCCGCTGAAAATTACAATAAGAATAGCCGTCAAAATTAAATTCAAGTCTCTCCTAAAACTAGGAATAAAACTAGCCTTAAATACAAGTCAAAATCGTCCAGAAATTCCTGACAGATTTGCCCCTTGCGCAGCCAAAAACCCTAATTCGCGACACAGTCGGACTGCGCTACTCGGCCGAGTGGAACATGTCACTCGGCCGACTGACAAACCCAAAGAAAAACAGAGAAATGGGGGTTTCGGGGGTCTGTCACCCTGTCACACTCTGACGAGTGGTCTTCTTCATTCAGCCGAGTGAGCTTTCTTGCTCGGCCGAGTGGGTCTTCTCCAAATTCCAGTAAGTTAGATGATTTTCGGGAGAAAATCCCTGTCATACTCGGGCGAGTGGGCTTTCTTGCTCGGCCGAGTGAACTTTCTTGCTCGGTCGAGTGAACTTTGAATCCAGGCGATCTCGTACCCGTTTTACTCGGCCGAACGCATTCCTTCACTCGGCCGAGTGAACTGTCTGTTCGGCCGAGTGAGCTGTTTCTGGAGCTCTTTCTTATCCTCCTCGCTTCCTCGTCAATTCTAACGAATTCTTCCTCTTTCGCTCATCATCTAACGCTGCTAACCCCTCAATAAGGCCGTGGACGATCCTCCGGTGCGCGTGAAAGTCCATTGATCTCATTTTTGCTCCAGATCGCTACATATTTCTTGAAATACAACAAAAACAAGAAATAGTGAAAAGCAACGCGATATCGTCGAATAATCATGAAAAACGCAATATATGTCACGCCCCGCTTCCCTAAAATGGAAGACGAGACATGAGGAGGTCCGCTCAGACGTGGAGCTGTGAAGCTGCAGTCTGATAAGCGTCTATAAAATTTCAAATGATTTGCAGGTTCTTTGCATTGCGAGAAACAACAACAATAATAACACAGCAGACAAAGAAACATCCACTAGCTCAATAACATCCAACAATTTATCCAACATCCCAGACAGTCACAAAAGAATAAGTCTGAACAATAGGCCTAAAACATGGCCGAAACAAAAGAAAGGAAAGTCTGGTGCTACGCACCGAAAACTAACTGCAACAACGAATAAGTATGACAACTAAGAAGACCCAGGTGAGTCTAGGACTGGTCACCAGTGTCCTCGTACTCGGTCTCAGCAGGTGCCTCGAACTCAATGTCCACGAACTGCTCGTCCCCAGCTGGTAACTCTAACTCAGAACCTGACATGTGACACCCAAAGAGGAAAGGGCACATGTCAGCAAAAATCTCCCAAAAGAAGTGGAGAGCTTTTGTGCAAGGATATAAATAACAAAAGACGACTAGCAGTTCTAAAATGGTGCAATAATTTGAAATGACATTTTAAGGATGCAACATTTAAAGATGACATGATGACATGCATTACGAGAACATTAATTTACAATCACGATCACTATCCTATCACATTGTGCACAGAGTTTTCCCCTTACAGCTGAAGGAGCGGATCATGCATCCTTCTACGCTGCGTGGCAGCTTAACCCTACCCCTCCACGTGTATCGAGCCAGGGTTTCCCAAGTACATAAGCTCGCTTCTGGATCACGAGCCAGGAAGTGTTTTTGGCATAGGGTTGTGCCCGCAAAAGCAGGTGCCTAGCCTCGATCATTACAATAAGTATAGCGTGTGCTACTCAATCACGACAATCATTAGATGCATGCAATAACATGACATTGAGCAGATAATTTACATACCGTTAATTGAAATTAAACATGGCATGGTAGTATGAATGCAACCGTGGTAAAAGTGACGGATCTAGCTTCGTTGTCAAGCTAGATCTAAAAGTGTCGTCTAGGCAGTTACCATTTCACTGCCTAGTCTCTTTTACACTACGGTACAAAATGGCCCAAGACGTGGCCTAAATAAAAAGCTGGCAAGTATCACTTGCTTGTTCCCGGTGATAGCGGTTGTCGTAGGTTCGCCTCGACGCGCGTCACGCTAAGGGGCGACTGGTTCTTTGTTTTGATTGAAAATATCCTCGAATTAGGTTCACTCCAAGATATTTAAATAATAATTCATTCTATTATGTTCTCTAACCTAGGGTGTTGTCCATTTCATAATCCTAAACCAATAGTCATATAACATTCTACTAGTAATGATTCTTCTAACATATGTGAGGTCCTGCTAGTAATAATTTACGTCCTGATAGTAATTCTGTTTGGAATAAAAATTAATATAAGGTCCATTTCAATTACATTCTGTTTGGAGTAAACAAACATTAATGTCCAGACTTTATACTCCTCACTATCTTTATGCCCTAACTCTGCTCATTGTTCATAGGAGATATAGCATCATAGTACGACCTGGCAAGCATAGGGTATTGTTCGTATTATTGGTTGATGTCCCTCATCTAGGTACACAGTTCACTAAGTAGTCTAGAACATATTTTATAACTCAAAATCAAGTGTGATACTGCTGCTTCAGAGATAATTTCTTAACATTGGCCAGAACGGAGTTTATCAGCAGGTCCCTTCACAACAAACTATATTTAAGGGTTATTCAACTGCATTTAACTAAAATTTCAGTGCCGTCGAAATGTGAATCCATCTAGCAGTTTAGATTACCGTACTTGGATATCAATGTTTCTGATTATCAAATCTACTCATGCTATCTTAATTAAGATACATTCCCAGTATAGGGAAGATTGCTCCTTGAGATTAGCAAGGGCTAAACCAATCTCAATCACGGGAGAAAGGCTAAACTGAACCACCATAAGGAAGAATAAAAAGCAGTTGCTTTGTCATAACAACAAAAGAGACCCTACTCCAGATAAAGAATAGCATAATCTTGTATCTCCTTTTAAACACTTACATTAATTTTTTTTTACAAGTTGCCAACTGTTTCAGAGTGTTTTCTCACTACAAAGCGTTGACCGTGGAGAACCCGGTCAACGTGGTCAAGGGGCCCGCTTTGGGTCCCTCGGGGGCTTCGAATCGGTGCAGAAGGGGCGAGGGGAAGCCTCGGCCCAGGTTGAGACGCTCGACCTCGGACAGGGGTGCTCGGCCTCGGCTGGAAGGGGGACGAGGGGAAGCCTCAGTCGCCAATGGAAGGGGGACGAGGGGAAGCCTCAGTCGCCCGGGTAGACGCACGGCCGACGGGTGGCGAGGGAGAGTCTCGAACCCGATTAGGACGCTCAGCCTCGGTAGGACGTGCTCGGCCACGACAGGCTGACGGTGAGGGGAAGCCTCACTGTCCGGTTGATCGAGTGGTCGGAGAGGGGCAAGGGGTAGCCTCGGCCCGTTGATCTGTTGTCCACCTGCGCAGACGAGAACGCTCGTCAGGGGGCCGGACCTTGGTTCCGGCCAAATCCCCTCCGATGCCTAAGTCAGATAGAGATCTGAGAAAGGAGGCCCGGCGGAGACGGTCCGACTCGTGAGGAGATCATAACGGCGTCTCTCGGCGTGAGCGGGGGAGGAAGGAGATGAATTGGGGGAACGAGGTCGTTGATGGAGTACCTTAGGTTTTGTTACCTGAGATGCGGTCCCTTTCTTCGTCGTCTTCCTGACCCTTTTGTAGAGCTCCCAGCGTGATTGGCTCTGGCCCATGTCCCACGCCCGCCATCGATCGTGCCCCATCTGTCCCCCCTCACCGCCGCCCTCTCCGCCCTGCCAGCACCTCCCCATTATCACCATTTAGTGGTCGTGTGTCCGGGGGAGCGGTTTTCGCAGGAGTGGGCGAACGACCAACGGGTTATGGGGGCCGGGTCGGATCGACGTTTCGAGAAGGTCCCTTGTAGGGCCTTTGTCGAATGGGCTTTCAGGATGCAGGTGGGCTCTTGGGCTCGTGCTTTATGGGTCTCGGTCAAATAAGCGTAACAATTGCCCCCATCGGTCGGGTTGATCGGCCTCGGCCGGTTCGGCTCGGCCGATGTGACCTCTACCGATTTTGACAGGCTCTCCAGTCGATGCCGACTCATTTATTAGTCGTCATCATGAGTTAGCCCGTTCGATGTTTTTAAGGCGCGGGTTCCGAAGCGCCGTCGGCCTTCAGATGTTGCCACGTGTAGCGGCAAGCTTATCCCTGCCGCTCGCGGAGTCGTCTTAAGTGGAGAAGCCGAGGGATTTGTGAGCCGCCATCCCATCGTCTTTCTTCTTTGCGCTGATCCCCCTTCTGTCTGAGCTTTCCCCCATGTCGTCTTCCTCTGCTACGGGCTCGGTTCGGTCGGAGCGCGATGCGGCTCCGGGTCTGGCGGGTGGCACTCCTTCGGCGATCAGTCAGCACGGGGATGATCTTTCAGGGATTCCTTCTGAGGTCTTGGCGTGGCCTTCGTCGATCTGTGCCACCGCCATCGGGAGCATGCGCTCCTCCTACCTGCTCCCGCCCTACTCGGCTCGTGTCCCTGGGGCTGACGAGCGGATCTGCTCTCCTGGTCCTAATGAGGTCGGAATATATGAGAAGTGCTTCCACTTCAGACTCCGTTTCCCGCTTCATCCTTTTATCGTTGAGTTCCTTCAGGCCCACAATGTGTGCTTGTGTCAATTCTGTCCCAACGCCGTCGGGATCCTCGTCGGGTTCGTTGTCGTCTGCATGCTGAAGGGTGTGGTGCCCTCTCTTCGCCTCTTTGCCCAGTTCTACCGCCTGAGCCTCCACCAATCGGGGGCGTGGATTTACATCAGCGCCCGCCCGAAGATGTCCCTGGTGCTGGGGTTGCCGAGTTCTCTGAAACGCTGGAAGGGGGAATACGTGTTCGTCACATTCCCCTCGAGCGTACACTTCCCGGCACGGTGGGTGACGGCCGGTGCCGTTGTTCTTAATCTGGGTGAGCCGACGGTCGCTGAGCAGCAGACGGCGAGGGACATGTTGGCGATTCCTCCAAGGGAGCGCTCGATCGACTTCCTCTTTAGTGACTTTAATTTGCGTAAGACAGTGTGGCCCCTAGGTAAGCTGCTCCGAGCGTTCGCCCCTCGAGATCGCCCAGGTTCTGCTCTGTCTCTCATTTATCCTTTGAGTGCAGGTGGGTTCCCTCTCGGTCCTTCTCCTGCCAGCGCTCTCGTGCAGGCTTCAAACCCGGATCCGCGCAGAAGAGACCATGTGTTGGCGGTCCGGAAGAAGCAGCGGGTTGTGACCGTATCCGGAGGCTCGAAGCGAAAGAAGATGTCGTCTCCCTCTCTCCCCTTGCAGGGATCTCCCGAGAGGCTCCGTGGGGGGGGTCGAGGGAGCCGATGTTCAGCCGACTGCTGACCGACCTCATCCCGCTCCCGTTGAGGTTGCTTGGCCGTGGGCCGGCCCTTCACCTCTTCCGGACGGCTTTCTCCCTGATGCTTACAGTCGGTATCTGGGGGCGTTCCGCTCCGCTCCTGGCGAGTTCCCTTCGTCAGGGGAGGGTCTTCTTCGTCCACGCTTTCCAGTGGGTGAGAAGGAGTCGGTGTTCTCGAGCCGTGGAGCCGCCGCTCGAGTGGCCGAGAACTGTTGTCTCCCTCCCGACCAGGCGGTGTTGGATGGAGTCAGAGGTGATTGCTTGGCTACCTTCGTGATCCAGGCTGGTCAACAGGTAGTGCGTCTCTGCTTGTCCCCCCATTCTCCAGCCGCTTTTGCCCTCTTACCTTCGTTGCTTTGGCACAGTTGTCCTCGGTGGGCCTCTCGATGAGGCGCCAATTCGCGGCTCTTCCCAAAGCCAAATCCGTGGCTGGGCTAGGCCCTGAGGTCCCTGGCGAGGAGGAGGAGGAAGCTGGTCAGTTGGAGGAAGCGCGGGTCCAATCCCTGAACTCCCGCATAACTGAGCTGTCCTCTGCCCTGGAGGCGGCGGATCGCGAGAGAGCCGTGGCTCTGGCCGCGAAGTCCGAGGCCGAGACACGGCTCGCCTCTCTTTTAAAAGACGTCGACGCGTCTGGAGGAATCAAGCAGATCCCCGGCCCGGCTGCTGCCCCCGACGCCTCGGAGCTCTCCAATCGTCTGGATGCGGCGGAGGAGCAGGCGAGGGCCCTTGCTGCCCAACTAGGAGAGAAATCCCGGGAGATCGAGAAGGAGAGGGCGGAGCACCAACGCCAGGTAGAGACCCTAGAGGCCCAGCTGCGTGGGCTCGAGGAGGTGGATCCTGCCCGGATCGCTCAGGATGCCGTGGCGGAGTATGCCACCTCCTTTGTGGAGACCGCCTTGTTGGAGGCGTACGAGAAGGGCTTCGCCCGGTGCCAGTCCGAGATCCAAGAGAAGTTCCCGCTCTCGGGGATCAACTTCGAGAAGCTTCGGAGGTACTCTGACGCCGAACAGAGTAAGGGGGGACCCTAGTGAGCCCCCGGCCTGTGGCTCCCCTGGCGCCCCCGGAGAAAAATGAGGGAGGGGAATGCCCCTCGACCTCTTCGTGTATCCTCCTGTATACCGTTTTGCTTTATCTGGAAGGGAATGAATTTAAAACAAGTTTATTTCATAGAAAACGATACATCTATTGAAAGTACTTGCGTAAATATTCCGCATTCCAAGTGTGAGTGAGAACTCTCCCTTCCATGTCGGCTAGTCGGTAGGCTGCGGGTCCGAGGACCTCGACGACTTTGTAGGGTCCCTCCCATCTAGCCGCGAGTTTCCCTCGGCGAGCGGTATCGGTGGTGAAGCCCGCTTTCCGGAGGACCAGGTCCCCGAGGTGAAAGCTTCTCCCCCGCACCCGAGCGTTGTAGTATCGGGCCACCTTCTGCTTTTGGCGGACGATGGTGGCCAGTGATTGCTCCCGTCGCTCGTCGAGGAGCTCCAGGCTGAGCCCTAGGCCCTGCGAGTTCCGGTCTTCGTCAAAGTATTTGAGGCGAAGAGATTCTTCACCCAATTCGACCGGTACCACCGCCTCGGCCCCGTAGGTGAGCATGAAGGGGGTCTCGCCAGTAGCCTCCTTGTGGGTCGTCCGGTATGACCAGAGTATCCCGGGGAGCTCTTCCGGCCAGTTCCCTTCGGCGTCCTTCACTTTCTTTCGGAGGGGCTCTATAATACACTTGTTGGCCGCCTCTGCCATCCCGTTGGTTTGGGGGTGTGCTACCGAGGCAAAGAGGAGCTTGATTCCCCATTCCTCGCAGAAATCTTTAAACCCTGCTGAATCGAACTGCTTCCCGTTGTCTGTGACGATGGCCCGTGGCACTCCGAATCGGGAGATGATGGAATTCCACACGAAGCTTTTTGCTTTCTTCCACGTGATGGTTGCCAACGGCTCGGCCTCGATCCACTTGGTGAAGTAGTCCACTGCCACGATCAGGTGCTTCCGCTGCCCTCGTCCTAGCTTGAACGGTCCGAGGATGTCGAGCCCCCATTTCGCAAAGGGGAGGGGGCTCACGATGGGGATGAGCTCTGACGGAGGAGTCGAGATGTGGTGGGCGTACCTCTGGCATTCTTGGCATTTCTGCACGTAGCTTGCAGCGTCTTTGGCCAAGGTCGGCCAGTAGTACCCCTGCCTTAAGATCTTCTGCGCGACTATCTTGCCCCCGTGGTGATTCCCGCAGATCCCGTCGTGAACCTCCCGTAGGACGTAGTCGGCTTCTTGCGGTCCGATGCACTTCAGGTATGGGAGGACGTCCGTCTTGGTCCAGCGTCTCCGGTAGAGCGTCCCCTCATGGATCACGTATCGGAGAGCTTTTCTCTCCAGGGTTCGGCGCTCATCCCCATCGGCCGGCACCTCTCCGTGGGTGAGGTATCGGATGATCGGGTCCATCCAGGTGGGCTCTTGGTCGATCGCCATCACCTCGTGCTCCATCGTGCTGGGGGACAGCATGTTCTCTACGTAGATGGTGCGGCCCAGCTCCTTTGGCGAGGACGAGGCCAGTTTTGACAACGCATCGGCCCGCGCATTCTCTGATCGTGGGAGGTGTAAGACCTCCACGTCCTTGAATTTGGACATCGCCGCTCTGGCGACTGGGAGATATCTCTGCATCGCCTCCTCCCGTGCCTCGTAACTCCCTAAGAGTTGGTTGACAATGAGCTTCGAGTCGCTGAGGAGGCGGACGGACTCAGCCCCGAGCTCCAGGGCCAGCCTCAGGCCGTTGATCACAGCTTCGTATTCCGCCACGTTGTTCGTGGCCGGGAACTCGAACCGCAACGCGTATTCCGCGATGTTCCCCTCCGGAGATCGGATCGCAATCCCGGCCCCTCCTCCTGACTGCGTGGCCGACCCGTCCACATGAACTATCCACGCTCTTGGATCCTCTGGCTGAAAGTGGTCAGCCGAAAGAAAGGACAAGGGTTGAGCAGTTACCGTCCCCGGGCCTTCTCCCTCTGGGGGGCCATTTCCTTCCGTCGTGCATTCGGCGATGAAGTCGGCTAGGGCATGTCCCTTGATGGCCGTGCGCGGTTTGAATCGGAGGTCGAACTCGCTCAGTTCCACTCCCCAGTTTAGCATCCTTCCCATTCGATCGAATCTCTTGAGGTTCTGTTCTAGCTGTGAGTCGGTCAGGATCAGTATGGTGTGGGCCTGGAAATAGGGTCGGAGCCTTCGCGCTGAGAGGACGAGGGCGTACGCCAGTTTCTCCATGGGCGAGTATCGCACCTCCGCCCCCTTCAAGATCCGGCTCGTGTAATATACCGGCCATTGCACCCCGCTGTCCTCCCAGATCAGCACCGAACTCACAGCTTCCTCCGCGCACGCCAGGTAAAGACTCAGCGACTCCCCTTCCCCGGGTTTGGACAGGAGAGGGGGGCTGCGGAGATACTCTTTGAGGTCCCCGAACGCCCGGGAGCAGTCTTCGTCCAAGAGTATCGTGTTCCTATTGTTCGGAGGTTCCGCGATTGCTTTCCTCAGGACCTTGAAGAAGGGAAGCGATCTTTCCGCTGATTTGGAAAGGAATCGCCCCAGGGCTGTGATGCGCCCGTTCAGCCTCTGTAGCTCCTTGATCGTCGTCGGCTCACGCATGTTAACCAGCGCCTCGATCTTGTCGGGATTAGCTTCAATACCACGATTAGTTATCATAAATCCCAAGAATTTGCCAGATCTTACCCCAAACGTGCATTTCGCGGGGTTGAGCCGAATGTGGTGTCGCCGCAACCGCTCGAAGGTCTCCCGCAAGTCGGCGATGTGGTCTTCCGGTCGCCTTGACTTGACAAGCATGTCGTCGACGTAGACTTCTAGGTTCCTCCCGATCTGGGAGCTGAACACCTTGTTGACCATTCTCTGGTAGGTGGCCCCTGCGTTCTTCAAGCCAAAGGGCATCTTCTTGTAGCAGTAGGTTCCCCGGTCCGTCGTGAAGGCTGTCATCTCCTCGTCCCGGGGGTCCATCTGGACTTGATTGTACCCGGAGTAAGCGTCCATGAAGCTTAGCATCTCGTATCCCGAGGCGTTGTCCACCAGGTGGTCGATGCGCGGCAGGGGGTAGCTATCCTTGGGGCAGGCCTTGTTGAGGTCACTGAAGTCCACGCACATTCGCCACTTCCCGTTGGGTTTTTTGACCATCACCACGTTCGACAGCCACTCTGGGTACCAGACTTCTCGTATGAAGCCGGCATCGAGGAGACGCTCCACTTCCTCGGAGGCTGCCTTCATCTTCTCGCCGCCCAGGTCACGCTTCTTCTGCCTAACCGGTTTGAAGTTGGGGTCGGCGTTGATCTGGTGGACGATCACCTGGGGGTCCACGCCGGGCATGTCTTCAGGCGACCAGGCGAAGATGTCCAGGTTCGCCTCCAGGCATTCGATCAGCTGGTCCCTTAGGTCCGGGCTCAGCCCTCTCCCGATCGAGACGAACCGGCCCTCGATGTCCGTGACCGGGATTTGCTCCTGCTCCTCCGCAGGGGTGGGCCTAGGCCCACTCCTTAAGTCGAGCGCGGCCATCCGGTCAGCTAGACGATCCTCGGGACCTTCCTCCGCCAGTTGATAGCAGGTATTCGGTCTCCCCGCGTCGCCTTCGACTTGCCCCATCCCCCCGGCATTCGGAACTTAATGGTCCGATGGAGGGTCGAGACCACCGCGCCGACGGCGTTGAGTAGGGGTCGGCCGATGATCCCATTGTATTCCGACCCGATCCCCAATACGATGAATTCCACCGCTAGGGTCACAGAGTCTGGTGTGTTTCCGAGCGTTACCGGGAGATGGATAGTGCCGATGATGGGGGTGGAGTGACCCGTGAATCCGACCACGGGACCCGAACGAGGTCGCAAGTCTCCTTCCTGCTGGCCCATCTTCTCCAGGGTTGACATAAATAGGACGTCACAGGAGCTGCCGGTGTCGACAAGCAGCCGTCGCACTAAGGTAGTGTCTATGACCACTGATACCACCAAAGCCACGTCCGAGCTGCGTGCCGTTACGGGCGCACTCGGTCTCCCAACCGGTGGGGAAGGGGAGGGCACCCCGGCCCTTTCCTCACGACTCTCCTCGCGTCGGTCCCGTGCCCATTCTTGGCAACGATGGCGGGGCCTGTCGCCCCGCGTCGGGGCCTCGCCCTTCTTTCGCCGAGAGGAGGGGGGCCGCGTCATCGCAGATGTGGTTTGTTTCTTCGTGGGACAGTTTTCGTTCCCACAGACGGCGCCAGATGTTTCAGAGTGTTTTCTCACTACAAAGCGTTGACCGTGGAGAACCCGGTCAACGTGGTCAAGGGGCCCGCTTTGGGTCCCTCAGGGGCTTCGAATCGGTGCAGAAGGGGCGAGGGGAAGCCTCGGCCCAGGTTGAGACGCTCGACCTCGGACAGGGGTGCTCGGCCTCGGCTGGAAGGGGGACGAGGGGAAGCCTCAGTCGCCAATGGAAGGGGGACGAGGGAAAGCCTCAGTCGCCCGGGTAGACGCACGGCCGACGGGTGGCGAGGGAGAGTCTCGAACCCGATTAGGACGCTCGGCCTCGGTAGGACGTGCTCGGCCACGGCAGGCTGACGGTGAGGGGAAGCCTCACTGTCCGGTTGATCGAGTGGTCGGAGAGGGGCGAGGGGTAGCCTCGGCCCGTTGATCTGTTGTCCACCTGCGCAGACGAGAACGCTCGTCAGGGGGCCGGACCTTGGTTCCGGCCAAATCCCCTCCGATGCCTAAGTCAGATAGAGATCTGAGAAAGGAGGCCCGGCGGAGACGGTCCGACTCGTGAGGAGATCGTAACGGCGTCTCTCGGCGCGAGCGGGGGAGGAAGGAGATGAATTGGGGGAACGAGGTCGTTGATGGAGTACCTTAGGTTTTGTTACCTGAGATGCGGTCCCTTTCTTCGTCGTCTTCCTGACCCTTTTGTAGAGCTCCCAGCGTGATTGGCTCTGGCCCACGTCCCACGCCCGCCATCGATCGTGCCCCATCCGTCCCCCCTCGCCGCCGCCCTCTCCGCCCTGCCAGCACCTCCCCATTATCGCCATTTAGTGGTCGCGTGTCCGGGGGAGCGGTTTTCGCAGGAGTGGGCGAACGACCAACGGGTTATGGGGGCCGGGTCGGATCGACGTTTCGAGAAGGTCCCTTGTAGGGCCTTTGTCGAATGGGCTTTCAGGATGCAGGTGGGCTCTTGGGCTCGTGCTTTATGGGTCTCGGTCAAATAGGCGTAACACCAACTATTATTAAGATACTCAATATACTCAACAGGTTTCAAGCTAAAGCATATAAAGGTTAAACTAATTACATTTAATAACTGAAATTGGAAGTATATTGATTATTTCGTAATATATTAATGTGATGAGTTCACTACCCTACTGCCCACATGCAACCTGTTAATGTTCACAAAAGGAATAACAACTCACGGGTTTAGCGCAGAAGGTGGACGTCGGTGATGAGCGACGTCGGTGGTCGGAGGTAGACGACAGGACTGGCCGTTCCCGGCACCGAGTGGGGTTCGCGCAGAGGAGAGATGCCGCTGTCTGGGCTTCGGGTCGATAGCACGCGAGGTCGGGATGGCTGCCTCTTGCGTGCGTACGGTTCGAAGAGGAGGAGGGAAGGTGAACAGGCGATGGGGGTTGAGGGCGAGGTCCGGGCGGATGAAGTCGAAGGTGGTTCTAGGTTTTGGGCGGACTTAGAGAGCACAGGGCGCTGCGCGAGGACAGGGAAGGCCTGAGGCGTTCGCGGCAGGGAAAGGCGGTTGTCGGGACTGGGGGTGCGGCTTGGCGAGGAGAATGGCAGTGGCGAGCTTGGTTGTGGGCTTCAACGGAGTGGTTCGCGCGAGGGAGGAGGAGCTCTGGGCGAGAGAAGGCCGGATTCGGCTTCGAACGGAGGTAACTGCGGTTGCTCAAGGTCAGAAAAAGGGTTCGGTGGTGGCGTATGGTGACGGGGAAAATTCGTTTGAGCTTTGGTTGGCTGCGCCGCACGGTTGTGTGTGTAGGGCCTGGTTTTCTGCTAGCTTGAAACCTAGGGGATTTTAATAGATAATTGCTACATGCACCTCAAAAGATGAGGTGCATGTAGGTTTCAGTGTGATTGTTTTCTAATTTTGGAAATAAGACTGTGGAGAGGGAGGATATGATTTGACTGATTCATTTTTTTCGGTAAAAAAAACCACACGCACCTCAAGTGCTGAGGTGCAAAGAGCATGGACCTTTTAATATATCATAGGGTTATGGAGAGAGAGAATGGGAGAGAGAAATTTGGGGGTGTTGTTTGTTGACGTGGGATGATGGGTGGCAGGGGAAATCGTGATGTGAGGGATGAGTAGTTAAGATATTATTAGATCTGTTTGTTATAAGATTTTTAATCTTTTGAAAATCCCACCCGTTCCCTTTTTTTAAAAAAATATTATTGCTTATAAAAAAACTGTTTAAGTTTGAAAACCAACGAAATTGGATGATCATTATATTTTATTATATATATATATTAAAACATTAATAGTAATCGGTTAATACAAATTTGTGCCCCGACGTCCAAAAATAAAAAAGAAGATACCGGCGCGATCACGCCTTCGAGAGGATCGTATGTACGGGGTTCGGTCGCGCGAAGGAACTACGAAAATACAATAATAAAACCAAGTACGAAAATACGTACACGAATCAACATACGCGCAAAATACGTACGTCCGGAAGTGGCCGTTACAATATAGGAGATCGAAATGACATGAAAACATGCAGAAAAAATGTGTAAAATAAGGAGCGATCAAGGGGCTACAGGCTGACAACCAGCCCTGCCTTTCTGACCAGTTGTTCTCCTTGTAGGTAGCTCGCACATGTTGCTAGTGGTTGAAGTAACCTAGGGCGACCAACTCCAATCAAAGGACGACCTACTCCAGTTGACGGGCGACCTTGAGATTCTCATCTACAAATCGTCCTCAAATCGAGAATAGCCTCGTCCGCACCCTAAACTTGTAATCATTATGCCAGTGATTCCCATTAACAAATATATCTCATTGTTGGCGGATCTGACCCTCAACAGAATGGGCGGGTGTCAGTGTTTTGAATGAAATTAGGATCATATAGGTATGATGATCTTTTGTTTTTCTTCGTGGTACTAGTGGATATTAACCATATTTTTTATCTCTATTTGCATTTCAGTGGGTTGTCCTGGAATGAGAAGTTATGGGTGAAATTATATTACACCATTTGTAATTTGTGAATGTCTAATGATCATCTTGTCATGCATGCCGGCTCATATGACAATTATATATCTCTAATTCGTGACAATCCCTATGTTGTTCGGAGCAAGCTTTTCCTTTACAGTGGCCTTATACGGTAAACCACATACAGGTCGTCCTCCATCATAAAATAGTAAAGAGTTATAGGCGTCCTCATTAAACTTTCGGAAAGAAGGGCAGTCTTCTGCGGATATGCAAGAAGGAACGCTCTTAGGTGTGCGTAAGAAAATGTGTTTGTTCACGAGAAACAAATGCGAGAACACCATAATAAAAATGTAACGCATTTCATGTTACAAGCAAAATTCGGTTGGCAATATCTCTCCCTTTGGTGTCTGTCACAGTTCACTATGAAAGATTTGGGCTTGTGTAACGCCACTTAGATAGCGCTTCTAAAAAGTGATATCTAAGTGAGCTCTTGTATAGCGCTTCTGCACTTATAGAAAATAAAAATAAATCAAAATTAAGGTAAAAATCACTTAGATAGCGCTTTTTGTTAAAGCGCTATCTAAGTAATACCTTAAATATCGCTTTATTTTAGCGCTATGGTACTAATCGTTACGTAAGCACTTTTATTAAAAATATATACATATATATAAGGGTAGTATTCGGCTGCGAATGGGATTCGCACGCAGCCCATGCGAATAAGCCTCCGTTCGTCTGATGAGATCAGACGAACACACCCCAACTCAAAACACAGGCGTCAACCGGTCCTTTCGATCAGATTGAACGGTACCCTATCTCTCTCTCCCAGCATCCAGGCCCGTGACCCCCGCTCTCTCTCGAGCTCCCTGGCGATTCTGTCGTTCTCCTTTCCTCTCTCCTCTGGTTTCATTATGCGATCCATCGTCAGCTACCTCCATAGAGTTCGTGGGTTTCTCCTTCGCCTCTGATTCCTCTCTCGTAGCACCGCCATCCCGACTGATTTGGGGCTTTAGGGTTTTGGATCGTGGGTTTCTCCTTCGCCTCTGATTCCTCTCTCGCAGCACGGCCATCCTGACTGATTTGGAGATTTATGGTTTTGGATCTTGCTTTCCTCCAATTAAACGTGAACCCGTCTGATTTTCTGAGGTAATCATCCATGTTTCGCTATAGCTTCAATTTTACTATTTCCATTTCAGAGATTTTAGGGTTTGCAGTTCGGTGAACAATTTTTAGGGTATTTAAATTGCTTTTCTCATCCCCATGGGGCTTGTAAGCAAGTTAGCAAGAGCATAACTGCTGATTTGAATGACTATATAAAATATGATATGGATGTTGCTCGGTTTTTCAAACATTTTGAAAGAGTTGTAGATGATAATCATCATAAATAGCTAGAAACTGGGGTTTGTTGAGTATTGGACTTCTCCCTACTTGGTGTTAATGATGAGCAAACATAAATAATTGTGACTAATCCCCTATTTTGCAGTTAATCCATTGCATAAGCATTATATGAAGATCTACTTGCAATGGATGACACTCAAAGTTGATTGAAGGCAAATGACATGGACTGGATGATCGTAGATGATGATTGAAGCTCCATGAAGACTTCAAGCTCATACGATGGATAGAAGAGAGAATTCGTCAATGTAAATTTCTTTTATCTCTTTTAGTATGTATCTTAGAAGTAGAATATTGATGGAGCACTCACACACATCTTCAATTCTGTCTTAGGACATCATTAGATCATTCGTCCTTAGACTCCAATTCATTTCCTTAGTGATTGTGCTTGGATTGTTTATAACAGTCGACTGCTGAACGCTTTACAGTCGCCTGTCTCAAAAACAGTCGCATGTGTTTTGTTCTACAGTCGCCTGTTATGCACAAACTTTTACAAATTAGTTTTGGGCTTCTCTGTCTTATTTTGCACAGTCAACTGATGAACGATTCACAGGCGCCTGTTCAAGTGACAGTCGACTGTGTTTTGTAAATCAGTCGCATGTTTATCTTCTGCCCAAACTTTGTTGATCTGACTTTTACGGCCAGTCGACTAATGCTGAATATACAGTCGACTGTCCATTGGATCAGTCGTCTGTCTATGCTGCAACAGGCGTCTGTCTATGAGCAATTTGTTGACTCTGCTCTCTGGAAATTCTCAGGGTATTTGACAGTCGTCTGTATAAGGATTTACAGTCGCCTGTTCTGATTAACAGTCGACTGTTTTATTCTCATCAGTCGTCTGTCCTGTTATCTTACAAGATTTCCAGATTTCATTCAACTTACCCATCTTTCGGCCAGTCGCCTGTAGAAGGATTTACAGTCGCCTGTTGGTTCAACAGTCGACTGTCTTTGCTTCATCAGTCGACTGTCCACGTGGTAAGTTACTGTTATAAATTCTCACCTACCCTTATTGACTGTGCAACAGTCGACTGTGGTTTCTTCAACAGTCGACTGTCGCGAGCGCAGATTCTATCTGTTGAGATTTTTCTCACGGATTCCTAAAGGTTTTTTGCCTAAACTGTTTTGAGGATTTGAGAAACCTATATAAGGGCCTTCTACTGTTCCATTGAAAGGTTACCTAGGCTATTGAAAAATCTCTCAAGCTTTCATTCTAAAGTTTTAAAGCTCTCAAATTCAAAGCCCTAAGAATTCCAATCTTTGATCGCTTGCTCTCTAACCAAGAACCAAAGAGTTATCTTCTAGGCATTTGGTGCAGTCAAGAGAAAGTGCTTTCTCCTCTCTTCCAAGAGAGTCGTCAACACACAACACACCACTCCTTCAATTTCTACTTCAAGGCATAGGTGATTGTAAGTGTTGCTTTCATAATTTCATAACTTTCGTTATTTGAATTTGCTCTCGGGTTGTGAGAGCGGTTTGCTTGCTCCCAAGTTGTAGGAGTCAAGGTCAATCGATTGTACTTCGATTTCACTTGTAGGGTTGCTACAAGTGGGTTTTAAGGAAACCTCAAGTTAGGGTTCTAACTTGAGTATCCGGAGGTATCCGGGTGGAAGGGACGTATGATTACCGGGAACAAGTCGGGAAGTGACTTGGGTAATCTGAACCCTTGAAACATCTCTGCGCATATGTGTGTTTCATTTTGGGTTTAATTTCTATTCCGCATTATTTTGTTGGATTGCATTTAAATTGGTGTAACTATCTTTTTAAATTTCATAAACATTATTCAGCCCCCCTTCTAGTGTTTTCCCCATAGACAGGATCCTTACAAGGTTTAATAGCAAGAAATTGCCTAATTTGAGATTGAAAATGTGTCCAATATGTGTGACAAGCAACATCAATTTCTCAACCAATTGTTTACGTAGTTGTTTGTTTATCAATTTGGCATTTCACAAGTAGCTTCAAGAAGCAGTGAAGATCATGAGTATATAACTTATATTCCATATGAGAGTTATGTAAAGATGCTTAAAAAGAGCAGAGCCCCAAGAACAACATTTTGCTATAATTATTTGTCACGCCCCGCTTCCCAAAAATATGGAGGCGAAGCGTCAGAAGGTCCGCTCAGACTTGAAGCTACGAAGCTGCAAGTCCGATAAGCGTCAATCAACATTAAATAGCAGTTCCTTGCAACGCGAAACGAAACAAAGATAATAATAAGGAAATGAGACGAAAGAGAAATCTCAGAATATCCATATTAATAACCTCCAACATCGCAGAAAAGCCACCAGGCTAAAAGAAAAGAATCTAAAGGGCCCCAGCATGGCCAACAAAAGTACAAGGTACAAAAACAAAGTAAAGGTGCCACGCACCGACAACTAATAGAAAACCTAAAACAAAAGGAAGCTCAGCAGGGGTCACTAAGAATGGTCACCGGTGTCCGCAAAACTCCTCCTGGGCAGACATGGACTCAAACTCAGCGTCAGCAAATACCACGTACTCAGCTACGGTCTCTGGCTCAGGGTCTAACATGTGACACCCAAAAGAGCAAGGGGCACATGTCAGCAAGTCTACAAGAGACTTGTGCAAGGAAACTGAAAGTACAGGTAAACAACCTAGCAATTCTAGCATGATTGTCACGACCCGCTTCCCTAAAATGGAGGCGAGACGTGAAAAGGTCCGCACGAGAGTGGAGCTGTGAAGCCCCAAACCCGATAAGCGTCAATAAAACATAAGCAGGTCCCTGTAACCACAACGGAACAACAATAATAACACAAGGGGAGACTGAAATAAAATCTCACATCTCATAAATTGTCCAACATGAAAATAAGTCCAACATCCAGAAAAGCCACCATGCTAAAAGGAAGAGTCTAAAGGTCCAGAACAAGGCCAACAAAAGCAACGACATAACAAAGCATAGGTGCTATGCACCGATAACAAAACAACTGTCAAAACAAAAGTAAAACACAACGAAGACACTAGGACTGGTCCCCAGTGTCCACGTACTCCCCGTCAAACACAAGCTCGGGCTCGGCGTCAGCAAACACCTCGTCCTCAACAAGGTACTCAGGCTCAGGATCTAACATGTGTCACCCAAAAGAGTAAAGGGGCACATGTCAGCAAGTCTAAAGGACTTGGGCAAGGAAACTGAAAGTAAGGCAACTAGCAACCTAGCAGTTATAGTATGCATGACATGGCAGTTATAACATGAGTGCACAATCAAGACATGGCAAGACAATTTGTACAAGAGAACAATCATCGGGACAAGACAAGAGTAGCCAAGCAACTATCAATCTCAATCAATTCACTATTCACGTTGTTTGTAGATGTTTACGCCTTACAGCTGAATGGTTTCACATTCACGCTGATTGGCCGCTTAACACTACCCCAAACCCAGAGTTTACGCCTTACCACTGCAGTTGCTGATCGGGCAGACTCCCAGTTGATTGGCCGCTTAACTCTTACCCCCAATACCCACACGTAATGGAGCCAGGGTCCCCGCACATGAGCTCAGCAAGTGAGCCGGGGTTGCCCCGCACATGAGCTCGCATTCTTAAACATTTGGCGTAGGGGTGCACCTAGCCGGAAACAAGCAATTTGGGCATTGGCTATCAACCAACACATGGCCCGCTTCTGGAACACGAGCCAGGAACACAAGCATTTGTAGCGAAGCTACGCAATCACAGAAGCACTTAAAGAATGCAATGACATGACAATTAATTCGCGTACCGTTAATGGAAAGTAAACATGACATGGTAATTGTGCAACATGATATATGTCGGAACTAGCTTCGTTGTCAAGCTAGTTCCCCAATTTGCGCCTAGACGAGTATCATTTCGTCGCCTAGCCTCTTTTACGCCTACAACAAGCAAATGGCCTAAAACATGGCCTAAACCCTAAGTGGCAAGTTTCACTTGCCTAGCACCGGGAATGACGATCACGAAGGTTCGTCTCGCGGATGCTAATCTACGGGGAAGTCGCTGTTATGGGGAAACAATCATCAAACAACATGAAATTTCATTAGGGTTTCATAAAAATACAAATAGGTTATGAAAACATCGAGAGATCGATTTCTTACCGAGAGGAAGCGGAAGAAACACTCCGGAGAACCCTAGGACCAGATCTGGAAACAAATGGAGAAGTTTGGAGAATTAGGGTTTTTGGGGGATTTTGGGGATTTGATGTAGATTTGGGGAAAATGAGAGGTAGATAGAGTTGATGGAGGGTTTAGATGATGAATCTAGGGCTTGGGATGAAGGAATAGGGCTTGGAGGAAGATGGGGGCTCAATGGGGGAGATTTTAGGGTTTTGGGTCGAGTGGAGAAAGAAGAAAACGTTTGGGAGGGGTATAAATAGGATGGGCTGGCGGCTACCCAGAAATTAGGGTTTTAACACAGATTAGTCGGTCAAAGAGCAACCACTGACCGACTAGTTTGGCAACTAGTCGGTCGGTCGACCAACGCAGACCGACTAAGTGTAAACAGTAACTTCTGAACGAAAATAGGATTTGGATTTAGTCGGTCCATGAAAAAATACTGACCGACTAGTTTAACATCTAGTCGGTCGATGAACGTTCTTAGACCGACTAAGAGTGAACAGTATTGATACTAAAATTTAGTTGAAGAGTTAGTCGGTTAAAGAAGCATTGCTGACCGACTAGTTTGCAACCTAGTCGGTCAACCAACGTTCTTAGACCGACTAACGATAAACAGTAACTCCTGAATAATTTAGAAAGCCAACTAGTCGGTCCAAGAAGGATTACCGACCGACTGGATCGTCATCTAGTCGGTCGGTGCCCCTTCTTATACCGGCTAACGTGCACCAAAAGTTCCGATACGGAGCGCGGAGCTCCGGGATCGATTCCTAAGACTCCTAGGCTTGATCTAACAGTAAGATACGACCGTTATGAAGTCCGTCACGAATGACATACTTCGAAATCGACAATCCTAAGGAAGAAACGAGAAAATACGACGAATCGATCGAAAGTGAAAGCTACGGAGAAGAAAACCACACATGAGGAGAAAATCCACCAAAACATATATTATATTATAATAAATCCAGATACATGAAAATCAGTCGTTACATCCTCCCCAACTTAAGAAAAATTCTGTCCTCGGAATTTCCAAACGCTCACGTGTCCGGAAACAAAAGTGGGAAACGCTCTCGCATCTCATCCTCATTCTCCCAAGTAGACTCTCCAGGTGAGCCGTGTCGCCACATCACCCTCACAAGATTGACAATCTTGTTCCGAAGTGATTTCTGACGCCTGTCCAGAATCTGCACTGGATGCTGGTCATACGTCAAATCGGGGCGAACGGTAATCTCCGAAAAATCCACAGCATGAGATGGATCGCTAATGTATCGACGAAGCTGCGACACATGGAAAACATTGTGAACTCCCTCCAAAGATGGCGGCAAGGCCAAGCGATAAGCTACCTCGCCAACTTTCTCCGGAATGTCAAACGGTCCAATGTATCGCGGGCTCAACTTCCCTCGCTTCCCAAAACGAATCACAACACGATTCGGGGAAATCTTCAAGAACACATGGTCGCCCGGCTGAAATTCCAAAGGACGACGTTTAGCATCCGCCCAATGCTTAAAACGGTCCTGAGCAATCCTCAACCTCTCCCGAATATTCCTGACGATATCCACGGCCTCCATGATCATCTCAGGTCCCAACAGCTCCCGATCACCAACGTCATCCCAACTCAATGGCGATCGACATTTCCTCCCATACAAAGCGGCGAAAGGCGCCATGCCAATACTCGCCTGGAAGCTGTTGTTGTAAGAAAACTCTACCAGATGTAGATGGTCCTCCCACGAACCCTTGAAATCCAACATGCACGCCCTCAGCATGTCTTCCAAAATCTGAATCGTCCTCTCGGACTGGCCATCCGTCTGCGGATGGTACGCCGTGCTGAAACTCAGACGCGTACCCAAGCTCTTCTGCAAACTCTGCCAGAACTGAGATGTGAACCTCGTGTCTCTGTCTGACACGATACTCACGGGGACTCCGTGAAGTCGCACAACCTCCTGCACGATTCACGTTACATCACTATCCAAACTAGGAAAAGGAAACAAAACGGAGAGTAAAAGAATTTTACCTCCATATATCTCCTTGCTAGCGCCTCAGTGGACTGTCCCACTCGGAATGGAATAAAGTGCGCGGATTTGGTCAATCGATCTACGATCACCCAAATCGCGTCATTCTGCTTCGGACTCCGAGGTAGTCCAGTCACGAAATCCATAGTGATGTGTTGCCATTTCCACTCGGGAATCGGAAGCGGTTGTAGCAACCCGGCCGAACGCTGATGCTCCGCCTTCACTTGCTGGCAAACCAGGCACTTGGCCACACTCCGAGCCACACTCCTCTTCATGCCAGGCCACCAAAAATTCAAACGAAGATCATGGTACATCTTGGTGCCACCAGGATGCACAGAATACGATGAACTGTGTGCCTCCACCATCAACTCCTCTCTAATATCCCCAACTGGCACACACAACCTGGCTCCAAACCTCAGCGAGCCATCCTCATGAATCAAAAATTCAGTCCGCAGACCGGCTTCCACCTGCTCCCGAATCTTCACCAGCTTCGGATCCTCAGCCTGGCCAGCCTTAATCCGATCCACGATCGTCGACTGTACCTGCATGTACATCAACGATGAATCCTCCCCAGGAAGAACAATCTCCACGCCAGACTCACAAAAATCCTGCTGCAATCTCCACTGTGAGGTCAAAATCATCACCGCTGGAAGCCTACTCAAAGCATCTGGAACCACATTCACCTTACCAGGGTGATACTGCAAATCAATCTCATAATCCGCCATAAGCTCCAACCATCGACGCTGTCGCATGTTGAGCTCCTTCTGAGTAAAAATGTACTTCAAGCTTTTGTGGTCGGTGAAAATCTTCACTTTCTCACTCAGCAGGAAGTGCCTCTAAATCTTAAGAGCAAACACAACGGCAGCCAACTCCAAATCATGCGTCGGGTAATTCTTCTCGTGAACCTTAAGCTGACGAGACGCATAAGCCACAACATGTCCATGCTGATGCAACACACAACCGAGACCCTTGCCAGAAGCATCGCAAAAGATCTCAAATCCACCGCTGCGATCAGGCACAACAAGAATAGGGGCAGTCGTCAACCTCTCCTTCAGAATACCAAAAGCACTCTCACAATCACCCGACCAAACAAAAGCAACTTCCTTCCGCGTCAACCTGGTCATCGGCTCAGCAATACGAGAAAAGTCCTTAATGAATCGCCGATAGTAACCAGCGAGTCCAAGGAAGCTCCGAATCTCAGATGCAGACGACGGAACAGGCCACTCTCTGATGGCCCTAATCTTCTCGGGATCCACTGAAATACCATCTCCAGACACCACATGCCCGAGAAAAGCAACTCTATCCAGCCAAAACTCGCACTTCGAAAACTTAGCATACAAACAATGCTTCCTCAAAATCTCCAACACCGTCCTCAAGTGCGAGGCATGCTCTTTCTCCGACTTCGAATAGATCAGAATGTCGTCAATAAAGATAACGACAAACTTATCCAAAAAGTCGTAGAAAATCAGGTTCATCAGATTCATGAAAACTGCGGGCGCGTTAGTTACGCCGAAAGGCATAACCACAAACTCATAGTGTCCATACTTCGTCATGAACGCTGTCTTCGGAACATCTCCCTTCTTCACCTTCAACTGATGGTAACCACTCCTCAAATCCAATTTAGAAAAC
Organism: Scilla litardierei; assembly: GCA_030789695.1. Taxonomy (NCBI): domain Eukaryota; kingdom Viridiplantae; phylum Streptophyta; class Magnoliopsida; order Asparagales; family Asparagaceae; genus Scilla; species Scilla litardierei. The sequence goes on along the minus strand of CM061133.1, from coordinate 242,745,566 downwards.
ACCCTCGAACCTCCAAGCTGATCAAAAATATCATCGATGCGAGGCAACGGGTATTTATTCTTAATGGTCACCGCATTCAACTCCCGATAGTCCACGCACATGCGACGCGAACCGTCCTTCTTCTTCACCAGTAACACCGGTGCTCCCCACGGAGACACGCTAGGATTAATATAACCCTTCTGCAAAAGCTCATCCAACTGCTTTCGCAACTCTTCCAATTCTGCAGGTGCCATACGATACGGCGCCTTCGAAATCAGCTGCGCACCTAGAATAAGATCGATAGAAAATTCTAAAGCTCGATCAGGTGGCAAACCAGACATCTCCTCGGGGAAGACGTCACCAAAATCACGCACCACAGCTGGCCACTCCAGCTCCATCTGTATAGTCACATCCTCCACCGGCCTGGCCTGAAATCTGACAGGACCAAGCGAACTGCTACCACAACTGAACTCAAATACTGGATGGCCGGGAATCTCGAACACCACCTTCTTCCTCTGACAGTCGATCGTAGCATAGAAGCTCGCAAGCCAGTCCATCCCAAGAACTGCATCATAGTTGATGATGTCGTGGACAATGAAATCAGCGAAAAGCTCATGTCCACAGACCACCAACGAGCAAGAATTGCAACCACGATGCACCGAGACCACGCCATTCCCTGTAACGATGTTCCAACTCTTGGGAAGAGGGGACGTCGACAAGGAATGACTCTCCACGAAGCTCCGAGAAATAATGCACATCGATGCACCAGAGTCAAAGAGGACTCGTGCAGGAAATGTGCAAACCAAAACCACACCTAACAATCAATTAACAATCAAACCCTAGTCTAGCAAACAACCATGTTCAAGCAAACAACATAATCTAACAATCAAAACCAGCTAGGAAAGTGACAGCTAGATTGAGGATTACCTGCGATAACCTCATCCACAGCCTCGCTCTCCACAGCGGTCATCAGAAAAGCCTGCCTCCTTGGTAGAACAGCCTGCCGAAAAGCATGTCCTTGTGGAACAAGAGCTGCTCCACGTCCAGCAGGAATAGACGCTCGCTGCTGCAACGGCTGTGCTGCAACAGGTGCCCTCCGCAGCTGATTCGCGTGCCGACAATCCTTCGCGGCATGGGAAGCATCACCACAAACCAGACACTGGCCCAAAAACTTCCGACACTGATCCTTGATGTGGCCAGGCTTGCCGCAGAAATGGCAAGTCTTCAGAATAGGCCCTCCTGGCCTCTTAAACTGAGCAGGCTGGTTCGGCCTGAATCCAGGTCTAACCACAGCTCTCGCCTGTTCCACAGGCCTCTTCCCAGCACCAACAAAAGACCCCCTCCTCTGGTTCACGAGCAGCTCCTGCCTCTTGGCTGCTACTAGAACCTTCTGATAAGACTCCCGGTCAGACGAGGTCACAAAACTCTGGAGCTCCGAAGCAAGTCCCTGAAGAAATCGCTGAGCTCTCTCCTCAGCGTCCTGCACCATCTTCGGTGCAAACCGACTCAGCCTCATGAACTCTTGGTGATATAGGTCCACCGACGAGCTTCCTTGCTTCAAATCGATAAAACGCTGCAGCATCTCTTCTCTGGCAGCTTTCGGGAAGAACTCACCCTCAAATCTGGCCTTGAAGGTAGCCCAAGCTATCGGCTCCACCAACATCTTCTCTTCCGCATCCCACCAATTCTGAGCATTATCCTTAAGTTGCCTCTTCGCCAAATCAACCCATCCAGCCGGGGTGATCTTGGCCATCTTCAGATTGTCCTCGATGTTCCGAATCCACTCATCGGCAGCCAGAGGACCCTCAGACCCATCAAAATATACGGGACCCAGCTCCCGAAATTGCTTCGCTCCTGGCTCAGAGCGAGGGGCATCCGGAAGAGCCCGGGCAGCTCGAGCAAGTGGAGCGTTCTGGACTTGCAGAAGCACGTCCTGCTGCACTTGCATCATCTGGAGCATCATCCGCATCATCTCACTGTTGGTGGGCTCCCGTTCAGGCTCCTCATCATGAGGGAGCGCACCACTACCCCCACCACGGGTGAATCGTCTTCCTGCCATCTAGTGACACAGAAAACGAATCAGATTAGACTCATAGCTTATGACTCGGACGTCGAACTCAGTTTATTGGACATTCTAATATTATTATCGCTATTCCAAAAATCGCAGTTACAGAAGGACCTGCATGGGCCACCAACAAAACCTGTCACGACCCGCTTCCCTAAAATGGAGGCGAGACGTGAAAAGGTCCGCACGAGAGTGGAGCTGTGAAGCCCCAAACCCGATAAGCGTCAATAAAATATAAGCAGGTCCCTGTAACCACAACGGAACAACAATAATAACACAAGGGGAGACTGAAATAAAATCTCACATCTCATAAATTGTCCAACATGAAAATAAGTCCAACATCCAGAAAAGCCACCAGGATAAAAGGAAGAGTCTAAAGGCCCAGAACAAGGCCAACAAAAGCAACGACATAACAAAGCATAGGTGCTACGCACCGATAACAAAACAACTGTCAAAACAAAAGTAAAACACAACGAAGACACTAGGACTGGTCCCCAGTGTCCACGTACTCCCCGTCAAACACAAGCTCGGGCTCGGCGTCAGCAAACACCTCGTCCTCAACAAGGTACTCAGGCTCAGGATCTAACATGTGTCACCCAAAAGAGTAAAGGGGCACATGTCAGCAAGTCTAAAGGACTTGGGCAAGGAAACTGAAAGTAAGGCAACTAGCAACCTAGCAGTTATAGTATGCATGACATGGCAGTTATAACATGAGTGCACAATCAAGACATGGCAAGACAATTTGTACAAGAGAACAATCATCGGGACAAGACAAGAGTAGCCAAGCAACTATCAATCTCAATCAATTCACTATTCACGTTGTTTGTAGATGTTTACGCCTTACAGCTGAATGGTTTCACATTCACGCTGATTGGCCGCTTAACACTACCCCAAACCCAGAGTTTACGCCTTACCACTGCAGTTGCTGATCGGGCAGACTCCCAGTTGATTGGCCGCTTAACTCTTACCCCCAATACCCACACGTAATGGAGCCAGGGTCCCCGCACATGAGCTCAGCAAGTGAGCCGGGGTTGCCCCGCACATGAGCTCGCATTCTTAAACATTTGGCGTAGGGGTGCACCTAGCCGGAAACAAGCAATTCGGGCATTGGCTATCAACCAACACATGGCCCGCTTCTGGAACACGAGCCAGGAACACAAGCATTTGTAGCGAAGCTACGCAATCACAGAAGCACTTAAAGAATGCAATGACATGACAATTAATTCGCGTACCGTTAATGGAAAGTAAACATGACATGGTAATTGTGCAACATGATATATGTCGGAACTAGCTTCGTTGTCAAGCTAGTTCCCCAATTTGCGCCTAGACGAGTATCATTTCGTCGCCTAGCCTCTTTTACGCCTACAACAAGCAAATGGCCTAAAACATGGCCTAAACCCTAAGTGGCAAGTTTCACTTGCCTAGCACCGGGAATGACGATCACGAAGGTTCGTCTCGCGGATGCTAATCTACGGGGAAGTCGCTGTTATGGGGAAACAATCATCAAACAACATGAAATTTCATTAGGGTTTCATAAAAATACAAATAGGTTATGAAAACATCGAGAGATCGATTTCTTACCGAGAGGAAGCGGAAGAAACACTCCGGAGAACCCTAGGACCAGATCTGGAAACAAATGGAGAAGTTTGGAGAATTAGGGTTTTTGGGGGATTTTGGGGATTTGATGGAGATTTGGGGAAAATGAGAGGTAGATAGAGTTGATGGAGGGTTTAGATGAAGAATCTAGGGCTTGGGATGAAGGAATAGGGCTTGGAGGAAGATGGGGGCTCAATGGGGGAGATTTTAGGGTTTTGGGTCGAGTGGAGGAAGAAGAAAACGTTTGGGAGGGGTATAAATATGATGGGCTGGCGGCTGCCCAGAAATTAGGGTTTTAACACAGATTAGTCGGTCAAAGAGCAACCACTGACTGACTAGTTTGGCAACTAGTCGGTCGGTCGACCAACGCAGACCGACTAAGTGTAAACAGTAACTTCTGAATGAAAATAGGATTTGGATTTAGTCGGTCCATGAAAAAATACTGACCGACTAGTTTAACATCTAGTCGGTCGATGAACGTTCTTAGACCGACTAAGAGTGAACAGTATTGATACTAAAATTTAGTTGAAGAGTTAGTCGGTTAAAGAAGCATTGATGACCGACTAGTTTGCAACCTAGTCGGTCAACCAACGTTCTTAGACCGACTAACGATAAACAGTAACTCCTGAATAATTTAGAAAGCCAACTAGTCGGTCCAAGAAGGATTGCCGACCGACTGGATCGTCATCTAGTCGGTCGGTGCCCCTTCTTATACCGGCTAACGTGCACCAAAAGTTCCGATACGGAGCGCGGAGCTCCGGGATCGATTCCTAAGACTCCTAGGATTGATCTAACAGTAAGATACGACCGTCATGAAGTCCGTCACGAATGACATACTTCGAAATCGACAATCCTAAGGAAGAAACGAGAAAATACGACGAATCGATCGAAAATGAAAGTTACGGAGACGAAAACCACACATGAGGAGAAAATCCACCAAAACATATATTATATTATAATAAATCCATATACATGAAAAGCAGTCGTTACAATGATGCAATAACATGGCAGTTATAACATGAGTGCGACAAGTAAGTGTAATGCCCTGCTAAGCTACTGCACAAGTACTAGAGGGGGGGTGAATAGTACTTTAAAATAATTAAGAGGCTAATTCCTAATTACTTGCAAACTCTACCAAACAATGCGGAATATGCGGAAATGTAAATGTTAGACAACAAAGAAACAATCGCAAACAACGATATTACTGGGTTCGGATCCACCCAAGTCTCCCCGACTTGTTCCCGGTGATCCTACGTCCCAACCACCCGGATCCCCTCCGGATACTTGAGTTAGAAACCCTAACTCAAGATTTCCACTATGAAATACTTGTGAAAAACCTTCACAAGTCAAATCATACACAAAGTAATTTGTGACTCCCACAACCCGGGATCACAACCACACTCTCACAACCGAGAGTGAAACTTACAATATGAATTGAAATGAAATAGAAACTTCTTGCCGACAAAATACCTATGCCTTGAGTAATGCTTACGAATTAGGGCAAAGATGATTTTGAGGAAGAAGAAGTGGCACCAAACCCTAGCTCCAAGATGTAGATCAGCGATGGAGAGCTATGGGGATGTTTGTGACCTAGAATCAAGCACTTGGCTTGGAAGGCTTCACACTCAATGAATCTCTCTTTGGAAGTAAGAATGAGGAGAGATTATTGAATGGAATGAAAGAGCTTTGAATGAGTTTGGAATGATTTCTCTTGATCTCTAAACTTGCAATAATATCAGCCTTGACTGCAATGAATGCAGCCCATCAAGTATTTATAGGATAGAGGAGAGAGAGAGAGAGAAAAACGTTTCAATTAATGCTCCAACGGCTCTTTTCTGAACCAAACTAGTCGGTCAAAGAACAACTACCGACCGACTAGTTCATCAACTAGTCGGTCGGTCAATTAACGTATACCGACTAATGGAAGAACAGCCAAAAGGTTGAAGCACGGACAAAAGGAACTAGTCGGTCCAAGAAGAGTAGCTGACCGACTAGTTTCACAACTAGTCGGTCGGTTACTCAACTGAGACCGACTAACAGATAAAACTGAAGTCTGAGCACAAATTGACTTAGTCGGTCCAAGAACAAATGTTGACCGACTAATTCACCAACTAGTCGGTCGCCAAATGAGCATAGACCGACTAACGATAAACAGTAAGTTAGGTGAAAATTGGAATGTACAGTAAAACTCAACTAGTCGGTCCAAGAAGGAAAGTTGACCGACTAGTTCATCAACTAGTCAGTCGATCAATGAACACAGACCGACTAATGATAAACAGTAACTAGCTTGGAACTGACTGACTGAAACTAGTCGGTCCAAGAAGCTTTGTCGACCGACTAGATCACCATCTAGTCGGTCAGTTCTTCTTCTTGAACCAACTAACATGCACAAGAAGTCGCGAATCGAAGCGCGAAGCTTCGGGAAAGATTGTATGGACTTCTACTAAGATCCTAGAGCTAAGATATGAGCGTTATGAAGATTTAAACCGTAAGACCTACTCAAGGCTTAACATACTACGAAAGAAGCTTAAAGACTATAAATAAAACTTGACGATACCGTCTTCAATAGCTTCAATCGAATCTTCATGACTTCTAAAATGGTACATAAGCTTCAACGAAGCTTTAGGCATACGATCACGTGCTTTGAGAAGTCTTGAGACGTCGTAATTGATATTCATATGAATTTGGCGACGATCTCCATAACTGCGCTCACAAAGTGTTAGTTCACGTTATATTTATGTTTGTTCATCATCCAAAACCAAATCCGGGGAGTCCAATATCCAACATTCTCCCCCTTTTGGTGATGACAAACCAACATAAATAATAATCAAAAAATAATAATTCAAATGAAATTTACTTACTCCCCCTGCATTGATGACACGTTAATTCCAAATTAAACAATAATAATACGCATCAAGCAGACGAGTAAAGTATATAAATGAGAATCGATTATTGAAATATCGAATACCAAATGTTGGTTATTGAAATATCGGATTTGAAAATCCATTTATATATCTTAACTCCCCCTGAATCTAACATATCAAATTAGATTCTTGGAATAATGCTTTAAATTATCATTTAGCACATCGATATTATTATATCTCTCCCCCCTTGGCATTAGCAAAAAGAGCGGGAGGAGATCAACGACAACAACAATGGCTTCAAATAAAAGCACGGGAGTCGTAGAAAACGACGACGGTTCAAGTGACACCAAAGAAAAATACGAATAAAATCAAGGCGTGTCAATGAAACCATAGTCTTAAATCGTAAAACGAAATCATCAAAACTCAAATCAATTTTACGGATTGAGTTATGGAATATACTCTCCAATATCAACATTCTTGGTTAATTTAGTGCATGGAAAACAATTCTATGTTTCCATAGAAGAAATTTCTATTAAACCAAGTTAATATCGTCGAGCGACGAAATCAAACATCAGAGACATAAAAAAATATAATGTGCACAATAGAATGAAATGTCAACGTCGATATATATATATATATATAAAGTATGAACCAGAGTACATCAAAAATATACATCACTGACATACAAAACATCGATCCAACGATCGGGGCACAAAATACATCATCATATCAAACAGATATCAGAGTGTCACATAACATACAACATGATCAAAGTACATCAAAATGCATCACCAAAATGATCCAAAAATCATAGCCACCCACACTATCCTACCCAAACTCTCTCACACTAGATGTATCATCCAAGGAGCATCGGAGAGTCCTCAAAGAAGCTCAAGAGGAAGCGGCAGGATCTGCAGCAGCAGCAGGCTCTGCAAGAGAAGTAGTGGTCATAGGAACATCTGGAATGTCAACGGGAGCGACGGCAGAAGTGGCAATCTCTGGAGCAGCAACAGTAGTGGCCTCGGGAGCACCAGTCGGAGCATCCACCGCAGGAGCGGTGGCAACAGGTGTGCTCTCGGGGGCACCAGCAGACGAAGCAGTAGCAGCATCACCAGAAGTGCCCTCGGGGGCACGAGTAGAAGCTCGAACAAGCTCCTCAATGTCCTCCTCATCCAACTCATCCTCGTCAGAGAAAGACAGAGGGACCTCAATATCAAGGTGTCGAGCGATACGGTAGAGAATCTCCTCAGAATGAGCCTGACGAGACTCCAAACGACGGATCGAACGAACGACATCGTCACGAGTGGTAGAGGGAGCAGCTGAGGCAGAGGCAGACGCTGAAGGTGTCGTCCTCTGAACGTGACGGAGGGCCGCAAGAGACTTCTTGACGGCCGTCACGTTCAGGGGAGGACCAAGTGGACGCTCATCGTCACGAGGAAGTGTGACACGGAAGTGGCGAAAAACAAGGGTCAACAAGCACGGGAAGGGGATGTGAGCCGACTTCGTGGTCTTGCGAATACACTCGAAATAATCCATATTATCGAGTATAATGCGAGCCCAGTTAATCGAGCTCCCCATGAAAATAGCGTAGATCAACTTCAGAAAAGGCTGGGACGGTAGAGATGAGGAGCCGTACTTGGGAAGCAAGCACGACTTCAGAATCAAATTCAGGACCCATGCATTAGGCTTGAAGGATTTGGAGGGCACGCCAATCATGGCGAGAGGAATCTGATGAAAAATCTGGGATAGGACGACCTAATCAAGGGCGGTGATATCATCAACAGAAGTGTTAGAGGGGAGGAGGCCAGACGAGGAGATACCCAAAATCTCTCCTAAGATTTCTGCCGTGAGGACTATAGGAGTCCCCAAAACAGTCGTCTCAATCGAGTGGGTCTCGTCGTACTGACCCCGGATCCTATTGGCATAGAAAAGTTTGACTAAACGAGGGTAGGGGTGAGGATTCGCCTTAGGATCATATCGAAGGTAATCGATAAGACCCGAAGACGACAGAAGATCAGCTAGCCCTATGAAGTCACTAATCTGGACGAAATGCTCCAGAAGCAGCGGGCAATGTTCGATACGGTTGTAAGCCGCGAGACACATAGGGTCGTCGCGACACAACGAGATATCGACACCGCCTACCGGCATCGGAGCCTTTCCCTTAGGCTTACAGGTAGACGTACGAGGTCGGGAGTTAGACTCAGGATGGGTAGGAGGAGTGGGTTCCCTATGAGTCTCAGGCTCGGGTCTATACTCGGTATCGGAATCCGAAGCACCGGGTGGAGTGGGAGCACGAAAAATCACTGGCTTGGGCTTGGGCTGAGATCGGGCACGGGGTTTCGCAGTCGCAGTCCTCTTACGCTTAAGAGGAGGCGAAGACGAAGAGGGTTGGGTGGTTTTCAAACGACGTCTAGGAGGGGTTCGCGTAGGTCGATCGGGATCCGTAGGGGATGGTTCTACGGTCATCGGTGAAGGGCTCGAAGGACGGATATGGATACATGTGTGTGCCATAAGCGAAGCAAGACACGTAAGAAATCGAAAGAACCCTAAAACAATCTAGGCCGAAACCCTAGAAGCCGAAATGAAAAGGCGAAATCAAGTGAAATCTTAACCCTAAAGATTGGAAACCCTAGACAGTAGAGGGAGAGAGGGGGGGTTACCCTAGGTTGGAGGTCGACGGCCGGCGACGGAGGGGATGGCCGGAAATAGGCCGGAGATCGACGGAGAGGGAGGAGGGAAGTCCAAGGGGTCGGGGGATTTAGGCTGGAGAGGGACTTCGATCGACTTGAATGAAAAGAAATCGATTAGATTTCATTTAAGTCGGTCGGAAGTCGAAAAGACGCAACTGTCCCCGTCACAACTAGTCGGTCACAGTTCAAGCACTGACCGACTAGATCACGATCTAGTCGGTCGGTAAATGAGCTTGAACCGACTAGTTGCAAACAGTAACTGAAGCCAAATTTCCTGACAAGATTTAGTCGGCCTAAGCTCATTTGCTGACCGACTAGAACTGAATCTAGTCGGTCGGCCAATGAACTTGGACCGAATAAGAGAGTTCAAAAATTGAAAAACTATGAAATTTGATTTCTCTCCTAATCACACTTGGATGAAACATCAAAATACTCTCATTAATCATTATACTACCCCATTAAACATCGAAAATCTGAAATTTGACGATTACGCACAAATCGAGCGAAAATTCCGAAAATTCAACAAAAATCCAGAAAATTTCAATACTACAAGCATGAGCAAATATAACGAATAGAATAGCATGCAAGAATATTGAATAAAAAATGAATCCTATATCTCGGATTCACCCATAATCCCCAATTCTCGACGCAACCACACAAAGGAGTCCTCCTTTAGGGGTTTCGTGAAAATATCGGCGATTTGCTTCTGGGTTTCAACGTACACTAATATGATGTCCTTTTTAGCAACATGATCATCTAAGAAATGGTGTCGGACATCTATGTGTTTCGAACGGGAATGGTGTACCGGGTTCTTGGAAAGACATATTGCACTTTGGTTGTCAACCATGATAGGGCAAGTATCACAGATTATACCAAAGTCTTTAAGTGTGTGTCTCATCCAAAGAACTTGAGCACACGCGGCACCGGCGGCAATATATTCTGCCTCGGTGGTTGAAAGTGATACGGAATTTTGCTTCTTGGAAAACCAAGAGACAAGAGAATTTCCTATAAAATGGCAAGTGCCACTAGTACTTTTCCTGTCGGATTTGCATCCCGCATAATCGGCATCACTATATGAGATTAACTCATATGTGCTAGATTTTGGATAAAGTAATCCAAAATCAAGTGTATACCTTAAATAACGGAAAATACGTTTTACCGCTACTAAGTGTGACTCCTTAGGTTGAGATTGATAACGAGCACATACGCATACGGCAAACATAATATCGGGCCTACTTGCGGTAAGATATAGTAAACTACCAATCATACCTCGTTATAGACGAATGTCTACATCCTTACCGCCCGTATCCTTATCAAGATGTGTAGTCGTGCTCATTGGAGTCTTTTTCCCGGAGGCACTCTCCATTCCAAATCGCTTTAGCAACTCCACCGTATACTTCGTTTGGTGGATGAAGATTGCATCGCCCATTTGGCGAATTTGGAGACCTAAGAAATACTTGAGCTCACCCATGTGGCTCATCTCAAATTGTTCCTTCATAACATTAGAAAACTCTTCGCAAAGAGCAAAGTTAGTAGCACCGAAAATGTTATCATCAACATATATTTGAACTAAAATTATATCATTATTCGAATGCTTAACAAAAAGTGTAGAATCGGCTTCTCCCATTTTAAAATTCAAATCCAAAAGAAAATTCTTTAGGCGATCATACCAAGCTCGAGGAGCTTGTCTCAAACCGTAAAGTGCTTTCTTTAGTTTAAAAACATGATTTGGAAATTTTTCATTAATAAAGCCCGGAGGTTGAGAAACATAAACTTCCTCAACGACATCTCCATTTAAAAATACACTTTTTACATCCATTTGAAATAGTTTGAAATTTTTATGGCATGCAAAAGACAATAATAATCTAATTGATTCTAATCTAGCTACCGGAGCGAAGGATTCTTCGAAATCGATACCTTCCTCTTGACGGTGGCCTTGAGCAACCAACCGAGCTTTGTTCCGGACGACGATTTGGTTTTTGTCGGTTTTGTTCTTGAAAATCCACTTTGTCCCTATGACGGTGTGGTTCTTTGATGGCAATGGAACAAGCTCCCAAACCTCATTCCTCTCGAATTGAATGAGTTCCTCCTCCATGGCTAAGATCCAAGCACCATCTTCGCACGCTTCATTAACATTCTTTGGTTCTATCGAGGAGGCAAAGGCACAATGAGCGAAGTAGTTCACTTGCGATCTCGTCTTGACACTATCATGGATATTGCCAATGACTTGCTCATGAGGATGGTCACGAACGGTATGAAGCCGTTTGGGAATACCTTGCTCACTAGGAACATTCTCAACAACTTCATTAAACGGGTTAGTCTCAATAGAATCAATAGAATCATTAGAGTTAGAATTACCAATTGAATCACATAAGACATCCATAGAGTCATTAGTAATTCTAGTTGGAACAAATCCTTCATTAAATGACACATGAAGCGATTCCTCGATCGTTGAGGTTCGTTCGTTGAATATCCGGTAGGCTTTGCTACGCGAAGAATATCCAACAAAAATCCCCTCATCGGATCTTGGATCGAATTTGTCCAAACTACCATACTTGTGCTTAATAAAACATTTCGAACCAAAAACACAAAAATGTTTAACTTGAGGCAACCTACCAAACAATAATTCATAACAAGTTTGTTTAGTGCCGGGCCTCAAAAGTATTCTATTAAACACATAGCAAGCGGTATGTACCGCTTCCGCCCAAAATTGATGGCCAAGTTGGCTATCATCAAGCATAGTGCGAGCACACTCCACTAGCGTCCTATTCTTTCTCTCAACTACACCATTTTGAGGAGGTGCACGAGGGAAAGAGAAGGCGTGTGTAATACCAACTTCATCACAAAATGTCTCAAAAGACTCATTCTCACATTTCCCTCCATGATCACTACGAATAGTGACAATGGTGATTCCAATGAGATTTTGTACTTTCTTAACAAAAATTGTGAAGTTTTCAAAAGCTTCATTTTTATTACACAATGAAAATACCCAAGTAAACCTAGAAAAGTCATCAACGTTGACAAGTCCATATCTAGCATTACCTAATGAAGCAACTCTAGTTGGCCCAAATAAATCTAAATGTAATAGATCTAGAGTCCGCTTAGAAGAAATGCTTTTCTTAGGTTTAAATGAAGATTTTGGAAGCTTGCCTCGTTGACACGAGTCACAAAAGCTTTTCTTTTGAAAGACAAGCTTAGGGAAGCCTCTAATAGAATTTAACTTGGAAAGCTTAAAAAGTGTTCCAAAGTTCACATGACCAAAACGTCGATGCCATAAGTGTTGTTCACTTGTGTTGGCAATAAGACATTGTTCATGTGATCTTGGAAGATCTTGGATATATATATCCTTATGGCGTGTGCCGGAAAACAATAATTCATTATTATCTTTTCTTAAAATATGGCACATTCCTTTCGCAAAGTTAACTTTGTAACCTTTGTCACAAAGTTGACTTATTGAAATGAGATTGTGGTTTAATCCTTTAACAAGGTAAACATCACATATAAGGGGTTTAGAAGGATTACCCACTTTACCAACACCTATGATGGTTCCGCTCTCGTTGCCTCCAAATACGACGCGGTTTCCATTTGCAATGGGAACCACTCCGGAGAGCAATTGAGCGTCACCCGTCATGTGTTTTGAACACCCGCTATCGAGTATCCAATTCCCCTTGGAGCTAAATTTAAATTTGTTGCTCCTTTTCTTTTTCTTTTCCTTGAGTACCTAAAGATAGAAAATTTCATATCATGGTACCCAAGGTCATTGGGTCCAAAAGATTAGACCTTTGGAAGCCAAGTCCAATTGGACTTAGACTTTCACACATAATTTCTACTATGCACAACATCCGAAAAATAAGCATTCATGTAAACTTGTCTTTCATCCATGCTTGTGTCCTTTGGGCTCCAAATAGTGAAAATCTTGGGAGCCCTCATCCTATTGGGTGCATGCATGCGTTGTTGATTTCTACGTGATGCATGTCGTGGATAGGCATAAGGACATGATGGAATGGTGCATGTGGATAGTTATTCATACGATGGTGTGGGTGAACATATGCATGTGGAGGAACACGTGCGTGAGGGTGTCTCACATGGTGTGCACGTGCCTGTGAACGTGTAGCATAGAAATCATCATATGTGTGAGCCGGTGGAGTAGGACGTGTGTTCCTACGTGGCATAGTATTGGTGTACATATAAACATGCCCCTTCTTTGGAGGTCCACCCAAAGTGGGTTTCTTTCCGAAAGAGGGTGTGGACGAGGTGGAAGCACCATTGGTAGAAGAACTACCAATAGAGTGTTTGCTACCACTCGTTGAGTCACCGGAAGTTGGCCTAACAAAAGTAGTGGCCGATTTGGATGAACTTCCCATCGTATACCCCAAGCCAATGTGGTGATTGGCCGGAAAAAAGTCACTTAGGATTTTATCCAAATGGTCCTTGCCCTTATTGAATTTATTAATTCGGCCTAATGTGTTCTCATATTTCTCGGTGAGAGAACGCATAGAAGTATCCAAATTGGATACTTGCGATGTGAGCACATAAACACGAGATTTAAGACTCTCATTCTCAATACTCAAAGTCGAGTTTTGAGAAGTCAAATCCGCTATCTTGTGTTCCTCCGGATCTTCAATGCTAACATGTTCAAGTTGAGTCTTGAGATTAACAATCTCATTCTTCAACCCTTCAACAACGGTGTCGTTGTTGGTGATGATAGTTTTAGGCGAGGTTTGAATGCTAGCTAAGTCATCTTTTACTTTAGTATACCTATTTACTAATTTAGTATACTTAGACCATAATTGAGAATTAGCATTCCTAAGGTCATCCATAGTTACCTCATCGCCTTCGTTGTCGCTATCATCAGAAGAGGAAGATCCTTGATCATGCTCCTTTCTTGCCATGAAGCACATGTGTGCTTGCTCCACTTGCTCATCGTCCGACTCTCCGCTTGAGGAATCCTCGGAGTCGGTGAATGTTGCCCCGACAAGCCCCTTTTTGTTCCCTTTCTTGTACTTCTTGGACTTGTCGTACTTTGGCGCCTTCCACTTCTCCTTTTGCTTGTTTAGAGGACACTCTGCTTTCATGTGTCCTGGCTTGTTACATTTAAAGCACAAAGAAGAAGAAGAGGAGTTAGATGAATTGAACTTCGATTTGTTTTTGAAGTTACCTTTCCGGAAGAACCGGTTGAACTTCTTGGCCATGAGTGACATGGACTCCAAGTCCAACTAGTTTTCCGAGTTCTCATCATCGGTTGATGTGGAAGTAGATGGAGCGGCCTTGAAAGCAATAGCTTTCTTCTTTGGCTCTTCTTGTTGTAGGTAAGACTTCATCTTTTCCTGCAACTTCAACTTGCTATCCTTGCGTACCTCATAAGACATCAAGGTACCCATTAGTTGAACAACGGTATATTTGTTCATATCATTACCTTCCTCGATGGCAAAGGTACGCTTTTTCCAACTCGAAGGAAGTCCTTCGATAAGCTTCGAACATTTCTCCTTTTGGGTGTAGGATTTGCCGAGAGCCTCTAACTCGTTTATGATGTCGACGAAGCGAGCATAATACTCCTTCATCTTCTCACCCTGTAGCATATGAAACATCTCGTAATCTTTATTAACTACAACGAGTTTAGAGTCTCTTACCCTACTCGTCCCTTCATGTAATATGAGGAGGGAGTTCCATATTTGATATGCACTCTTACATGTGCATATCTTGTTGAAATCCTCGGGCTCCAAAGCGCATTGCAAGGCGTTCATTGCCTTGGCATTGCTCACCTCCGCGGCGACCTCCGCGGGAGTCCATTTCTCGAAATCTTCTTCGGTGGGCTCGACGTATTCCTTCATCGTGGTCCTCCAAAGTGAAGCACTCCGGAGGAAAGTCTCCATCCGGCATTTCCAGTACCCGTAGTTGGTACCGTTGAAGAATGGAGGCCTCGTTGAGGAATGTCCTTCCATTACCGAAGACACTCCTTCACGGTTCTTGAAGATGCTATAGTCGGAAGGTGGACGAACGGTCTTGTTGTCGTTGGCAGACATAGCTATAGACTTGGCTCTGATACCAAATGTAATGCCCTGCTAAGCTACTGCACAAGTACTAGAGGGGGGTGAATAGTACTTTAAAATAATTAAGAGGCTAATTCCTAATTACTTGCAAACTCTACCAAACAATGCGGAAAATGCGGAAATGTAAATGTTAGACAACAAAAAAAATCGCAAACAACGATATTACTGGGTTCGGATCCACCCAAGTCTCCCCGACTTGTTCCCGGTGATCCTACGTCCCAACCACCCGGATCCCCTCCGGATACTTGAGTTAGAAACCCTAACTCAAGATTTCCACTATGAAATACTTGTGAAAAACCTTCACAAGTCAAATCATACACAAAGTAATTTGTGACTCCCACAACCCGGGATCACAACCACACTCTCACAACCGAGAGTGAAACTTACAATATGAATTGAAATGAAATAGAAACTTCTTACCGACAAAATACCTATGCCTTGAGTAATGCTTACGAATTAGGGCAAAGATGATTTTGAGGAAGAAGAAGTGGCACCAAACCCTAGCTCCAAGATGTAGATCAGCGATGGAGAGCTATGGGGATGTTTGTGACCTAGAATCAAGCACTTGGCTTGGAAGGCTTCACACTCAATGAATCTCTCTTTGGAAGTAAGAATGAGGAGAGATTATTGAATGGAATGAAAGAGCTTTGAATGAGCTTGGAATGATTTCTCTTGATCTCTAAACTTGCAATAATATCAGCCTTGACTGCAATGAATGCAGCCCATCAAGTATTTATAGGATAGAGGAGAGAGAGAGAAAGAAAAACGTTTCAATTAATGCTCCAACGGCTCTTTTCTGAACCCAACTAGTCGGTCAAAGAACAACTACCGACCGACTAGTTCATCAACAGTCAGTCGGTCAATTAACGAATACCGACTAATGGAAGAACAGCCAAAAGGTTGAAGCACAGATAAAAGGAACTAGTCGGTCCAAGAAGAGTAGCTGACCGACTAGTTTCACAACTAGTCGGTCGGTTACTCAACTGAGACCGACTAACAGATAAAACTGAAGTCTGAGCACAAATTGACTTAGTCGGTCCAAGAACAAATGTTGACCGACTAATTCACCAACTAGTCGGTCGCCAAATGAGCATAGACCGACTAACGATAAACGGTAAGTTAGGTGAAAATTGGCATGTATAGTAAAACTCAACTAGTCGGTCCAAGAAGGAAAGTTGACCGACTAGTTCATCAACTAGTCGGTCGATCAATGAACACAGACCGACTAATGATAAACTGTAACTAGCTTGGAACAGACTGACTGAAACTAGTCGGTCCAAGAAGCTTTGCCGACCGACTAGATCACCATCTAGTCGGTCAGTTCTTCTTCTTGAACCAACTAACATGCATAAGAAGTCGCGAATCGAAGCGCGAAGCTTCGGGAAAGATTGTATGGACTTCTACTAAGATCCTAGAGCTAAGATATGAGCGTTATGAATATTTAAACCATAAGACCTACTCAAGGCTTAAGATACTACGAAAGAAGTTTAAAGACTATAAATAAAACTTGACGATATCGTCTTCAATAGCTTCAATCGAATCTTCATGACTTCTAAAATGGTCCATAAGCTTCAACGAAGCTTTAGGCATACGATCACGTGCTTTGAGAAGTCTTGAGACGTCGTAATTGATATTCATATGAATTTGACGACGATCTCCATAACTACGCTCACAAAGTGTTAGTTCACGATATA